>CM035407.1:90626631-91001631 GCA_020310875.1 Ceratopteris richardii | reverse complement strand
TGCGTATAATACACATGAACACGAAGTGGCCGTGAAAGGGGGTAACTCCTAGGGTTGTATTGTGTGCCGGATTCGTTTCGGAGTATCTTTGATTCCATTTCAACGTCCTTTTTTCCTGTATGCCTTGGAGCCTAACATGTGTTGCAAGCCATGGCTATGGCGACGGATATGATGTAGTGTGCTGTGTTCGATCTGTGCATTGAAGTGCAGGTTGCAGAGACTGGAAATCTGCTAGACTGCGTCGGTCCATCTATCAGACTGGAACTTCCCTGTTTATGTTAAGGACCCGCTTAAAACCATTCAACGTGAAAAAGCGGGCTTCATAGAGGGAGACGGCTGGAACGCCAATCAGGTCGGGGTATATTTTCTCCGGCCAACAATGGAAGTAGTTTCCTAGAAGTTCCCGCACGTATATATTTGGAGTTCGTGTACCTCAGGTATCTCATAGAGAATCAGAAGCTGGTCGGTTAGCATGGATGGGAGTGCTGGCATTTCCAGGGTGGCCTCCAGCAATGGCGATCTAAACCCCTTGGTAGCCCGAACCGGTCGCCATCAACAAAGATACCAACATGGATACCGCCTCGTTGCAGGGTATGCGTTGCGTCTAGATCTGGCGTCAATGCATGCATTCTTAGGTGTTTTCAAGTGCTTCACTTCTGCATGATGACTGTTTGGAGGTACCTGTATGTATTTTTATCATAATTCCATGCAACGTGTGTTGAAGTACTCTAATAGATTTTGTTCCACATCCTACCCATGATTGAAGTCTTTTCTGCGCGTGGAGTTCATCAACTACAGTCGGTCAGTCAAAATAGGGATTATTTTGACGTTGATGAAAGTAGTTTTTGCTCACTTCTAACTCTAGTGTCTTAATACCATCCGTATCTCACTGTTATCAAAGTCAGAAAATACGCTACATCTTCAGCCTTCTGTTTTGAAATTCATGCATTGCAAGTTGTCCCCCCGTATAATCCTATTTACTTTACCAACACAGAAGTAGATCCTTCTACACGCAAATGCACATTTAGTTTTCATGCAATCGATCTAGTTACCTAACAACATAAGTCCTTTTTGTGTATCCAGATGTGTTCCCTACAGGTACCGATCCAATGCTGTCTCAAACTGTACAGACATACGACAAATGATTGAAGTTTTGATGGTTACAACACAAGGTGGTCCAGGTCTTCTCTTTCCCAAGGTTGGTCCTACAATGAGGAAAGATTGTATTTCTCATCCATTGTACATGGAAAATGATCATTTTTGGGCTGTGCTTGTTGGTTGGTTAGGGTGGATGGGAGACTGATGAAAGTGTCGAAGAGGCTGCTTGTCGGGAGGCTTATGAGGAAGCAGGTGTACGTGGCGATTTAAAGGTTAGATGAGAACAGAGCTGTAAGCTGCCTTCTCTGTGAACAGCTACATTTGTTCTTGTATCTAAGGGATTTACTTCCAGAGTTACCTCTCATTGCCAACTTCTAGGTAGTCTTTATTGAGAATGTGAGCCAGGCTCTCGTGGAACGAGTTACATAGAATGAATTAATCTATCAGGAATTAGTTTTGAGAGTGTGTGTCATGGTACTTGTGATTTGGTCCCTTCAAATGCTTTTAAGCCTCTGCTTACCTTTAAGCTTTCCAGGGATATGGCCTTGATTCTAAGTTCTATTTGAACATGTATTCAAGGATGATTTTCAGATGGGGTAAAACTTGAATGTTGAAATGCATGTCATTGAAATTCTTACCTATGCTCTATTTTTGGAATTTTACAGCCATTTAGTCAATTTATTCTATCCAAGTTTTAATTTTAACAAAATCTGTTGTACAAACACTTTGCTAACCATGCAAGTTAAATTCTTCTCTAACAAGATGTCTTTCATACCGTCACATCCATTGTTGCAATTAATGTGTACTGCAATGTATGACTAATTAATCATACAATTGTATTTAGAAAGCTGTATTTGATTTCAGCACTTGGCATTACGTGAAGTCTTTTAGGAACGGGCATTGGATGCATTCCTTTCAATTTAACCTCTATCCTTTAAGCAGAGTGCATGATACCAAGATTACATTATTCCACAAAATAATTCTTTCTATCATCACAGCAAATTGGTGCAAATGATATTGAGTTTGATTACGATTAGGTAACATTATTATCATGCAGGATATCTTAAGAAATCTATATTATTTGGGTGCTTGTTGCTTTGGTCGAGGGCAAAACTGAAATGCAGTGATTAGATCAATCCGGTTCTCCGCGTAGCTTGTTCTTGTGTAGATTATCATTTTCCAGAGTGCTCTGCATCAGTGATGCTGATAAGTTGAGTTGGAGAATCATTATAGGAAGTTGGATTTTTTAGTGGACTATCTATTTGTCATTCTCTACTTAAATGTGTACTTTTCCCCTAAGAACATGTGGGGAAGATGCAAGTCTATGTTGCATGGCAAACCAGGATGTCCCAAGTGTAACTAGACGTGAGACTTTGTGGGCGATGAGCACTAGCGATGACAAGTGCAATCAACTTGCAGTGATAAGTGTCATGTGTCTAGAAGGTAAATGCAGTCAACTTGCACTGATAAGTCTTGTGTGCTGAAAAGAGTGTACATTAGTGGTTGGGCTGCATGTAAAGTCACCTATTTGTGGAGGCAATTCTGCATTTATGATAGTGAGGTCAATGTCTATCGAATCATGTACTTGTTGAAGTGTATTGGGAGTGATATCTAAAACTAGGCGCTTCTATTTTGGTTTTTTTTTTTGTGTTAGTAAATTTGCCTTTTTTGTGTGCTAAAGGGTAAGGTCTTTCTCACTTTGCAACAAGCTGTTTATGATTCTTCTTTTGGTTTGTTAAGATTGTTCTTTAGTAAATTCAATAGAAATGGATCTTTTTTAGTCATCTAGGTTGATATTTTTGGTTTTCTTTTATTATATTTTGTACTAAAAAATGTATATTTAATTTTTTTGGGGAAAATTGTAGTTTATTTACTACTAATTTTTTGTTTGTTTTCTTTTTTTGATTTATTTTGTTTGTTTTTGTTTTTTGTTTCTAAAATTAGTTTGATTTAATTTAATTTAAATTAATTTTGTTTTTAATGAAATATTTTGCACTTCCCTTTACTCATTATTTATATTCTATTTCTATTATTTTTGTTGTGTAAGGAATTATCATTGCTGAGTTTCCCCTTCACTTGTCAAAAATGATATGAACTCAGCTCATTGGCATTCTTAGAGGTCTTCATTTAGGAAGACTATCCATGAAAGCATGCACTTTTCTCTAGTGCGTTGATGATGAGAGTAGGGATATCATGGCTCCCTGTCCAAGTTATGCATAATAAAGTTTGAAATATTGCACTCGTCATTTTTGACAAGAATAGAAGTTTAAGATGCACTTGTTTGTTATGTTTTGTTTTTCCTTTTAATTTTTGTCAATAATTTTTATTTGCTTTTGACCCGTCAATAATTCTTCCTCTTTAATTTCTTTCTTTCGTCTTTAGGCTTTTAAACTATTTATTTTAATGATTGTTTTTTTTCTTATAGTTGATTTACTATCTTTTTTAAGACCATAGAATCTCTTTTCATTTAAATATTCATTCATTCATTCTTTTCCATTTGTTTGTTTCACTTTCTAATTCGAATGTGTTTCTCATGCTTCATGTAAAACATATTCTTTTGTGCAATCTCTTGTTGTTCGTGTTGTATTTTCTTATGTTGTTGTGTCCATGTTTATTATCTTTGGTTTGTAAGTTTGGATAAATCCGAACTTATGAAGAGGTAGATATGTATACATTATTACATACACATACATGTATAAACACATTCATTTGTTCATTCATTTTGATTCTTGGAGTACAAGGCCATATAATGGTTGATTTTCCCGTTTGGTTTTTTTAAACAGTAAAGATTCATCTCATCTTTATAAGCATTTGTTCATTTATCCAACCAGTATATTCTTGGAGTGCAAGGCTTTATAGTGGTTGATTTTCCCTTAAGTTTTTCAAATAATAAAGATACACCTCATTGGATTTTTTAAGAGTCTTTATATAAAGTTTCTTTGTTTCCTTTTTTCTTTATGTTTTTAATTTCATCTTTATGCAATATAATCTTCTTTTTTCTTTTACTCTGAAGCCTTTATGAATGTGAAATATTTCTTTATGCCTTTTCTCATTGCTGAATTGTTTTTACTTCAAAATATTTTTATTTTCAATATTTATCTTTCTATTCACATATTTTTTCACCATTTTGTTTCTTGAGTATTCTGTAATCTATGTGAATTTTTTCCTTTTACCTTAAGTTTGTTGCTTTAGATAAATAAGAACTTGTAAATGTATCTCATGATGAGAGAGAGAGAGAGAGAGAGAGAGAGAGAGAGAGAGAGAGAGAGAGAGAGAGAGAGAGAGAGAGAGAGAGAGAGAGAGAGAGAGAGAGAGAGAGAGAGAGAGAGAGAATGTATGCATGACATGTGTATTTCTATATTTGAAAAGCCAACTCGCTTCAACCGTGCAACCTAAGCCACTAAAAGGGTGGGTATGAGGCCTCTTTGATGAGATGGTGTATTTACATATGTTATCCACTAAAGGATAATTTATCAGACATCCAATCTCAAATGAAAACAATACTCTTTGCTTTTATATCATACAATTTGTATGCTTTGGAATTTTCACTACGTCTTAGAAGACATACTTTTGACTTCCTTCCAATTATTTTGGGTGGAATTAAGAGCATTTGCATTATGAAGCATTTTAAAATCATAAAATGCATTACTAAATGCTTTTTCATAAAATGCATTTTGCATCACATAAGAATGTTGTCAATTTCATGTAGGCTAGAAGTACCTATGAAACTATTTTTGTAGGTTCATGTAGGAAGGCATCTGGATGTTACTTGCAAAAGCAACATTTTAGAGGAAAAGTAGGGCATGGAAAATGGTTTACATGCATAATTAGTGTCTCTCAACAATATGTGGATGACCCATCTTCACCTTTTATCTTGTTTGGGTGGAGCAATGTCATCTAAGTGCTTCCTAGTTCCAATTTTAGTTCTTGCTTGGGCTTACACTTTCTCCTTCTCTAGTTTGTGTACTTGTCTTGCTGTAGTATTTTGATTGCTGATGTAGGATTCCCTCTATTACTCATATTTCATAGTGGAAAATTAACATCATTTTATATTGCAATTCGCACTAACTAGAATCTTCAAAGTTCCAAGTGGTTACAATGGGCTTTTATTGAAGGTGGGGAGCTATGAATGTGAAGTCATATAGTGAAAGTACACATTCTAATTGTATTCTCTATTCCAAATGTTGATGTTGTATTTCTTAATATATGTGTTTTTTTTTCATATCTTTTTTTTTTTTCAGAAGTTGGGATAGAGTTGATGGTTGATCTTACAAACGTATATATTTACCATTGAATTAGAAAGTATGTTGTTTAGATCATTAGACATACTTGTAAGGCGTAGTCTCAAAATTCATTGAAAGGGTATCACCATCCATGAAACATTATATTGTTCGAGTGAGTTATGCCCATTGACTTAATAATTGTGGATTGAAGATGAATTAGTTTCTTAACAAAGAAATGCACCATGTAAGAAAATGATTAGTGTACTCGAAGAGTTGTACTCTCAAAATCATGTTGTATCCTTTCGTAGATGAGGCTTCCATTAGAGGTGAAAGTTACAACTCCAAGAGAGTAGTAGTCTTTGGATTAGGTTGCATTTTGCATTGATGGTTAGTTGCGAGATCATAAAGTTCTCGTGTAAATGGCTCTTGGGTACCAAATAATGCATGTACCAAGAAATTCTTGAAGTAATTATGTATTGTTTTATATTTTTTAATGCAAGTTGCATTTGATTTGTCAAGTCTATCCATCACATGAGAAATAAAACACAAATCTCATGGGGAGTTTTTTTTTTGTTGGGTTTTTAGTAATTATTATAGTTTTTGGAACAAGTGTGCATAGTTGCATCGCAACCCGTTGCGAACGGTTTGCAACTTCGCGCAACTTCGCAACGTTGCTACGTTCGCAACGCGTTGCTTTGCATGCATTTTTTTTCAAGTCCAAAAAATACCCAAAAATATATTTTACCTTGGAGGGATCATAAATCATTTAAAATCCTGTTCAAAATGTCCAATAAATGCAATAAAAAACCTAGGAGAATGAGGAAGACATAAAAAGCTGTAAAAGTGTACACTAGAGAGATTCAATTGTGTATGCTTTTCTTTATGGGTCTTATCTCCTTGAGATAGCCACATATTTTGGATTTCGAATGTTCTCCTTCTAATGCACTTACAAAGCTTGGACAAAAGTTGCATCCTTGGCCTTTGCCCGTCAAATCCAAGGGTACTCTTCTATGATGATTGATCTGTATAAGTACAGAAAGCACCATGAATTACTGTGAATGTTGAATTGTGTAGGGACTAATCAAGACTTAATAATCTATATTATATATGTCCATCTCTGGACTTTGTCCTATAATATACTATACATGTTAGTTTGTATGTATGTAATAACAAATATGCATGCATGCATGTATGTATGTATGTAATATATATGTATCTACTTATATGTATGTATGTATGTAATATATATGTATCTACTTATATGTATGTATGTATGTAATACACATGTATCTACTTATATGCATGCATGATGAATGCATGCATGCACGATGAATGCATGAATGCATGATGTATGCATGTTGTATGCATGTATGTATGTAATATGTATGTATATATGTGTGTATGTAACATGTATGCATATATGCATGTGTGTAATATACATACGACATGTCGCATGTCTACTTTTAATTCATAATTTACATGTGTGTATATTTATTTAGATGTGTAAATGGATGCACTTCATCATATATTACCTATAGGAATCTTAGATAACCAAAATATTAAAAAAAAAAACAAAAAACAAAAAAATCGCGTTCGCAACGTTTTAGCAACGTCTAGGTCCAAACGTTGCTATGTTGCTAATGCGTTAGCAACGCGTTGCCTTGGACGTTGCTAAAACGTTGCATAACAACTATGCAAGTGTGACATGCATCTTTTGATGTTTGGAACATAAAGCGAAATTCAATGAATTAAAAAAAGGTCAAGGGAAGCTCTAATGAACGTGTGACAAATTATAGCTTCTAGAACAAGTATCACATGCATTTTCTAATGTTTGGAACATAAAGTGAAATTCAATGATGTCAAACAAGGTCAAGGAAAGCTTTATCTTCTAATGAACATGTGATTAAAGGATCAACTTTTGATGAATTGTGAATTTTTAATGTGCAAAATAAATTTTTTATCAAAGAAGTAGGCACATCAAATAACCATGTATAATGAGTATACAAACATTTAAGAACACAATGAAGTAGAGACCACTAGAGGCCAAGAATGTTAGGATGTGATTATTATGAAGCCAAGAAGCATAAGGTACTCATATTTTAAAATTTTAAAAAATCATCATTTGTAATTAGTGATTTGACTTTAAATGTAGGTAATAGGTGGTACGATGATAGGGTGCGTAAGATTTGGCGTGAGAATCGTACTTACCCCCGATTTGTGGTCATAAATATATATATATATATATATATATATATATATATATATATATATATATATATATATATATATATATATATATATATATATATATATATATATATATATATATTTATTTATTTATTTATTTTATGCCAACAACTAAGCATAATTACATTTTAATATCAGATTTATTCATATTTATCAAGTAACAAGTTACACCTTACATGTGATAAAATTAAATTGCGGATATGCCTTGTACTCCTAGGCAGATGGCCAGGGTTCAAGTCCCGCCTAGGATTGGATGCCTCAGAGTCTCCCAAGATGGGTGCCTCTACCTCAAGGTGGTTAGGTTCGTAAGGTTCGGTACGGGTAAGGTATGTGAACTGAATCTTACGTTCGAGGTAAGGTTCGTAAGGTATGTTAGGGTCTTTATATATATGTAAAAATTATAAATGTATATATGTGTGTGTGTGACCAGTAACATCATACATGTGTATATATCTATATGTGCACTCACAAGGAAGAGAATGGCTCGAGAATGTGTGCGAATGAGATGGTTCATAGTTTAAAATTAAGGAAAAAAACTCAAATTTTTAGGTCTTCGACTATGCACAAACCGGATGAAAGAGTCGGGTAAGGTTCGAACCGAATTGGAAAAAGGTACCGGACCATGTGGTCCGCGAACCGTTGCAACCCTGCTCTACCTTACGAGGTCAGGTGTTTGTGTCTTTCCAATTTATTGTACTCTAAAGAAAAAGCAAAGGAAATGAACATTCATGACATAGAGTGGATGTATAATTTTCATTACGAAAAGCCTAAAAACAAGTGACAAGTGCCAAACATAATACATATAAGGTATAATAATCCATGATCCATAATCCATATAGCTAATGCCATATACATAAAAAAATCCATGTCTAAACTCTCAACAAGCAAATGTGGCTGAAACAAATGGGCTCCCAAGATGGCTCAAGTGTCACTCAAGGCAAGTGCTTCCTAGGTTCTCTCTAAGAATCAGCTCACGAAAATCTGGTGGCATGGATGATCAGCAAGAAGACCTAAAAAAGACTTTAAAGTTTGCTTAAAAATCCCCCCGGTGACAACTCACCGATAGCACCAATTGGTTTGGTTTCGAATGGTACCTTAAATGAGAACATCGAATCAACACTTGTAGGTACTAGAAAAAAATCTTGATCATAATATCATAAAAAAGGATGATACATCTATTCTTGTTCTACAAAAAGTATTTGGTCTTCAAGGCAATTTATATTCATATAATGGCAAGAAAAGGTCTTGTAGTTAATATGAGACTAGAATCTAGAGTGGAAATCAATGGAGCATGGGGATTTTCAAATGTTGTGTTATGTTATTTGGACTCTAGAGGTAGTTTGAGTCCATGGTACAACTTGAATCTCTATTTGCTCATAATAATATTGTGAGTATGATGATGATTTTAATTTACATTTTTCATCTGTGGTTTTGTTTTTATTATTGTATGTATTTTGATGTCTCTCTCAATCTTATTATTTTTGTGCAAATTGTTTTCGTTGTATTTATTTATATTCTTAGCTTTACTTCATAAGTTTGAATATGTAAGAGCTTATGAAGGTATAAATTTACACAATCACACATGATGAACATGCATTTTTTTTTTTCCTTTGCACTTAGATGTTATAACTGTCAAGTGTTCAACTTCCAGATTTTTTAAGTCGAGTTCATTGGTTGATATTGGTGTTCAATCCGAATTCAGTTGTGTATTTTTGAAGCTTTATTGTATCATAAAGGCTTTTGGGTCTTGACCTTGTTGGTTAGAACTAGAGATGCATCTAAGTTTTATAGTTTATATGAGGAGAGTCTTAATACTCTAGTAGTCATCAAAGAGGAGAAGAGAATAGTGGAGGGTAGATTGGAGGGCCAAAGTTCAGGTAAGAAATTTGAAGCATGAAGCTTTGAGAAGATCAGGCTTAAGGCAAAGCATTGAGGCTCAAAAAAATCGAAGGCACAAGGTGAAAAGTTTCCAGAAAATCGCTGGTCTACTTTGTGTAGCTTGGTTCTACATGAGAAGTGATGTCATTATTCCTCACTAACTAGAAAGCTCAAAAATATAAAGCACATGATTTCTTTTTTCAAAGTTTTAGAAAAGAAGTGGACCAACTGCCTCAAATTGGCACGTAATCAAGGACAAAAAAGATGCATCTCAAAGACCTTCGAGTTTCATTGACTTATGTATGTATGTACTATATATGTGATGTATGTATGTATATTCCTATTTTTTGTATGTTCACCCAAAAGAAAATTTTATTTACTTAGTTATGAATGTATCCATATATGCATAGTACAAAGTAGAGATTTAAATCGTAGAGGTTTTTTAAAATAAAAAGAAAAATCTAGGTGTTTATTCATGAATAGATTTTTATTTTTTCTTGTATTTAAGGTATGCACAATACTTGTTCAACTCATATATACTCCAATATTGGACAATGGTGAAAGTAGTGAAATGTTTATATGACTTGGGTGCTTGTTAGTTGTTGTACTTCAGTCATATGTTAGATGCCACCAAAGAGTTTTTGATAACATTGCAGTCATATAAACTCTATACTGTCATTCAGCTATAGGTTGGTACAGATTCATACTGGACAGGGACTTAATTTGATGCCAAAAAAATGTACATATATAATTGAAGGAACTTGGCTTTGTAGCTTTTTAAGCCCATAGTGCTCTACTACTTAAATCACTGAGCACCGATTTTAACTTAATTTAGTTAGTCAAATCTCTAATAGGCAAGAAAATAATATAGTTCTACCTAGAGAGCAAAGTGGTAATATATGATAGACTACTAGCAAGCATAATGTGCATAGTGGAGCTGATATGCTATATAGTCTTGTGGTTGACTACCATGAGCTTGTAGTTGCACTTTCCTTCGAGGGTGAATTTGGGGTTTACTTGGATTCATTTTGGTATATACTAGCAAGCATAAGTATCATAGTGATCAAATTTTATTCTTAAAAACAGATCTACAATATGAAACTTTAAATTTTTTTTTTGGAATAAAAATCGTTAAAAACGATTTAAATCGTGAATGCGTTTTTTACGATTTTTTTACAATAAAAATCGTGTGATTTTTTTTACTATGCATATATGTATGTATGTATGATGTAATTCCTATAATCTATCACTCTATGTTTATTGAAAAACATGTGTATCTACTTATGCATGTATCTAATGTATATGTTTGTATGTTGGTAGTACGTACCTAGTACCTACTATGTATATAATATGTATGCATGTATGATCTATGTGCTATGTATATATGTAATATGTATATACTGTGTAGATATGTACGAAAAAATGTATGTATTACATATGCATGTAGTATATATTTACTACTATGTATGTCATATATGCATATGCATGATGTTATATGGTACATGACATTGGAATGATCATATGGTAAGTGGGACATTGTATACTCTCTTTGTCTCCCCCCTTTTTTTTTTCTCGTTGAGGAATTGGCATTTCTTGTATGATTATTCAGTTCATCAACTTTTTTGTTCATAAGTTGTAATGGTTAAAAGATAAAAGACTCTTCCTTGTGGACCATTTTTGGCCTGTTGGGAAGGGTTTTATTTTTTGCTTTTTTAGCAATGCATTGCGAATGCATATGCAACGTGGACTTGTGTTGCGAAAGTTGCGAACGTTCGCAACGCATTGCATATGCAATACTGCACTTTAGAGAAAAAATGCCAGCTAGTGAACAAGTTTGCCATTGATGATTTTGGTTATGTTCCCATGTCCATGTTTTCCCAGCTCTCTGCTACAAGTGGCGAAGAGTTCTGCAAAGGATGTTCAATCACAGATTTTGTATCATTCAAGTTCATGCATATTAACCTGTGCATTTAGTGCACTTGATACACAGAGATTCTATTTCCATATCTTTCTTTCAGAATTTCCCACTTAGCATAGGTTATGACAAGACTCTTAAGGTGTATGCATTTTACTCAGGGCAGCTGCCAGCCCTGGGATATATGCATTTTTCCCTGATGCGAACCATTTTATTTAGATACTAATAACCAAGTAGAGGTGTATATTTTGATTTTTAATGTTGTATGTATTGCTATCGATTTTTAATTGAGACTGGATGATGTAAACAATCTAAATGATTAAATTTCGATTTCAAATCTCATGATTTGAATATCTCTGTTATACTTCGATTCTATTTAATACCTTTTTGGTCCTTTCAATCTACTGTTTTGTTTATATATCCCCCCCCCCCCTCCCCCCCTTTTTTTTTCTTTTTCTCTCCCTCTATTTCATTTTACCCAGATATCGTATCCAATGCATCACGATGCGACTTCTGGTACATTATGTAGTCTGGCCTTTTGGAGCCATTAATATATCACACACACTCTCTCTTTGTCTCTCATGCTTCCCCGTTACAAAAAAGACTTTCCCCCTTACCCCTCTCTGTTGCATGAAAACAAGGATGATTTTATTGAAGTAATGAGTAAACAATCATCCTTGTGTGGGAACAAAGGAGCTTCTCTCTCTCTCTCACACACACACACACACACTCTTAGCACAGCTGAATAGGAGTCAATTTGCTTTTTTTTTTTTATCAACAACATATCATGAGTAGATATCTTCTTCAGTCATTTGAGAAAGAAGACGAATAAATTTACTCTCGATTCTTTTGGATTCCCCCCCCCCCCCCCCCCCCCCCCCTTTTTTTTTTTCAATGAGGAGAAAACTTGCAGCACTGCATCTCTTCTGGTTAATTTATGATTATTGTGGGACTATTCTTATTAATCTGGGAGGCAGATGTCTCTTGATTATATGCAACTGGTAGCTGCAACATGCAGTCTTTTAGATGAAAAAGATTTGGCGAATCTTGTTGAGTGTGGGTATTGGGACTTTCAGGCATGAAGGAACAGGAACCATTTGATATGCACATCAGATTCTTGCTAATTCTATTTTGCTGTTTCAGTGTGTCATGCAGGTATTGAGCTAATGTGCATTTGTTGATGTTTTGAGCTATGGTTGTTTACAGTTGTTGAATGAACATATCCGGTTTAAATTTTTTCTAATTTTCATTGATTGATTAGTTTTTGCTTGTATTTTGCTATTTCTCATTACTCTGTCTCTTTGCAGGCTCCTCTCTTTTTCTGTATTTGTCCTTCCTACACTTAAGGAAATGTACACTGTCTCTGTATTTTCTATTTTTATTTACAGTTTAATGTTCGATCTACCTTCTTTAAATTGTATTCAAGTTTCCTGTTGCTAGTCTTACACTGAAGGAATCATTACTCCTACTCTTTGGTACTTCGTTTCAGTACTTAGATATCAATCCTATGCTGTATCCTGTATTATCTAAGTTTTATTTACAGTTTTGAAGGTTGAATCTACCTTCTTTAAATTCTATTCATGTTTCATGTTGCTAGTCTTACTCTGAAGGTATCATTGCTCTTACTCTTTATTACTTTGTTTCAGAACTCAGACATAGAAGCCTACGGTGTATCCTCTTTTGTAATTAATGAATACTGTGTTGAATGTGTATTATGTAATAAGGATGGTACAAAGAGGAATATTTCAGTATCTTAGCTTTTACGTTTATTAAAGGTGAGTGAAGGAAAAAGATAAGGAATGAAGGCCATATTTTGTATTAGCAAGTGTGCTGTGGTTTATATAGTAGGTGGTGAATTGTGCTCTTTGCAATCGGGCTTGTTGGAGCTGATTCGGTTTGTTGACCTTTTGTCAATCGTTGTTCTTTGCAGGGTTTTCTCGGTACTTGGGATTTTAAAAGTAAGAGGCAACAAGGAGATTGTAGTCCAGATGGACTTTGCCGTGCATATATGTATGCCCTCGTTGTCACGGAGGAGTTAGACTCTTGGCCTGAGCAGTATGCCCGTCAAAGACAATGGGTGAGTTGATTCTTGATCCTGTGGCTTTTGTGAGCCATTTCAAAACCATTTTCTGCTGCTTTTGTATCTGAATTATTTTCTTTGCAGCTATTGTAAGTTTTAAGGTTAATTTGTAACATCTTTCACCAGTTCACAGCTACTGAGGCTCTTGAGAACTGCCGTTATGAATGGATGCAGAGGGTTCTGGATCAATGTATTGCCTATTTGAGTAATTCGAATAACTCTTAGATGGATACCCCATTCGTTCAGAGTGCTGAACCCTGAAGTCAGTTTTGAATTTCGTGATAAAGTTTGACTACAAATGTGGCCATTACATTAATGTAACATCTGCTGCCCTAGGGTTTGATTTTTTCTGTTATGGACAGCAACTTCTCCTGTGACTTATTTTTAAACAGCGAAGTAGTGCTTAATGAGCCTGATTAGTTCAAATACTGTAAATGTTTTGAGCTTGGAAGTTGAAAGATAATCAGCACTGAGATAAATCAATTTTTCATCCTAGAAACTGTGTATATATTTATTGATGTCTTCTCATTTTTCATGTGAGCGAAGAATACGTTCTTCTATGGAAGATTTTGATCATTTCAGGACATGTGACAAGCTGTTACTCCGTGTGTGTGGATAACTGTGTGAATAATTTTCATCCTAGAAACTGTGTATATATTTATTGATGTCTTCTCATTTTTCATGTGAGCGAAGAATATGTTATTTTTGGACTTTTTGTCTATGGAAGATTTTGATCATTTCAGGACATGTGACAAGCTGTTACTCCGTGTGTGTGGATAACTGTGTGAATAATTTGTGTTACTTGGAAGATCCGAGTGAATTCACTTGGCAATCTTTTCAGTAGTTTACTAAATAAAGCCTTAGATCAGCTTGTGTTTAATGGAAGATCTGATTATTTCAAAGTGGCGATCTTTTTGGTATTTCACTAAAAACAATGTGACATCTGCATTATTGGAATTTTTTGGACTTCTTTATTAAAGAAGTTTTCTGATGTAACAGGAAATATAAATGTGCAACTTTTATCATATATAATTCCTGGCTGCCTGGTTCAAGTCTGTCATCAGGTCTGCAGGCATGAACTTTGTACGATCATGTTTTTGAGTATGTAGACTGATTGGGTGGGGATAATTATAGTAAAGTGAAGGAAACTCACTTGATCACTGATGTCTACATGGAGAAATGCCCTGCTTGTCCTAATCTCCTTGATTGGGTGGGGATATTCATAGTAAAGTGAGAAACTCGATCACTGATGGAGTGTCCTGCTTGTCCTATTTCCTTGTATAACGAAAAGTAAGACTAGGGCTAAGTTTTTTGACTGTTGGCTGCATCCACAGCAAGTGGCTCCAATTGTAGGCTCTGCTTTGGTTCAAGTCTATCATTAGGTCTGCAGGCATGAACATTGTATGCTAATTAGGAGTATGTAGACTGTGACTGAGTGGGGGTATTCATGGTAAAGTGAAGGAAACCTATGAGTTTCTTGCTTGTCCTAATCTCCATGTGAAGAAAAGTGAGATGAGGGCAGTTCTTCGACTGTTTTATTCAAATTGGTCACTAGCATTTTCAATGAAGTAGGCTCTTGAGGTTTTTGGTACTTCTATTTTTAGTGATTTTTTTTAAAATATGAAATCTCGATTTTTCACTTTTAATTTATTCATATTTCTAATCCTTCTCTGATTTTCAAAATTTTAGTGACATTTTTTGCAGTTTTATTTCTTGTTTTTTTTAGTTGCAACGCTCTATTATGGGTTGAATTTTGGCCACTTTTGTCAGACATCAAAGGGACTCAGCTTGCGGCCTTCTTTTGGGAGTCTTTATTTTGATATTAAGATAATTCTATCCCCGAACACAAGGTGAGGGGATGTCTTCTTAAGCTATGCATGGTAAGTTTGAATCCATACTTCTTCATTGGGTAAAGAAGTAAATATGTACTTTTATTTTAGTATTGTAGTTTTTCAGTAGAATTATAATTCCATTGTTCGATATTTTTAAAACTATGCATAACATGCAATATAACGGAAGTTAACTTGTATTGTCATGGGAAGAGCTAACCATATGAAGTTTTTATAGCATGTCTATATGCTTCAAGGACTACCACGCAGTACAAGGCCTATGCACTACATGAATCCTTTTATTTAGAGAGCAGTATAAGAGGTATGTGCGTCCCAACTCTTATGGTTTTATTACTTGTCATATTTGTAGTAGTGGGAAAGAAAGGTTTAAGTTCTTAGATATATAAAATTCAAATTCTTGGCATTGCTTGGATCTCGCTCAACCAAGATATGCATGAGCCACCAAACATGAAACATAATGTCATGGAAACAAAATTTTCTTAATAACCAACCCAATCAGATAAAAAAACCATGCCACACACACTCAACAATTGCGAAAGCTTCCTTATACTTAACCTCACAACCAGAGGTATGCATGAACTACTATGCATTAAGCAAAAACCATTGATGGACACACGTCATAACAATCAACCCAATCAAAGTAAAAAAGAGCATGTAATGGACCCCTATTTGAGATTAAACAATTCTAGGTATTTAATGTCAAACAAGTGAATGCTATACATAAGTACTTTCAATGCTTGATCTCTAGTTTGTGCTTAAATAGGCCCACTTTAGAAATAGAAATTTGAATGTCAAGCCTAGTAATGCATACATAAATAAGGCACCTCGCTAATAAAGTCAACATCAAGTACATCTCCAACATCGTGAAGACTTAATCCTAAACCTATTTCCATGGGAGTTGCAATTAATTAGCACTCAAGGCCAAAACATGTGAATCAGTGTTAATCTATTTTTTTCAACACAAAGCAACACTGTCATCAACTTGCATAAAATAAATTCCCAAATAATGATGAGAATGCCTCAAATATGAAACTTCAAAAGAGGCATGCATATCGACCTTAAGTTGAAAAATATGCATCTCGTAAGAACCATGCGTAACACGTCATTAACATAAAGTAAAGTTATTAGAAGCACACCATTTTCATACTCTACGTACATGTGCTTTTAGTTGGGCTATTACAAAATCCATCTGACAATAAGTAGACATGTATTTTCCATATCAAGCGTAAGTTGCTTGCTTGAATCTATAAAATGCTTGTTTTAATCTACACACTTTGTTTTTCATTCCCTTTCTATAAAAAGTCATGGGGCTGAAAAACATATCCATGTTTATGTGAGTCCCCATTCAAAAATCTAGTTTTGATGTCCAACTTATGTACTTAAGAGATTCGATGCAACTTTGTCACATCATACTCGTTTAAGCTCTCATAGTGCTTGTTTCGCATCAGATTGCTATGCAATGGCTGCCTCTAGTCTTGGTGATGAGAATGAGCATGTCTCTTTTGATGAAGCATAAAGTTTAGAAAATTATTTGGGTTCTATGCAATCAGAATATGATGCTATTATGAAGAATGGTACCTTGATAGGTATAAAGCTAGGCTTATTGCAAAAGGTTATGCTCAAGAGAGAAGCATTGATTTTGATGAGACCTTTGCTCCAACATGCGGAATGACCACTGATCATAGCATTTGTGCACTTGCAACTCATCATGGTGGGAATGTACATCAATTGGACATTAAGATTGCATTGTTAAATGGTGAATTACACGAAGAATTGTATGTATTTCAACCCTATGGTTTTATGCAAAAAAGGCATGAAAACAAAGTGTGTAGGTTAAAAAAGGCATTATATGGTATGAAGCAAGCACCACGTGCTTGGTATGAAAAGACACATGCCTACTTGATTGCACATGGTTTTGAGAAAAATCCTAGTGAGAAGCATATTGCTAATTTTAAGGCTGATTTGCATGCCTCTTTTAAGATGTAAGATTTGGGGAATTTGAAGCTCATCATGGTCGGAATGTACATCAATTGGACATTAAAACTACATTTTTGAATGGTGACTTACACGACAAAGTGCAGTATTTCATCCTTGTGGTTTTATGCAGAAAGGGCATGAAAACAAAGTGTGTAGGTTAAAAAAGGTATTATATGGTTTGAAGCAAGCACCATGTACTTGGTATGAAAAGATACTTGATTGCGCATGGTTTTAAGAAAATCCAACAAAGATCATCTTACATGTTAAGCGTGCGAATAATGTAATAATGGTTTGATTGTTGTCTAGGTAACCTCATTTTCTTTAGAAATGAATATTCAAAGAAATTATTGGCAATAAAGCCATCTATCATGACTTTTACTCTATCAATGTACATATCATGTAATTTACTAGCTTGCGAGGGCCATGATCCTTTTGTATTTATGTTGATTTAATTAATTAAGGTTGATGCTTTATCCTATTGAAGCATTTGGATTCACTTTCATAGGGTCAAAGAAAAAGACTTAATTATATGTACTTGTCTTGGTAACTTTTTCTTATACCCCAACATGAGAGTTTTTAGTCTCACGTGATTGGGTGATAAGCACTTAGATGAAATATTCTCTTCTTTTTGCTTTCTACCAATCCATAAGATCCTATCTCCATCCTACATTTTATTTTTCTTTCAAGGATTTGATTATCTAATTTGTTTCCTCATTTTTTTGTGAACATCATTATATAAATCTTATAGAAATAAGGACCAAGTGATATATTTTCCTCTAACACCTTGTACTACTATGGGGTATTTTTGACCTAAAAAAATCTTACCATATTTTAGAGAAGGTAAGAGTTGCATCTTTGTTTCTATGTCTTTCTTCCTTCAAGTATTGAGGTGATTTAAGATTTCTCCCTAGGGAATGAATTTGTTGTTGTCTTGGGATTTCCATGGGAAGTAAGAGCATGCTAGATTCTGCCTCGAGACAAGTCATTGTATCTTTGGTATGTGCAAGATTCACCTCTTGCATTGTATTAAGGGGATTGGAAGGTCATCTAAACAAATTGTTGCTACCTCAGAAGAACATTGAAACTTGGGAGCTCTAAGCATGTATAACTTGTCCAAGATGATGTTGAAAATTTTTTTATTGACAATTTTACCACTTTATACTCTATATTGATTATTGTGTCAATGTCATCTTCTAGACCCTTAACAGTATCCTCTAATCGATCTATCTTTTGTTCAATATTGACTTTGTACATTTTCTCTTTCTTGTCTCCTTCCCCATCCTCCCCATGCATGTGTTTTGCATATTAACTACATGATGTTTCCCTAGATGTATAGTAGTTGTTCTTTGAGTTCTAAAATAATTGTCCCCTTTCATTAGATACCTGGAAACCTTTTGAAAAATAAGTGTAAGTTATTAAGTTAAAAAAGAGAGTTTTACAGTACTTTCCCCAAGATTCAATCGATTTCCCTCTTTCAAGAAAAACGTTGAAACATCCATCAACTGATGGCATAATCTCCAACATTCTTGAACTTCTTGGGACTTTCTTTTACCTCCTCAAATAGTTGGAAATGAATTGTGACATATTAATACAACCAATGCTTCATGTCCTTATCTCAATTTTGTCCAAAACCACGTGTTGATGAAAATAACTCCCAAAGGCCTTCCTTCTTGTTGATTCACTGATGAAGATCAAGCCTACTTCTTGGTGATGCTTGGAAAGATGGATCTATAAGGCTACTTTGAATTAGTTCCCTTGGGCATATATTTTAGGATTTAATATATGAATACAATTCTCTTCATTAGAAAACATTCTTTACAAATAAAAAAAAAACAGGTTTTCCAAGAAGGGGAATAGAGGTCTTTATCCATGACTATGGAGATATCTTAATGTCAATGGTACAAGAAGGAGATGCATTCTCTCCCAATCTCTTCCTCCCTATATAGTTTTAGGATTGATTGTAGAAACTCAAGTTATCTTGAGTTTGTTGGCATAAGTTCATTTAATCCATTCATGCATTTGAGTTCTCTCTAGTCCACAAGTAGAATATCTAGTTTTTGTCCTACACTTGAATTAAGTCAAATTAACTTAAGTTTGATGCTTCTAGAGGAATTTATAAGGTCTTTTGAAAATATGCTCCCATTCTAGATTTGGGACTTGAACCCAAGAACTCTGTGTCACATCCATTAGGATTAATCATTCGTCTAAGATCTAGCTTTTGTAATCCCGGAAGGAACATTTTTTTGAGCTGGACATTAAGCGTTGTTTGTTGTCATTTAGAACTTCCAAATTGAAACATTTTTGATTGAAAGCTATTCAATCACAATCTATAACACACATTCTTATTATTAAGTAGCACTCAATTCTAACTCATTTGTATGTAAGAAAAAATTTGTTAATTGAATAAGTCATCCCTCCCTAGACTAGTAACAAAGAAGGTATTTCTATTGCATAATCTTTTGATAGCTTCTTAGTGCTCTATTTCACATATCATAGTGAAGATGGTTTTATCTATAATTAGTCTAGTCTCTAGATTGCTCACATTCACATTCCGTTAGAATATTTATTGGAATTGGTTCCTTCCTTTGAAAGTGATTTAGAAACCTTTTATGGATGATCTTAGTAGAGATTGGAAGCGAAATGGGGGATTGGTCGATTGTAGAGATCTTGTCATCACCATGTGGTACAAAATAAGAAATCTCCATGTCCTTATTGATGGTGGATATGGTGTGAATATAAATACTCACAAACTTTTCCACCTATTGGGATGGGGAAGGTTTCAAGCAACCTCTTTTCTAATTGGAATTACATATCAATCTCCACTGTAGCCTCTATAAATAATCAAGGATATTCACATAACTATCTTGAGTGTCATTTTCTTGATGAACTTTTTCATTCTAGATCTTTTGGGTGAACAATTAAACCACAATTTGTTATTTGCAAGAACTTGGTTAAAATAGGCCAAAGTGTTAGGTGATTGGTTTACCTAGCCCCTAATCTTTAAACAAGAAAAAAAAAAATACTATTCCCTTACACAAGATGGCTATCTATGAGAAAGGGCATCTGTTTGATGTAAACTCACGTCCATAACACATATACAAGTTGACATCAAACATTAAATCCTCACCCATGAATTGTCAAACAGAGAGATAATGTGGGTGGTATGTAGACCTTCATCATGCACATAGACACACACACACACACACACATGAAATTAGTTGGTAATGCATTCTATATTGTATTGTGCTCCAAGATTCTTCTTCCTTGTGTTATTTTAGTGCTTCCGCAGACCTTGAACTCGAGCAATTGGTATCAAACTAGGTTATCCCTTCATCCTCGATACCCCTCTTGGTCACAATCTCAGGATCACATGAAAATTGGTGAGCATACTTGAAGCAATTAGGAGTTGAAAACAACTTCACTTTATGATGTCAAAATTGTTGGTGTATTTCATCCAAGCCTAGTGCTTGATCATTCATAAATGTAAACATTACTCATGCGCACTCTCAATGAGAGAGTCATAGAAACATGCTCTTGTAATTCTTGAAGAGTTATTACCTTGAAAAGTAAAAGTCATTGAAGAAACTTGTGGGCATGTTAGGCATGAATTACAAGCTGAGTTAGGAGTGATTGCTGGCTAGGTGATTCCTCAACTTTAGGGGAACTTTTAGGCACAATCTCTCCAAGATTTGAATTCAAATGTCACTTTATAAACACCTATTCATAGTCACGATTATAACAACAACTAAGGGCTACATTCTGGAGAGATTTTGATCAAACATCAAGCCACAAACATCATTATCAAATTTGTTGGTTTAGATTCATTATCTATCTAATTAAAAGTGAGCAAAAAATATCTGTTCAATTTTTAGGAGGTTGTGAGCTTTGAGTTAATTTCCAGAGTGCAATCCATCCCAAAAAAAACAAGTTTTACTTCATCTGTTTAGTATCAACTAGTGTGTCTTGATGAATCAATTTGAGATTGATACTCCAAAGCACTAGGATGGTTTATATGCATCCTTAACAAGCACAAGGTGTCTACTTATCATCTCTGAAGTTATCTTGGCAAGTGTGGAGAAGGTTTTTGTAGCATCACGCACATCTTTGGAGTGTATCAGCCATCTCTCTTCACAATGGTATTAGAGCAAAGATAAATCAATATGGGAGATGAATTTCCTTCCTCCATTGACAAATTGGATAGAAATAACTATTTAGCCTAGTCTCTAAGGATGGAGGCCTACCTTCAAAGGAGAAATCTATTTGGATACACATATGGAGATGAAGTCATGCCAACAATGAGAAACAAAGGACAACCATCACATGAAGAGCAAGAAAGGCTTACAACGTGGTGCTCAAAGGATTCACTACCCAGGTCCTACATCTTAAACTCAATCTCTGATTTTCTCTTACCTCATGTGAAAGGATGCAAGACCTCAAGAGAAACTTGGAAAGCACTTGCTTATTTCTTCTCTTCAAATATGAGAGCAAGGAAAGAACAACTATGGATGGAGTTTACTACCTTGCATAAAAGTCCCAAGCAAAATGTGACTGATTATGTCACCAAAATGAAGGATATCTCTAATTAGTTAGGAAGCATTGGAGAGGTAATTGAAGAAGAGCAAATCATAAGGCAAATCATGAATGGAATCAAGGCTGATGACAAGTGGGAATTCTTCGCAACTGCCATGGACCTATACATGGATATGCATCTGCCTGACCTTAACAATCTTATGGGCCAACTCTTCACACATGAGGCAAATATAAGCAAGAATGGTGAATCAAGAGGTAATCAGTCTTTTGCCTTACACTCTAAAAAAGCGAAAGCTAAGGATAAGCCAACGTTTAAGAAGAATGAAGATGAAGGTAGCTCTTTCCAAGCCAACTTCACAGGTAGAGAAAAAGCTAGAGGAAGAGGTAGAGGAGGAAGGAAAGGTAGGGGGAGACCCCAAACATTTCAATCTTGTAGCATTTGTAGTTACCTTAATCATACCACTGAGGATTTTTACAAGAAACCAAGGAACTCCAGAGGAAGAGGATTCAATAGAGGTGGCTATGGACCAAATAGAGACAAGTACAACGGAGGATACAACAACAACTACTTCAACAACAATAAGAATAGTAATCAAAATGGATATAGAGGATTATGAACCTATCATTGAAGTAGGGTAAGGATGATGATCATGTTTTCTATATCGACTTAGGGTGCTCAAATCATGTATTAGGAAATGTAGCATTGCTCTCTAATTAAGAACATCCCAAAAATAAACATGAAGTGAAGATAGGTGATGATACAAGACACTTAGTGGAGAAAATAGGTAATGTCAAGACATCAGATGGCAACATGAATCTTCTAAGGAAGTTTTTGTATGTGCCTACCATAACCAAGAATTTGATACGTGTTGGAAAAATTGTGGAGAAAGGATTGCAAGTTAGATTTACAAGGCATGGAGCATATGTGGAAGACCCCAAGCAAGGATTTAGAAGAATTTCCAAGGGAGAAAAGATAGGAAGACTCTTCATCGTTGGAAACCAAGAACATAGCATTATTTAGCTATGGATCTCAAACACTCTCTGAATTGGAGGTATGGCACAAAAGGCTTGCTCATATTGGTGAGAGAACTTTGAAACAAATTTGTAGGGATCAAAGTGTACTTGGATTGCCCAACATCACAAAACAACATATGATATATAAGTGTGGAGCTTGTCAATTTGGCAAAGCTCATAGACAACACTTCAACAAGAAAGGCTATATCCATCAAGAATTATTGGATCTTGTCCACACAGATGTGTGGGGTCCAAGCAAAGAACCTTCTATTTCAAGTTCAAGATATTATGTATCTTTTATTGATGATTGAAGCATATGGACAATTCTGTACTTTATGAAGCATAAACATGAAGTCTTCAATTGTTTCAAAAAGTATCTTGCTCTTGTAGGAAATAAAACAGGTAGATGTCTCAAGAGGCTCAGATCAGATGGTGGTGGAGAATCCTTCTCAACTGAATTTCATGCTTTCCAAACAAGAAAGAGGCATCAAAAACTAGATACACACTTGAGCTCAATGAAGTAGCTGAAATAAGGAACATAACAATAGTTGAGGCAACCAGATCCATGCTCAATGAAAAGGGTTTACTAATTATCTTTGGGTAGAGGCTGTATCAACAACCACGTACCTTGTAAATAGACTTCCATCAAAGTCTTTAGACGGTATGACTCCCTATGAGGTATGGAATGGAAGAAGGCCAAATCAAGAGCATTGAAAAATCTTTGGATGTCTATCTTATGCTCACCTACCCTCTCAAATAGGAGGGAAATTGGATCCCAAAGTAGAGGTGTATCTTTATTGGATATGATCAAAACAAAAAAGGATACAGATTTTAAAGCCCCTCTAACGAAGGCTTTTCAATTTGTAGGGATGTAGTCTTTGATGAAAATAAATCTTGGTTTGATGATGAAAGGAAAGTGAAGCTGCCCTATGACTTGGAAGAAGACTTTCCATCTCTTCCAACAAAGGAACCAAAGCATCATGAAGATAGTGACTTTGAAGATGATTGGACAAATCTAGAGAAATTGAAGCTATGGAAGAACAAAGGGAAGGCTAAGGTGTAGGACCTAGCTCAAGGATCAGAAAGCTCTCATCAACCACTCATAAGAACAATGAGAGAGAAGAAGAAACAAGAGAGATATGGATTTGATACCTCTTTGTTAACAAAGCATTCAGTTGATATGGCTAAGGACTCCAACAATGAAGAACCAACATCATATGAAGAAGCTCAAGGCAAGAAGTAATGGAGAGAAGCAATGGATGAAGAAATTAAAGCCCTCATGGACAATGACACATGGGAACTTGTTCCTAGCAAGCCATCAATGAAGGTAATTGGATCAAGGTGGATCTGTAAAGTAAAAAGGAATTCAGATGGTAGTATTAACAAAAGGCAAGATTAGTAGCCAAGGAGTTTACCCAAACCCATGGCATAGACTATGAAGATACCTTCTCACTTGTTGCTAAAATTCCTACAATTAGAGTACTTGTTAGCATTGCTGCATCTAGGAATTGGAAGCTATATCAACTAGATGTAACAAATGCATTTCTCAAGGGTTGGATTTCAGAGGAAGTTTATATGGCACAACCACCTGGTTATGAAGATGCACATCATCCAAATTATGTGTGTAAATTGAAGAAGACTCTGTATGGTTTGAAGCAAGCTCCAAGACCTTGGAACCATAGATTAGTTACCTACTTGCATGACCAAGGATTCAAATCTAGCAAAGCAGACACATCCTTATTCATCAAGAGGAATGGATCAGAGGTTATATATCTCTGTGTATATGTAGATGATATTATAATTACAGGGAATGATGTCAATGGGATTAAACAGGTAAAGGCTGAGATGAAGGATGAATTCAAGATCCGTGATCTTGTACCTCTCACTTATTTTCTTGGACTTTAACTTGTCTATACAGATTTTGGTATCTACATCACTCAAAAGAAGTATGTACATGACATGCTTTCTAAGTTTAAAATGGAGAATACTGAGTGTGCCGGTACACACATGGAGTTGAATCATGAGCTAAGTGCTTATGAGAGAGAACCTATTGAAGATATCACAAACTATCAAAGCTTGGTAGGAAGGTTGAACTATGCAACTCTCACAAGGGTGGACATATGCTATAGTGTTAGCATACTCAATCAATTTATGCACAAGCCAAGGAGGCCACACATGGAGGGAGCCAAGAGAGTCCTCAAAGAATTGAAGGGCACCATCAATGAAGGGCTTTTCTACCCCCCTCACCTCTAAAATTGATATCAAGCTTTACTGAGATGTTGGGTTGGTTCAAAGGATGACAAGAAGAGTACTTTAGGATATTTGTCATTTGCAAGATTAAAACTAATCCCTTGGTCTTCAAAGAAGAAACCAACTGTTGCTCTATCATCTACTGAAGCTGAATACAAACGATTGGCAAATGCAACACAAGAAGCTATGTGGTTAAAATGCCTATACTTTGATTTGGGCTTACATACCTTAACTCCTCACATTTTTGGTGATAATACAATTTCACTTCACTTAGCACCTAATCCACTTTACCATGCTAGAAGCAAGCACATTGAAGCCATTATCATCATGTAAGAGAGAAGCCGATGAGCAAGCATATTCAATTGTCCTATGTTTCCACTAATCTTCAATGTGCAGATATGCTCACTAAGTCATTGGATGGTATCAAGCTAAACAGGTTCAAAAGCATGATTGGATTGCTAGAAATCAAGGAGGAATGAAGACTCAAGCATACTAGTCTTGACGGGGAGCTGTTGGTGTGATTCATCCAAGCGTAGTCCTTGATCATTCATAAATGTAAGTAAAAGTCATTGAAGAAACTCGTGGCCATGATAGGCACAAATTATGAGCTGAGTTAGGAGTGATTTTAAACTAGGTGATTCCTCAACTTTAGGGGAGCTTTTAGGTACAATCCCTCCAAGATTTGAATTCAAATGTCAATATATAAACACCTATGTATAGTCACGATTATAGTAGCACTTAGCGCTACATTATGGAGAGATTTTGATCAAGCAATAAGCTAGAAGTGAAGTACACATTGTGCTCCTTGTTCCCAAGCTTCATATCCATTCATAGCATGTACAATATATTCAACACAAATTGATTTTCTACCTATACTTTGGAGTTGTTCTCATCTGCTGCTATAGGTTCATATTCACATTTTCAGTCAACTTCAATGAGTGATTTCTCTGTGTATACTTGATCTTTTTTTGAGCTTTAAATTGGTATAGTTAATTTGATAATTCTATTTTCATCATACTAAGTTTCATGATTATTTGTTTATTACTCTGTGAACTACAATCATTTGAAGCTGACTAGGAATACTGGTAGTTAACGGTTAAAATATCAGGATGATACCTGTATATTGCTAAATTGATTTCTCTCACTGTGTTTCATCAAAAGTCATCAAATTTGTTGCTTTATATTCATTGTCTATCTAATTAAAAGTGTGAAAAAAATATCTATACAATGTTTAGCAGGATATGAAATCTGAGTCAATTTCGAGAGTGCAATCCATCCCTAAATAACAAGTTTTACTTCACCTGTTTAATATCAACTAGTCTGTCTTGATGAATCAATTTGAGATTGATACTTCAAAGCACTAGGATGATTTATATGCATCCTTAGAAAGCACAAGGTTTCTACTTATCATCTATGAAGTTATCTTGGGAGGTGTAGAGCAGGTTTTTGTAGCACCAGACATATCTTTGGAGTGTATCAACCATCTCTCTTCACAAAAATATTGATTTGAGCTTGCTTCAGCTATCAAACACACTATCATAGCAAGTGTGCACACAATTTTGTTCTTTTATGCTAAACATACATATAGCTTTTGTTTTGCTAGTACAAGCACAATGAAGTGTGCTATAGGTCTAGTAGAGCTTGACATGGTATTTTTATTCAAATTTTTGAGATACAATAAAATTTTTGCATCAGGGTATTTAGTCATTCACCATGGCTGAAAGCAATGATGTATTTTGTATGCTGGTTGTTGAGGATAAGGTGGATGATATAGGTAACCAAAATGTCAATACAACTTCAACAATATGAACTGACACTGAAGATGGCAAGTGATGAGTGCCTTGCCTCACCACCTGAGTCAGCCATAAAAGAAGAACTAGTCCACATCCCCATGGACCCAATGTACAAAGAGAATATAAGCCACAACCCACCATCCATGAAGGTGTAACAGAGGAGGGACAGGATATGTTTGCGTTGCAAAGATATTTTTGGGTCAAACAAATAGAAGAGACTGGAAGAACCCACTCTGGATGAATTGACATCCAACAAGCAGCTTTAGCTTTGGTTGAGGACCAAATATTGACATCCAAATACATCCAAAAACTAGCACCTTGGTGCTAGATTGTTACAAATGAATTACAATACTATCCTTATATTGTGACTTTGGAGGAATACAACATGCACGTAGAAGGGGTAGTCGACAAAAGACCATTTGCCAGCTAGTTTGATCCTTACAATCTTCTAGCCACTACAAAGTGAGGCATGATTTTTTAGCCCAACTGGCATGTGCAATTATTAAGAAATTATCCCAAAATGCTTCAAATATGGAGTAAAGCACTACTACAAATTATTTACAATCCATGTTATGGACCATTACCAAGTTGGAAAGACTTTGCTATTAAAGTAGAAAACAATAGGAATTTTTCTGATTGAATTGATTATCCATATTTCTCCTCATCATAGGGATTGCCAACAATGACTTATATGACCACTACTATCAACCATTGGCTACCTTGAATTTTGAAGATGCTAGACATTACAGTGTGGATGTGCATGAAGATCTTTGATCTCATGCTAACGACTTTTGAGGTCTTCAAGAAGGTTAAATACCTTCACATAAATGCTCTTGATTTTGGAAAGGGAAACCTAGATTTTTTCTACGATATGAGCACTATTCCCCCAGTTAAAGTCTATTATGCATGGCATAGTCAAATCAAATATTTCCCTACATGCTACAAATAGAACTTTCAGGACATGTTCACTACTTGTGAGATATTTAACTTGTTTGCATGTGAGACTATAGAATATTTGAAACACTACACAACATCTAGCCCAACACACCCAAAGCAATCGAATGGTAAAGACCCAATGTAGATATGTCATAAAACTTATGCATAGCAAAGCAATTCTTAGTGGTAGATCTCTTGCAAAATTACATTGATAGATCCCAAGCTCAAATGTCTGTCAGGGATGACAGTCGAGAGGGAGGGGAGTGTTGCTCATGGACAAGCAAAAGCGAGGCAAACACTCACCAAAGAAGAGGAAGTACATAAATCAAGATGTGCAAGGTCAAATCAAAGGGTCAACATGGAATAGAATATGTAATTTATCCAACTAAAATACAAAGAAATGGTTCTTATCACTATCCCATTGTCTAAAGAAATCCCAAACTCAATTTTGTAAACATACACTTCATTTTGTGCAACTTGAGTCCTCGACCTTCAAGAGCTTAGGTAGAAGCCACATAAAAAATTTCATATTTTTTGGAGCTCTTTTGAGCCCTCAAATCAACCTCACGACATAATTTTTAACTATGTTAGACATCGTGCTAAAATTAGCCAAAGCTAGACAAAAATTATAAATAGAGCTAGAGAGTTCATTTTTTAGGCTAGTTTTTTAGTAGTCCTTCTAGGAGAAAGTTGGTGTGTTTGTGTGTGCGCATCTTGCATGGTTCTCACCTTCAACTTCAATCACATCACTCACTCACGATCATCATATCATCCTCATGTCTCTACGTATTGACAATTACAAGGCTGAGCTCCTTGACATTGGTTCTCACCATTGTCCTATAGTGAAAACATAGTCTTAGACTCTTTTATGTTAGCCCTCTCATAAAAAAGTGCGTCATCATTTGAAACATATAAAGTTTGAGAAATTTCCTAACTACACATGTTGAATCATTCATAGATTTTGCATAGTCTATGAGCTTATACATCCCACGACATAAAATGATAGAAGCAATAATAAAATAACTATTCAATAGATCATGAACTGTACATCTGTCATAAAAAATATTGACAACCAAGACAATCTTGGCTAATGCTAAAAGTGATAGTACAATATTCTTGACCCCTCACAGATATAAAGCATCTGAAAATGGTAGTAATTAGCGAAATGTTGATATATTTTGGTAGTGATGTGTGTGAAGACACTAGGAATGTCAGGGCACTTTTTCCCTCTTTAGGATGTTTTCTCCCCTGGCCTATATATACGGCTACGACCCTAACATGTTACTTATCTTTGCACATTCTCTTGTTAATACATTCAATAATGTGTGTTGTGCTCCAAGCTTCTTCTTCTTCCTTGTGCTGTTCGCATGCTTTTGCATATCTCAAACTCCAACAATTGGTATTAGAGCAGGTCTTCGCTTCATCTAGGGTTTCATCAAGACCCCTCCCATCAAAGTCTCAACATTGTATGAAAATTGGTGAGCATACTCAGGGCGATCTGAGCTCGTTTCTGCCTCCAAATGCACTATCAAAGTGCCTATGCAGACAATTTTGTCTTTTTGTGCCAAACATATATACATGTTTCGAATTTCTAGTATAAGCTCCTCAAAGTTTAGTACAGGCTTGTCAGAACTTGATAGAGTAGTTCTATTCAACTTTTTGAGATACAATCATTTTCTCCATCAGGGTATCTTAGTCAGTGGCCATTAATGAAAGCAGTGATGTATTCTATATGTTGGCTGTTGAGGATAAGTTGGATGGTACTAATTACCCATTATGGGCATATATGATGCATCATGTATTGGTCACAAAAGGACTATGGAATATTGTGTAGGGTGTTGAAAAAAAACGTCCTATTACACCTTCAAATGCAGTTACTGAAGGTGATAGAGATGGCATTGAAGATGATGATATTCTTCACATTCCTAGTCATGCTACGGTTTGTGTTGCACCTACTGTAGAGCAACTTCATTGGGATGGCAAATATGCTTAGGCACATGCATTGATAATCTTGTCTATCAAAGGTGCCATTATTCTTGACATTCTCTCCTACAAAACAACAAAGGATGCGTGGGATACACTTATCACTTTATACAAGGCAAGGAATGAGGCTTGTGTTGCTTACCTTCGAAAAATGTTGGAGGGTGAGCACATGAATGAAGGAGATTGTATGGATAGGTTTCTGACAAAGATCAAATATTTGAAGGAGGAGTTGATTTCTGCTAATGAAGTCTTTCTAGATAGTTCACTTGTGTAGGCTTTCTTGAATGGTCTTCTAGATTCATATAAGAGTTTTGCTTCTACTCTTTGATTGATGATGAAAGGCAATCCAAATGCCTTCACATTTGAGGAGTTAGTCTTTGTTCTATTGCAGGAAGATTAGTCTAGGATCATGCATGTTGTAGATCAAGCTTTCTTGGCTAGTCAGAGGGGCAAAGGTAAATGAAGCTCATCTAATAGTAAGGAAAAATATGCTAATTATGCACAATCAAAGAAGGATGATAAAGACAAGAAGAGAAGCAAAAATTATTTTGCAAATACCATAAAGGAAATGATCATGTCATAAAGAGCTATCCAAAAATGGCTGCAAAAGATGCAAAGAAAAAAGAGGCTGGAATGGTTGTTGCAGAGGCCTCTACACTTAAATCAGAGTCTACAAATCTTGTGAAAAGTCTATGACCCATCTTCTCATGAAAAGTGTATGTCTACAATAGACTCAGATGTTTGGTACTTTGATAGTGGTGCAACCAAACATATTACCTCGCAACATAGTTTCTTGATTTTACTTGAGCCTCCCCTATAGGGAATACTGTCACATGTGCCAACAACTCCTCTTATCCTATCATGGGAGTTGGTAAGATCATTCTAAATACTACTGATAGAAGTTCTTTTATATTATCGAACACTTTATTTGTGCCAAAGATCAAGAAAAATCTATTATCAATTTGAGCATTAGCCAAGATCGGCTTGGATGTGAAATTTGTTGATGATAGATGTACAATTCATGATCTATCAAATGGGGACATCTTATTGCTTCTAGCATTTTATGTCATGGGCTGTATAAGCTCATAGATTATGCAAAATCTATGAATGATTCAGCATGTGCAGTTCAAGATTCTCAGGCTAGGTCGGATGCAAAGCTTTGTCATGCACACTTTGGTCATCTAAATTTTGCTAGTTTGTTATGCATGCAAAAATCTAAAATGGTGCCCTCTTTGTGCAAAATTGAGGCACCTGATAAACATGTGAGTGAAGGCTGTATTTTGGGCAAAATGCAACATTCCTCCTTCCCAAAAGATGGTTCAATTCGAGCTACTCAGAAATTGTAGCTTGTTCATAGTAATGTTTGTGGTCCTATGCAAACACCTTCTTTTGGGAACTACCTTTATGAATTTCAACACCAATGAACAAGTATCATTTTATTCAAGTGCCTTGAATTCCTCCTCCATGGCTACAATCCATTTCCTGTGCTTATTTGCTTCTTCAAAAAAGTCAGGTTCTTCATAAGCTATAACTTGACTCATGTAGGCATAGTATCTTGCAATGAATGAATCATAAGTTAACTTTTGAACAGGGTATTTAACCCTTTTGGATAACCTGACCTCACCGCATCGATGGTCTTCTTCATTTGCCTTTTCCTTTCCTTTGCTAATTCCTTCACTTGAATGAGCTTCATTCCTTTTCCTTCCATGCCAAGTTGATGTAGTACTCTCCTCTGATGGTGTGCTTGAAGTGGTTGAACCAGTCATCTCCATGTTTTGTTGTTGCTCTTTGAACTTCTTTTAGGCTTCATATGCATCATCAACCTGTAACACATCTTTGCTACCATATGAGATTCAATACTTCATTGCTCACATGTGCGCCCTTCTTGAATATCAATATGCTTTGTTTCCCTAATCGACAAGCATGGCATAGGTGTTGCATATTTTGAGATGTAAGATTAGGTAGAACACTCACCAAGCCCTTCCTTTTCATGTCCTTCATCCTTTTTAAGTTCATGTGCTCAATTCTTTATGCCATAAGTTGATTCTGTAATTCTTTTTATTTCCAATTGACAAGTAGAGATTGTGAGGGGTTGATGGATTTACCTCAATTGTGAAGAGTCTTCCTTGCTTATTTCCTTTTGCTATGAGCTTCTATCTCTGCATGGGGTCTTCAACAAAGCATCCTTGATCATTGAACCTCACCTCCTAACCTCTTTCAACCATTTGACCTACCAAAACCAAGTTCTTTGTGATGGTTGGCACATGCAACACATCCTTCAACACCGTGGAGCTTTGAGATCCATTCAATGCAACATCTCCCACATGTGTAATCTTGTGTTTAGCGTCATTCCTTGTTTCTACATGTCCTTGAGTGATGGATGAGTGTAAATTAAAGCCAACATCTTTATTGCAACTCATATGGTTGCTACAACCAATTTCAATGTACCATGTAAAATTTGAATTGACTCTTTCACTTGAGCCATACACCATAAGAAAGTTATTAGTTTCTAAATTTTTTGGGCTACTAGCATAATTACCTTGGTTCCTTTTGTATCCATGATTTCCTCCTCCTTTGGACCAACAATCTCTTGCATAATGGCCCGATTTTCCACAATCGTAGCATTCTCCATTGGATGCTTCTCTTCCATGTGATCTTCCTCCTCTTCCTCTACTCATTCCTCTTTCCCTTGATCCATAGCTTTGATTGGAGCCTTATTGGTTGCTTGAGCTTGAGTTTGACCTTCCTCTCCCTCTGCCTTTGGAGTTCTGTCCACCTCTTTTGCCTTTGCCTCTACTTGCATAGAAAAATTGGGCTTGGCTGCCCTTTGATTGTGAACCTCCTTGGTTCATCTCCTGGGTCACCATCAATGTGATTAATTGATCAAATTCTGGTAGGGAATTCCTCACATAAATAGATATGGTGAATGCTTTCCACCTTTCATCCTCTCTCAAGCCATTGAGAGTGTGCACGACAAGATTTGCATCTTCAATTGGGCTCCCAATTGAGCCTAGGGAATATGCAAGCTCCTTAACCTTCAAAATCTACTCATTTATGTTAGTACTTGGTGCTTTTCTAAGTTTATTTAGCTCCTTCTTGAGTTGAATCTTCCTTGCCTTGGTTGATGAAGAGTACAAACTCTCGAAGGTCTCCCAAACCTTCTTGGATTTGTCCAAGTCTTGTATACACCCTATCATGCTATTGCTTATGTTTTGGGATAGAATGAATATTATTCTCCTATCCCTTTCTATTCATTCATTAAGTGCCTTGACCTGCCCTTGAAGTGGTGGATCATGTACATGTGGCATTGGCTCCATGCCGCTCACTAATCCCCACAATCCTTTGCCCATAATGTAGTTGCTAACTCTAATATTCCATGGTTGATAATTGCCTTTCTCTAAATTCTCTATTTGTGCATTATACTATTTCTCATATTGATAAGTCTTAGAATGTTCTCAAGACTGTGTAGTAGGTAGGGATATTCTCGCTATGTGAAGCATCATAACTATTCATGTTTGGATCATTTTGTGTGATCAAAGTAGAAGCTCATATCAAAGCCCTATCTTGGTTTTCTTCTGCTCTCATATACTAGATTGAGGTTATATTGGATGGGGGTGTTGGTTTTCACCTAGCACAAGTTGTGGCCTAATTTGTGCTTGATAAGGCTGTTGGTATGCATGTTGTTCTTGAAATAAGGTTGGACTTGATACTCTCGTTGATACCTATATGGCTATTGGTAGTTTTGTTTGACTACTTGCTTGTTATAAGGAAAATCTTGTGCCACATGGTTAGTGTACTTCCTCTCTATTGTACAATAGTATGAGCCCCATACTTATGTATTTTGGGTTTGTATAGTGCATGCATTTTCTTGGCGATCACCTCCACAAGTATAACAACACTTGATTGTGGCCACCTTCTGATTTTTTTCTTTTTTTGAAAATTTCCTTCTAGATTTTGTGCAACCTAAGCAAATTCCTTTGCCCAACCATTATTTCCCAAACTCCTGGTCATGACTTAGTCACTTGCTATATAAGAGGAAACATATTAGTCCACATTAGAATTAATGCAACCTTTGGAAGTACCAACACACAAGTCATTGCACACTTTGTGCTTACAAAGGAGGTCCCACTTATCAAGAGCAAGAGGAGAGTGTGTACAAAGGATTAAAGAACAAAGCATCAAAAAAGTAAAATGGAAATTGTAGGAATGGACTTTGTAATCTTTTGATATAATGAAATTGACCATTGTTGATATATTTAGGTAGTGATGTGTGTGAACACACTAGGACCGCCGGGGCACTTTTTTCCCTCTTTAGGAGGTTTTTTTCCCCCGGCTTGTATATACGCCTATTGCCCTAATGGGCTACTTATCTTTGTACATTCTCTAGTAATACATTCAATATTGTGTGTTTGTGCTCCAAGCTTCTTCTTCTTCCTTGTGTTGTTTGCGTGCTCCTGCAGACGTCTAACTCCAACAATTGGTATCAGAGCAGGTCGTCGCTTCATCTAGGGCGCCGTCGACACTCCTCCGTTTGCAGTCTCAGAATCGCACGAATTTTGGTGAGCATACGCAGCGTGTTTTCGAGATCAAAACAGCTTCGATCTCTGGTGCTGAAATCGCGATCTGAGCTCGTTTCGGCCTTCGAACGCACTATCGCAGTGCTTGTGTAGGCTATTGTGTCTTTTTGTGCCAAAGGTATATACCAATTTCTGTTCGCCAGTTTAAGCGTCTCAAAGTCTGCTACAGGTCTAGCAAAACTCGTCTAGGCATTTCTATTCAACTTTTTGAGATACAATCAATTTTCTGCATCAAGGTATTTTAGTCACCGGCCATGGCTGAAAGCAGTGATGTATTCTGTATGTTGGCTGTTGAGGATAATATGGATGGTACCAACTACCCATTATGGGCTTATATGATGCGACATGTTTTGGTTGCAAAAGGATTGTGGAACATTGTGCAGGGTGTTGAAAGACGTCTTGTTACACCTATAACGACAGGTACTACAAATACAGGTGCTGGAGCTGATGAAGATGGTGTCGAAGATGATATTCCGTAGATTCCTGTTCGTGCTGCTGTTTCTGTTGCACCTACTGGAGAGCAGATTCGTTGGGATGGCAGAGATGCCCAGGCACATGCATTGATAGCTTTGTTTGTCAAACGTGCCATTATTCCTCATATTCGCTCTTGCAGAACAGCTAGGGATGCTTGGGATACACTTACCACATTGTACCAAGCTAGGAATGAGGCTCGTGTTGCTTACCTCCGAAAACAGTTGGAGAGTGAGCACATGAATGAAGGTGATTCTATGGACAATTTCCTAATGAAGATCAAAGATTTGAAGGAACAGTTGATTTCTGCTGATGAGGTTATACCAGATAGCTCACTTGTGCAAACCGTTCTGAATGGTCTTCCTGATTCATATCAGAGTTTTGCTTCTACTCTTTGGTTGATGATGAAAGGCAATCCGAATGCCTTATCATTTGAGGAGTTAGTCTCTGTTTTGTTGTAGGAAGATCAGTCTAGGCAGAACAAGTTCATTATGCGTGTTGCAGATCAAGCTTTCCTGGCTAGTCAGAAGGGCAAAGGAAAATGGAGCTCTTCTACTAGTAAGTAGAAATCTGCAAATGCTGCACATTCGAAGAACCAGGATAAAGATGAGAAGAAATCAGAAAAGCAGAAATTGTTTTGCAAGTACTGTAAAGGAAATGATCATATCATAAAGAACTGTCCAAAACTGGCTGCAAAAGAGGCAAAGAAAAAGGAGGCTGGAATGGTTGTTGCAGAAGCCTCTACACAAAAAACAGAGTCTGCTAATCTTGTGCAGGAAGAAGAATGGGCGTTTACTACTGTTTGCAGTTTTGACCCATCTTCTCATGAGCAGTGCATGTCTGCACTGGACTCAGATGTTTGGTACTTTGACAGTGGGGCGACCAAACATATTACCTCGCAGCGCATTTTCTTCTCTTCACTCGAGCCTGCCCCTACAGGGAATACTGTCACATGCACCAACAACTCCTCTTATCCTGTTATGGGAGTTGGTAAGATCATTCTGACTACTGCTGATCGTAGTTCTTTCACCTTGTCAGATGCCTTATTTGTGCCAGGGATCAAGAAGAATCTGTTATCAGTTTCTGCATTAGCCAAGATTGGCTTGGTTGTGAAATTCGTTGATGATAAGTGTACAGTTCATGATCTATCAAATGGCTATGTGATTATTGCTTCTGGCATTTTATGTCGTGGGCTGTATGAGCTCATAGACTATGAAAGATCTGTGAATGATTCGGCATGTGCAGTTCATGATTCTCAGGCTATGTCAGATGCAAAGCTTTGGCATGCACGCTTTGGTCATCTGAATTTTGCTAGTTTGCTATGCCTGCAAAAATCTGATATGGTGTCTTCTTTGCCCAAGCTTAAGGCACCTGGAAAACATGTATGTGAAGGCTCTATTTTGGGCAAAATGCAGCGTTCCTCCTTTCCAAAAGATGGTTCAGTTCGGGCTACGCAGAAATTGTAGCTTGTACATAGTGATGTCTGTGGTCCTATGCAGACACCCTCTTTTGGGAATTACCTTTACTTCGTGACTTTCATTGATGATTTTTCCAGGCATGCATGGGTATATCCACTCAAAGAAAAGTCCGAAGTGTTCATGTGCTTTAAACAGCTTTTGGTTTTGGCTGAAAATTTGTCAGCATGTAAAATGGGCACCCTCCGTTCTGATCGAGGGGGGGAATATATGTCTTTTGATTTTAATGCATTTTTGGCTGAACGTGGGATAAAACACCAGTGTATAGTGCCATATACACCTCAACAGAATGGAGTTGCTGAAAGGAAGAACATGCCACTCATGGAGATGGCGAGGTGCATGGTCAAGAGTCAGGCTTTACCACATAGTTTCTGGCTTGAGGCTGTCATGTGTGCAGCATATGTACTGAACAGGTGTCCCACTAAAGCGCTGCAGTCTATCACTCCATATGAGGCTTGGCATGACCACAAGCCATCTGTTGCTCATCTGCATGTTTTTGGTTGTTTGGCATATGCATTAGTGCCTGAACAACATCGCAGAAAATTGGATGATAAGGCAGTAAAATGTATTTTTGTTGGGTACAGTTCTGAAAGTAAAGGCTATCATCTATATCATCCACAAACTAAACGCATTCTGGTAAGCCGTGATGTTGTCTTTGTGGAAGATGCTATTCAACCATTGCTTTCATGTACTAAGGAGACATCTGTTAGCTCCAAAGACATGTATGATACGTTGATGCCTCTTTTTACAGGTGGACAGTCTAGTGCTAGTCCTAATGAGGCAACTTCTCAGCCTTTGCAGGTTTCATATGATGATGCAGATCATTCTATTTCTGATGCAGATTTACATGATGCACTTGTTGATGAGAGAGCTGATATTGAGCAGGCAAAAACTATGCCAAAATGGCTGGTGTAGACTTTGCGTGACAACAAATTAGATGCACCTTTGTCATATCGTACTCGTTCAGGCTCTCATAGTGCCTCCTTTGCATCAGATTGCTATGCTATGGCTGTGTCTAGTCTCTGTGATGAGAATGAGCCTGTTTCTTTTGATGAAGCACAGAATTCAGAAAATTGGATGGCTGCCATGCAATCTGAATATGATGCTATAATGAAGAATGGTACATGGTCTTTATGTGACTTGCCTCCTGGCAAGAAGGCCATTGGCACTAAGTGGGTATACAAGCTGAAGCGTAAACCTGATGGTACAATTGACAGGTATAAGGCTAGGCTTGTTGCAAAGGGTTATGCGCAGGAAAGAGGCATTGATTTTGATGAGACCTTTACACCTACATGCCGTATGACTACTGTTCGGAGCATTTGTGCACTTGCAGCCCATCATGGTTGGAATGTACATCAGTTGGACATTAAAACAACATTTCTGAATGGTGACTTGCATGAAGAAGTGTATGTTTTTCAGCCTCGTGGCTTTGTGCAGAAAGGGCATGAAAACCAGGTGTGCAGGTTAAAGAAGGCATTATATGGTTTAAAGCAAGCACCACGTGCTTGGTATGAGAAGATACATGCCTATCTAGTTGCACATGGTTTTGTGAATAGTCCAACTGAAAGCACCTTATATGTTAAGCGTGCTAATGATGTGCTTCTGATCATTGTTGTCTATGTTGATGACATGTTGCTCACTAGTCCTATTGAGAAGCATATTGATGATTTCAAGGCTGATTTGCATGCCTCATCTGAGATGTCTGATTTGGGGCATTTGCATCACTATTTGGGCATTCAGTTTATGCAAGTTGATGGTGGAATGGCTTTGTGTCAAACGAAATATATTGACACATTATTGCAGCGTTTTGGCCTTGAAGACTGTAAGCCTATTGCCACTCCTATGGAGACGGGTTTACGATTGAGTCTTCATGATGCTGGAGATGCATTTGATGCTGTTCTCTATCAGCAGGTTGTTGGATGCTTGATTTACTTATGCATTACTCGGCCAGATATTCAGTTTGCTATCGTACAGATGAGCAAGTTTATGCATTGCCCAGGAGTCATGCATTGGAAGGCGGTTAAGCGCATCTTTCGCTACTTGAGTGGTACTCGGCTACTTGGGTTGTTTATGCCAAGGGGGGATCACTAACGCCAGATTTGCATGCTTTTTCTGACTTTGATTGGGCTGGTTGCTATGACACTCGTGTGTCCACCAATGGTTTTTGCTTCATGCTTGGTAGCTCATGTATATCTTGGTTGAGCAAGAAGCAGCCTACTGTGGCCACTTCCAGTTGTGCGGCTGAGTATAGGGCAGCTTTCACAGTGACTGTTGAGTGTGTGTGGCTCAGATGCCTTATGGCTGATTTGGGTGTTGGCCAGTCTTCTGCCACCACGATCTTCAGTGACAGTCAGAGCGCATTGGCAGTTGTGAGGAACCATGTGTTCCATGCTCACACTAAGCACATTGAGGTGCATTATCACTATGTCAGGGAGAGGTTCTCTGCTAGGGAGATCAGCTTGGCATATGTGCCCACGCAGGAGAACATTGTAGACCTTTTCACAAAGGCTCTGCCTAGGGAGAAGTTTGAAGCTTTCCGCAAAGCTTTGGGCTTACTTCCTTTTGTGGAGTGATGTTGATATATTTAGGTAGTGATGTGTGTGAACACACTAGGACCGCCGGGGCACTTTTTTCCCTCTTTAGGAGGTTTTTTCCCCCGGCTTGTATATACGCCTATTGCCCTAATGGGCTACTTATCTTTGTACATTCTCTAGTAATACATTCAGTATTGTGTGTTTGTGCTCCAAGCTTCTTCTTCTTCCTTGTGTTGTTCGCGTGCTCCTGCAGATGTCTAACTCCAACAACCATTATCTCCACATGTTTGATTTTTGTTGTTTTCCACCTTTTTTATGTCCATATTCTTCAAAATGGACTATTTGCACACCTAAAGTGCCAAACACAAAGAGAAAAAGAGATGCTAGAAAAGGATAAGAACAAGGGGGAGGTGGAAATAATTTGAAGTGAAAGGAGGTAACTAGAGTTTAATGGGAGAGGAGTAGGTAATTGTTCAAAATAGATGGTAGCTTGTATGGGATAGAGAGTAGTGAATGAAAACGAAAGTTGAATAAACATGATTCTCAAATTGAAAGAGATTTATACATGTCATGTGTATTGGATGATTTCATATGATCAAGACAAGTAGGTTGTTGAGTGTAAGGAGGAAAAACTGACATGCTGGAAAATAGAGGGGACCTTTTTGTAGAGAGTACATGCACAAAAGCAAAATGAAAAGAAGATTGTACTCACCAAATGAAAGAGTGTGAGACTCAAAGTGATTAGACCATGAAATGGGAAAACTCACATGGATTAGAGTGAGCTTGCTGAGAGCATGGAGTAGGCTCCTCAAGCTTCTAACCAAGTACAATTGGGGGGAGAGGCCCTCCTTATATAGATTTGGAGGCGGCTCTCCAAATGTTGTATAATTCCCCTTGAAGGAGAATGCATACCAGGTAGAAGTAAATAGCAGGGTACCCAAATAAAAAACATATATGATATAAAATGGAAATGGGGTGTCTTCTAGATACAAAAGGAAGATGCACTCTCATATTCTCAACACCCCCTATGCAACGCCATTTTGTAGAGTATGGAGGGTACTAGAGTATGAGAGAAATGTCCATTAAGAATATAGCAGCAACAACGTGAGCACCAAAAATAAAGTCTCCATGTGGAAATCCAAAGCCTCCAAGTGGGATCAACCATGCATGATTGTTAGCTACTCCATAAGATGTCCACCAGATGGATCAAGTGGATGCTCCATAGGTACACCACCAACGAGGTATATTAGCAGAACAAGAACTCACTAGACAAGATCACCTCCCTGCAAGATAGATAGGATGATGCCATGTGGTATGTGGGAACCTCCAAAGGTTGGACAATATCCACCATGAGATGTGTATCGACAGAAGTAGGTCTTGCAAGAATGAAATGTAAAACATGAAGCATGCAATCATAATCATATGGTAGTACTATCAAAGTGTATGATGCCTCTCGCCTTACCATTGTTGTGGTGTGAGAGCTTTATTGCGAGCAAATGCATGTATCTGCTTCATGTCCTCCACTAAAGCTTCATGCATGATAGAAGGTAGAAGGTTCTAGATCGAAGTCTTTTTTCTCCAATAGAAGATTCACAATCTGATGCTAGTGATAACCACATTTTGCAGAGATGAATGTCCGAATGATTCAATCAGCAGCAACACTCACAAACGCACATAGAGATGTGTTGGCCAAATCTTTGTCTTTACGTCTTTGATAGGATCCCATGCAAAGTATGCCATTTGGCTTTAGACGCTCTACATCTTCTTCTGTTGCAATTAGCAAGCCTAAGAGCTTTTCGAATGATTAAGGACTACACACATATTTGTCACTTCCCATAGAGATCTACATATGAACTTATGCTTGTCAATTTCATTGTATCTATCTTGTATAAAGGTAAATGTCAAAGAGAAGAAAGAATCTCGTTAAGATAGGAGGCTAAACCCATGACTCATTTGGTAGGAAGAATCAAATCAAGTCCATCCCTAAAGTCTAGGATCTTTTTTAGGTGAGAAGATTCAAAATTCAAATTCAAATTGAAGTATTTTGATGGCGATGCACCACAGTGTGCTCTCCTTCTTGAGAGCTCCACGGCGATATGCTCGGAGTAGAAAATCGAGCTCCTAAGGCCGTACGCAGTACTCCGCATAGAGGCTGTATAATACGCAGAAAACATAGTACACAGTGAGCACGAAGACAGACTTCTTAGGTCTTACAAATGTGGTCGAACTCTCAGTCTGTGACTGACTAGGCCACTATATGTTTTATTAAAGAACATATACAAAGAAGTGTCCGGTGGCCATTTTGGCCTTTCACATGGACACTAACGGTAACAATCTCCCACTAAAGGCCAATATGGCCAGAGTAAGTATGGGAGAAAAAATAAAGAATGATAAAGAATACCTGAGTGTAAGTATTCAAATATACCTCCCACCTGATGGGCATGTTACACAGTGTACAAGTGACTGCATAAGATCAAGAATCAAGTAACCCCCATCAAGTGACAACAATGTCGAAAGCTTTTCTGTGGTAGAGCTTTAGTCAAAGCATCTGCAACATTATCTCGAGTGTGAACCTTCTCAAGAATAATGCTCTCAGTGGCTAAACAATCTCTAATGAAGTGAAACCTCACCTCAATGTGCTTGGTCTTTGCATGATAGACCGGATTCTTAGCCAAAGCAATGGCACTCTGACTATCACTAAGCAAGCGAGGTACATGCTGAGGTAAACCCATATCACAAGCAAGAGGAGAAAGCCACAATGCTTCCTTACATGCCTCACTTGCTGCAACATACTCTGCTTCTGTGGTGGAAACAACTGTACATTCTTGAAGATGAGATCTCCAAGACATAGCACCTCCAGCAAAATGAAAAATGTACCCCGATGTAGACTTATGATTGTCACACAACCAGCATAGTCAGAATCTGTGTAACCAATAATGGATGCTTTCCCTCTACCTAAGCATAGACACTTGTCCTTAGTGCCAGTCAGGTATCTCAAAATCATCTTGACCGCTTCCCAATGTTTCTTGCCAGGATTAGACATATATCTGCTCACAACTCCCATTGCAAATGCAATGTCTGGTCTCGTAGCTACCATAGCGTACATGAGACTACCAACAGCAGACTGATAGGGAATTTTGTCATGAATTCCTTTTCCTTATCTGATTTGGGGCAGTCATCCTTGCTCAATTTCACATATGTGGGTAAAGGTGTACTCAATGCCTTTCCACCCCTGCATATTGAACCGGTGAAGTACTTTGGATATGTATTCACTTTGAGACAAGTATATGCATCTTTAACTCCTATGACGAGTAATGCGCATGGCAAGAATATGTTTGGCATCCCCCAAATCCTTCATATCAAATGTTTGGCTCAATTTCTTTTTGAGAATTGACAAATCATAAGAGGACTTCCCAGCAATCAACATATCATCGACATAAAGTATCAAGCATATCAAGCTGCCATCAGAGCATCTCTTTGTGTAGAGACAATGATCCTCATTGCTTCGAGAATAGCCTTGGGACTTCATAAAAGCGTCAAACTTTTGGTACCATTGTCTAGGAGACTGTTTAAGTCCATACAAGCTCTTCTTGAGCTTACAAACTAGACTTTCCTTGCCATGAACTACATAACCCTCTGGTTGTTCCATATAGATCTCATATGTAAGATATCCATGCAAGAAAGCTATTTTCACATCCATTTGGACTAGCTCTAAGTCCTCCATTGCAACGAATCCAAGAAACATGCGCAAAGTAGTCATCTTGACCACTGGAGAGAAGATTTCCTCAAAATCAACACCATGTTTTTGCTTAAAACCCTTTGCAACAAGTCGTGCTTTATATTTTGGAGAAGCACTATCTGATGTGAATTTCAGCTTATATACCCATTTACATGGTAAAGCTTTCCTGTGCTTTGGCAAAGGTACTAAGTCCCAAGTACCATTCTTGTGAATAGAATCCAACTCATTCTTCATGGCACGCTCCCACTTGACATGATCCTCTGTCTGCATAGCTTCTTTATAGCAAGAAGGCTCACCGGCACCTATTAGCATAACAAAATCTAAACCTGGAACATATCTATCAGGTGGATGTGAGACACCTGCAAAACGTCTCAATGGTTGCTGAATAGGAACATGTGCAGACTGATCTGAATGGACATTCTCTTGAACATCCCTATGTGCAACATTTTTATGCATGCTAACCGGAGGACTAGTATCCTCAAACACCACTCTTCTCACTTCAACCTCCTTAATGAGCTGTTTATGCATCTTAGACTCATTAAAAATGACATCACTACTTCTGATCACTAACCATGTTTCAGGATCCCATAAGCGATATCCAAATTATCCTTCTCGACCATATCCAAGAAAAATGCATTACTTTGACTTATGGTCCAACTTTTGTCTAACATTCTTGGGTATATGAACATATGCTTCACACCCAAAAACTCGAAGATGATCATAATATGGTGGTTTCCCTGTCCATAACTCTTGTGCCACTTTCAGACCTTTGGCAGTACTAGGTGAAAGGTTAATCACATGAACTGCAGTCAATACTTCTTTTGCCCAAAAACCTTGTGAGAGGTTTGCATGATGCAACATAGAGACACTCTATCTTGAATAGTTCTATTCATCCTCTCAGCTACACCATTCTGTACTGGGGTATAAGGAGCTGTAAACTCTCTACAAATCCCTCTAGACTGACAGAAAAGACTGAATTCATGTGAGGTATACTCACCCCCATTATCTGAACGTAAAGCCTTACGCTTAGTTCCTTTTTCAGTCTTGACTGAAGCAAGCCATTTTCTGAAAGTAGGGAATACATCATCCTTTGATTTGATAGGATATACCCAGACTTTTCTAGTAGCATCATCTATGAAAATGACAAAGTAAAGAGAACCACCTAAGGACCTAGTGGGCATAGGACCACACAGATCTGCATGAACGAGATCTAAAGGCTGAATTGAAGAGTCAATGTGCATTCTATGCACATTTCTGGTTTGCTTTCCATATTGACAATGCTCACAAAATGAAAAATCAGAGAAAGATAACACAGGTAAGTAGCCAGAACGAGAAAGATTTTCCATTCCACTACGAGATATATGGCCCAAACAACCATGCCAAATACAAGCCATAGGCTGTTCAGTAACAGCTAACAAATGTTCTTTCTGTGATACAAACAAAGGATAAAGTGAGCCAACTTTGCTTCCTTTTGCAATAACCATATTGCCCTTTGATATACAAAAGGACTGAGCATAGAAGACCACCTTGTAACCAAGGTCATCAAGTTGACCAACTGACATCAAACTGCGTGATAACTGAGGTACATGGCGTACATTATGCATAGTAAATTTTGAACCATCAATGAACTGCACAATCATATCTCCAATCCCCACAACATCACACTGGTAAGGGTCACCAAGTCTCACGGTACCAAGAGACTTTGCTGCATAATTAGAGAACCATTCTCTATGTGGTGTCACATGGAAAGAAGCACCAGAATCTAGCAGCCAGGTGTGGGAAAGAGAATCAGCCATAAGTGCCTCAGATGTTGGAGTTAGACCTCTACGGAAGCACGCAAACAACACAAGGAAGAAGAAGAAGCTTGGAGCACAAACACACAATACTGAATGTATTACTAGAGAATGTACAAAGATAAGAAGCCCATTAGGGCAATAGGCATATATACAAGCCGGGGGAAAAAAACCTCCTAAAGAGGGAAAAACATGCCCCGACGGTCCTAGAGTGTTCACACACATCACTACCTAAATATATCAACAAATCCCCCCTGGGAGTGATGCGATGAACAAGGAGCTGGCACTCATGTATAAGGAAGTGCCAAGCTATGTGGAAATCACTCCACAAAAGGAAGTAAGCCTAAAGCTTTGCGGAAAGCTTCAAACTTCTCCCTAGCAGAGCCTTCGTGAAAAGGTCTACTATGTTCTCCTGCGTGGGCACATATGCCAAGCTGATCTCCCCAGCAGAGAACCTCTCCCTGACATAGTGATAATGCACCTCAATGTGCTTAGTGCGAGCATGGAACACAGGGTTCCTTGCAACTTCCAATGCGCTCTGACTATCAGTGAAGATGGTGGTGGCAGAAGACTAGCCAACACCCAAATCAGCCATAAGGCGTCTGAGCCACAAACACTCTATAGTCGTTGTGAAAGCTGCCCTATACTCAGCCTCACAACTAGAAGTGGCCACAGTAGGCTGTTTCTTGCTCAACCAAGATATACATGAGCTACCAAGCATGAAGTTTGCAAAAACCACTGGTGGACACACGAGTGTCATAGCAACTAGCCCAATCCGAGTCAGAAAACGCATGCAAATCTGGCGGTAGTGATCCCCCCTTGGGATAAAACAACCCAAGTAGTCGAGTACCACTCAAGTAGTGAAAGATGCGCTTAACCACCTTCCAATGCATGACTCTTAGGCAATGCATAAACCTGCTCATCTGTGCGATAGCAAACTGAATATCTGGCCGAGTAATGCATAAGTAAATCAAGCATCGAACAGCCTGCCGATAAAGAACAACATCAAATGCATCTCCAACATCATGAAGACTCAATCGTAAACCTATCTCCATAGGAGTGGCAATAGGCTTACAGTCTTTAAGGCCAAAATGCTGCAATAATGTGTCAATATATTTCGTTTGACACAAAGCCATTCCACCATCAACTTGCATAAACTGAATGCCCAAATAGTGATGCAAATGCCCCAAATCAGACATCTCAAATGAGGCATGCAAATCAGCCTTGAAATCAGCAATATGCTTCTCAATAGGACCAGTGAGCAACATGTCGTCAACATAGACAACAATGATCAGAAGCACATCATTAGCATGCTTAACATATAAGGTGCTTTCAGTTGGACTGTTCTCAAAACCATGTGCAACTAGATAGGCATGTATCTTCTCATACCAAGCACGTGGCGCTTGCTTTAAACCATATAATGCCTTCTTTAACCTGCACACCTGGTTTTCATGCCCTTTCTACACAAAGCCACGGGGCTGAAAAACATACACTTCTTCATGCAAGTCACCATTCAGAAATGCTGTTTTAATGTCCAACTGATGTACATTCCAACCATGATGGGCTGCAAGTGCACAAATGCTCCGAACAGTAGTCATACGGCATGTAGGTGCAAAGGTCTCATCAAAATCAATGCCTCTTTCTTGCGCATAACCCTTTGCAACAAGCCTAGCCTTATACCTGTCAACTATACCATCAGGTTTACGCTTCAGCTTGTATACCCACTTAGTGCCAATGGCCTTCTTGCCAGGAGGCAAGTCACATAAAGACCATGTACCATTCTTCATTATAGCATCATATTCAGATTGCATAGCAGCCATCCAATTTTCTGAATTCTGTGCTTCATCAAAAGAAACAGGCTCATTCTCATCACAGAGACTAGACGCAGCCATAGCATAGCAATCTGATGCAAAGGAGGCACTATGAGAGCCTGAACGAGTACGATATGACAAAGGTGCATCTAATTTGCTATCACACAAAGTCTGCACCAGCCATTTTGGCATAGTTTTTGCCTGCTCAATATCAGCTCTCTCATCAACAAGTGTATCATGTAAATCTGCATCAGAAATGGAATGCTCTGCATCATCATATGAAACCTGCAAAGGCTTAGAAGTTGCCTCATTAGGACCAGCACTAGACTGTCCACCTGTAAAAAGAGGCATCAAAGTATCATACATGTCTTTGGAGCTAACAGATGTCTCCTTAGTACATGAAAGCAATGGCTGAATAGCATCTTCCACAAAGAAAACATCACGGCTAACCAGAATGCATTTAGTCTACGGATTATACAGACGATAGCCTTTACTTTCAGAACTGTACCCAACAAAAATACATTTTACTGCCTTATCATCCAATTTTCTGCGATGTTGTTCAGGCACTAGTGCATATGCCAAACAACCAAAAACAGGTAGATGAGCAACAGATGTCTTGCGGTCATGCCAAGCCTCATATGGAGTGATAGACTACAGTGCTTTAGTGGGACACCTGTTCAGTACATATGCTGTACACATGACAGCCTCAAGCAAAAAACTATGTGGTAAAGCTTGACTTTTGACCATGCACCTCGCCATCTCCATGAGTGACCTGTTCTTTTGTTCAGCAACTCCATTCTGTTGAGGTGCATAAGGCACTGTACACTGGTGTTTTATCCCACGTTCAGCCAAAAATGCATTAAAATCAGAAGACATATATTCCCCCCCTCGATCAGAATGGAGGGTGCCCATTTTACATGCTGACAGATTTTTAGCCAAAACCAAAAACTGTTTAAAGCACATGAACACTTCGGACTTTGCTTTGAGTGGATATACCCATGCATTCCTGGAAAAATCGTCAATGAAAGTCACGAAGTAAAGGTAATTTCCAAAAGAGGGTGTCTACATAGGACCACAGACATCACTATGGACAAGCTGCAATTTTTGTGTAACCCGAACTAAACCATCTTTTAGAAAAGAGGAACGCTGCATTTTGCCCAAAATACAGCCTTCACAAACATGTTTTCTAGGTGCCTCAAGTTTGGGCAAAGAGGACACCATTTCAGATTTCTGTAGGCGTAGCGAACTAGCAAATTTCAGATGACCAAAGCGTGCATGCCAAAGCTTTGCATCTGACATAGCCTGAGAATCATTTACTGCACATGCCAAATCATTTTCAGATCTTTCATAGTCTATGAGCTTATACAACCCACGACATAAAATGCAAGAAGCAATAATCACATCGCCATTTGACAGATCATGAACTGTACATCTGTCATCAACAAATTTCACAACCAAGCCAATCTTCGCTAATGCAGAAACTGATAACAGATTCTTCTTGATCCCTAGCACAAATAAAGCATCTGACAAAGTGAAAGAACTACCATCAGCAGTAGTCAAAATGATCTTACTAACTCCCATAACAGGATAAGAGGAGTTGTTGGCGCATGTAATAGTAATCCCTGTAGGGGCAGGCTCGAGTGAAGAGAAGAAACTGCGCTGCGAGGTAATATGTTTGGTCGCACCACTGTCAAAGTACCAAATATCTGAGTCTAATGCAGAGATGCACTACTCATGAGAAGATGGGTCAAAACTGCAAACAATAGTGAACGCCCATTCTTCTTCCTGCACAAGATTAGCAGACTCCGTTTTTGGTGTAGAGGCTTCTGCAACAACCATTCCAGCCTCTTTCTTCTTTGCCTCTTTTGCAGCCAGTTTTGGATAGTTCTCTATGATATGATTATTCCCTTTACAGTACTTACAAAACAATTTCTGGTTTTCTGATTTTTTCTCATCTTTGTCTTGGTTCTTCGAATGTGCAACATTTGCAGATTTCTGCTTACTAGTAGAAGAACTCCATTTTCCTTTGCCCTTCTGACTAGCCAAGAAAGCTTGATCTGCAACACGCATAATGGACCTATTCTGCCTAGACTGATCTTCCTGCAACATAACAGAGACTAACTCCTGAAGGCATTTGGATTGCCTTTCATCATCAACCGAAGAGTAGAAGAAAAACTTTGATATGAATCAGGAAGACCATTCAGAATGGTCTGCACAAGTGAGCTATCTTGTATAACCTCATCAGCAGAAATCAACTGTTCCTTCAAGTCTCTGATCTTTGTTAGGAAACTATTCATAGAATCACGTTCATTCATGTGCTCACTCTCCAACTGTTTTCAGAGGTAAGCAACACGAGCCTCATTCCTAGCTTGGTACAATGTGGTAAGTGTATCCCAAGCATCCTTAGCTATTCTGCAAGAGCGAATATGAGGAATAATGGCACGTTTGACAGACAAAGCTATCAATGCATGTGCCTGGGCATCTCTGCCATCCCAACGAATCTGCTCTACAGTAGGTGCAGTAGAAATAATAGCATGAACAAGAATCTGCACAATATCATCTTCGACACCATCTTCATCAGCTCCAACACCTGTATTCGCAGTACCTGTTGTTAACAGGACGTCTTTCAACACCCTGCACAATGTTCCACAATCCTTTTGCAACCAAGACATGTTGCATCATATAAGCCCATAATGGGTAGTTGGTACCATCCAACTTATCCTCAACAACTAACATATGGAATACATCACTGCTTTTAGCCATGGCCGGTGACTAAAATACCTTGATGCAGAAAATTGACTGTATCTCAAAAAGTTGAATAGAACTGCCCCGACGAATTCTGCTAGATGTATAGCAGACTTCGAGACGCTTATACTGGCAAACAAAAACTGGTATATACCTTTGGCACAAAAAGACGAAATAACCTGCACAAGCACTGCAATAATGCATTCGGAGGTCGAAAGGAGCTCAGATCGCGATTTCGGCACCACACAGCGAAGCTGTTTTGATCTCTGAAACACCCTGAGTATGCTCACCAAATTTCGTGTGAATTTGAGACTGCAAACGGAGGAGTGTCGATGGCGCCCTAGATGAAGCGACGACCTGCTCTGATACCAATTGTTGAAGTTAAACGTTTGCGGAAGCACGCGAACAACACAAGGAAGAAGAAGAAGCTTGGAGCACAAACACACAATACTGAATGTATTACTAGAGAATGTACAAAGATAAGTAGCCCATTAGGGCAATAGGCATATATACAAGCTGGGGGGGAAAAACCTCCTAAAGAGGGAAAAAAGTGCCCCGACAGTCCTAGTGTGTTCACACACATCACTAGCTAAATATATCAACATCAGATGGCACACTACTATCAAGTGTCAGCACATCAGTATCATCAGAAATAGCATTAATTTCTTCAATCTTCATAGTCGAAGTAGATGGTGCAGGTAACTGTTTAACATTACCATCAACATTCTGTCCTTTACCATTAGTATTCTTTAATGCATAACAATCTTTCTTCATGTGTCCTTTCTTATGACAATAATGGCATTCCATATCCCTCTTCCTTGATTTACTTCTACTCTTACTCTGTTGACCATTCTTTTCCTTGTTCTTTCTCTTGCCATGTTGCTGATTCTTTCCTTGGTAAGAATCATGAACATTATATGCATCTCCACTCTGAGTGCCAACCATAGATTTTCTACGAATCTCCCCACTCAAGAGTGCTCCACATATGTCATCATAGACGAGTTTACCACCAGGTGCACTATTGCTAATAGCTGTGCAAAACATAACCCATGATGATGGCAGGGTGCACAACAACAATACTGCTTATTTCATTATCCATATCCATTTTTTGAGCCTGTAACTGGGAGAATATAGCATCAAACTCATTTAGATGAGCAACAACACAATCTGTGTCCTTCATACGAAGGTCATATAATTTTCTCATCAGATACACTTTATTTGATGCCGTCTCTTTTTCATATGTATTGCATAACTTCTTCTAAAGCTCCTCTTCACTTTCACAATCTAATACTGCAAAGTAAACATTATCTGCCAGGTGCAAGTGAATGGTAGACCTGGCCATTTCATCTAACTCATCCCAATCATCTTCATCCATGTCACCAGGCTTCTTTGAAATCCCATTTACTAGCTTCCATTGCCTCCTTTGAATCAGCACATCTTTAATCTGATTCTTCCATAGAGCAAAGTTTGTGCCATCAAATTTTCGGATCTCAAAATGGTCTTTGCCCTGCAAGTTATAGCTCCTCCTCGGAACACTAACACTAGACCATGATCCATCGGATGTGCCTCAGACCTCTGATGCCATGATGGTAGAGAGCTGAATAGAATGATAATGGAGCTAGAAGAGTCCAAACACCAACAAATAAGTGTATCAAGGAGTAAATTGACCACTGTATAGTTGACAAAACCAGAAATTTGGAAAAATTTTGCCAGAGTATCCTTTGCAAAATTAGCATATGACCAGTGTCAAAGTATCATAAAACTGCAAGTACTGACATGTCTACCTGCATAGTGAATCACTGACTCCATTGCATATAATCAATTACCCAATAGAAGCCAACTAGGCTTATCGAGCACCTATGAACAACTATCATACATCTCCTATGGCGAGGCTGGGTAAGTCTTCCACCTGCATCACTGAAGAGACTCTGACATCTGGGGTGTCTCCCAGTTAAGAAAACCTCACCACGACCCTCTTTATCAAATGTAAAAGGCTTTATGCAAAGAACGTAACCGCTATATCAATGACCACATGGACGTAAATAAGCATACATGGTGTGTATGTGCTCAATATATGCAGTAAAATGACACTAAAAGGCTGAATACACAGCGCAAAAACTAGCCAATAACAGCTACAAGTGTCTGACTCTGATGTTTTGGGCTTAAAAAACCTGCATAAATTTGCAGTGGTTGCTCCCACCAAAACTGAAAACCTCTCGAGAAACCTGCAGTTTTACGAGTGTGGCTGAAAATACAGCCCCAAAGGTTGATATTTATTGTCTGAGAAGTACAAAGAACACTCTTCTTGATGTTCTTGGACCTGTGTGAGGAGAACTATGTGCGAAAGTACTCCAAAATGGCTCCAAAAAACACCCCAAAAAAGCTTCAGAAATAGGCTTTGAAAGCAAACAATGAAGCTTTGAGGGACCAAAACTTGTTCAAGGTAATGTCAACCTTAGTCTTTCCCCTTCTTCAGACACCACAAGAGTGTAGCTTAGTGGCAAGAGATTGCCACGGTTAAGCGAGCTCTAGGGGGACCAGTGCTGGGATGGGCGACCTCCTGGGAAATACTGGGAACCTCTATATTCCTTTATCGTTGAGGTCCTCCCTCGCGTGCAGCCAATGATGCCAATGGTGACTTCAGTGACTCAGATGACAAGGTATGCCAAGGTCTATGCCTTGGTCGCCGCCTTAATCGTAAGCCTTGGAGAAAGCCTTTGGGGGGGGGGGGGGAGGTGCTCGCTTCACTCGCACAAAAGGAACAAAGCTTTTGCCACGAACTGCTCTGATACCAGTGAAGTATTTCGATGGCGATCCACCACAGTGTCCTCTCCTTCTCGAGAGCTCTAGGACGAAATGCTAAGAGTAGAAAATCGAGCTCCTAAGGCAGTACCTAGTACTCCGCATAGAGGCTGTATAATATGCAGAAAACACAGTACACAATGAGCCCGAAGACAGACTTCTTAGGTCTTACAAATGTGGTCGAAGTTTCATTCTGTGACTGACCATGCCACTATATGTTTTATTAAAGAACATATACAAAGAAGTGTCCGGTGGCCATTTTGGCCTTTCACATGGACACTAACGGTAACACAAAGAATGTGTATAAATACACATGATTTTGGTTGCAAGATAGTGGAGCACTTCTGAAAGGATTTTGATAGACTTTCTCTTCAAAATATGACTAAAGACTTGTGAATGATGTGTGTGCTACTCTCCTCCCATCCAATATATCCTCTTGCATCCAAAATCGTAATGCTCTGTAATGCTCTAGTGCCACTATGTGATCGTCATGCAACAATCATCCCCATTACCATTGAATACCTTAGGATATCCCCCGAGCTTGGGACCTTGGCTATAGCTAGCCCTTGTCCCACACACACATGGAGTGGTCTCTGTAGACCAATGTATGTCACTCTCTCCCCCTTATAAATATCATTGTCCTCAATGATCAATGAGGGAAAGTACTTGCAAACTATAGCTTCTGATTCCCAAGTAGAATCTATAAGCGGTAATCCTCTCGAGGCTACTAGATACTTCTGGATGACAGGGTTTGTCAACCGCTTCTGTCTTCGATCTAGTATCCTATGTGGAGAATGATTTGTGCTATCACTTTCTTGCAAAGAAACAATACCCTCTATTAGATTATCCTCCCTGGAAATATACTTTCTAAGTTTACTAACATGAGCCACTGGATGGACTTTGTAATCTAGAGGAAGGTCTAATTGGTATGCAACATCGATAAGCTTCTTAACTATCTTCCACGCTTCCCTATGGATAGTGAAGTAGATCTAGCTGGAAATCAAAGAAATACTCTATCTCCTTTCTCAAGGACTCTAGGAGATATCTTCCTATCAACATATTCTTTTGCCCTATCATTTGCTTGTTGCATCTTGGCTTTAGCTATTTCTATATTTGCTTGGAGGTTTGCTACGAACTTCAAAGCACTAGGACATTTCTTTGGCATTCCTATGGTCTGAGAGCAGTGGGATTCATGCCATAGTTCATCTCAAAAGGAGACATTCTTGTCACTTTATGAGGTCTATTGTTATAAGCAAACTCTATAAGTGGCAAGTAACTATCCCAATTTGTCTTCCTCTAAGACACATATGCCCTCAACATGTCCTCTAGAATTTGGTTGACCCTTTTGATCTAACCATCTATCTGTGGATGATCACCACTACTCATTTTCAATGACACTTTAAGTTTTTCGAATTCGAACTTCTAGAAGTGTCTTGTGAAGCTGACATCCCTATTTGAAACTATGGATGTCAGTAACCCATGCAGTTTGAAGACATGCTTGATAAACAACTCTGCTACCTATGGAGCTTCTATCATCTCCTACATGAGTATGAAATGAGCCATCTTGCTCAATCTATCTACCACAACTAGGATAGTATCCCGCTTCCTTTGGCTCTGTGGTAACACCACTATGAAGTGCATGGATACATTGTCCCAATTATGATTTGGAATCTATAAAGAATGTAAAAGATCTGGTGCCTTTACCCTTTCTTCCTTGTTGACTTGACACACGAAGCATTGTTGAACATAAGTGTGGACATCTCTAGCTAATTTAGGCCACCAAAATGTTCTTCTAAGAAGTCATGTTGTCTTGTCAACACCAAAATGCCCTACACAAGGAACATCATGGTTGTCATGCATGACTTTTCTTCTCAAATCTTGAGAATCTGGTGCACAAACCTTTCACTCCTTTTAGCCATGGCCACTGACTAAAATACCCTGATGTAGAACATTGACTATATCTCAAGAATTATAATAGAACTACCCTGATGAGTTCTGCTAAACTTGAAGTAGACTTCAACATGCTTATAATGGTGAACCGAAATTGTATGTATCTTTGGCACAAAAAGATGAAATAGCCTGCACAAGCACTACAATAGTGAGTTTGGAGGCCAAAACAAGCTCAAATTGCAATTTAAACACCACAAAGCGAAGTATTCTTGATGTCCTAATCACCTTGGGTATGGTCACCAAATTTTGTGTGATTTTGAGACTGTGACTAGAGGGGTGTCGATGATGCCCTAGATGAAGTGGTCACCTGGTCTAATACCGATTATTGGAGTTAGATGTCTGTGGATGTCAATGGCACTTATCCAAGGCCAAGACAAGTCGGAGAAGAGGCTACATCATCTTCTAGAACAATCCCTGTTCCTATTTCTACTCAATGGGAGGTTAGTGAAGAAGAAGGAACCACTTCATCATTAGGAGTCCATACTATTACCAGATTACTTCCTATAGAACAGCAATCTAGATGGGATTCAAGGGATGCTTTAGCACTTTCATTATATTGCTATGGGAGTTAAGAGGCATATTATACCCCAAATTAGGTCTTGAAGAACCTCTCCTCAAGCTTGGTTGGAGTTAGAGAATCTCTATTAGAGCAGAAACCTTGCTAGGAAAGCTCATCTAAGGAGACAGCTAGCCAACACAAGGATGAAAGTTGGTGAATCAGTTCAGACACATATTTTGAAGCTTAAAGATTTACAAGATCAGTTACTCAATGTAGGAGTAAATATTTCAGATGAAGAGATGGTAAACACACTTCTAAACTCACTTCCATCAACATATCGTGCTTTTGTTACTTCTTTATCTCTCTCTACAAGGCATAGAGAAATTTTATTTCAAGAGCTACAATTCCTGTTACTTCAAGATGAAGATCAACAAAAGGGTATGGAAGAGAATGATGAAGCTATGTTATCATCATCAAAGAGTAAGAAGAAGAAGGAGACAAAGAAGGGGCAGAAGATTCAACAATCCAAGAAGGAAAGTAAGTCTTTCAATCCAAAGTCTTCTAGTCCTTTTCCTAATGCTTCCTCTACACCCAAAGAAAAATCTTCAACTACATTTGATTCAAAGAAAGGAGTATGCCATTACTGTAAGAAACTAGGTCATTTAATAGCAAAATGTAGGTAAAGGATTTTCAATGAGAAGAAGAAAGCATGAGGTAATAGTTGTTGGTGCATGTCAATCATCAATTGAAGGTTTATGAAGAAATGAAGTCAAGGAATCAAGAAGAGAACAAATTCAGAAGGTTGAAGGAAGGACATATTCAGAAATTCAAAACTATGAACACATATGTACATTACTTCAGATATAGCTAACTCATATTTTTGATTAGTCATAAGCTTGTATATATTTGCCTATAAATGGTGTTGAAAAAGTCGGGGCAAGTAGAATAGAATGAGAATAGAGTATAGGAAGAGAGAAATGAGTAGTAGAGAGTGTCATTAGACACATGAGAAGTGAGTTGAATTTCATCAACTTCACTCAATTGTAATTTTCTGAGAAATCAAGAAAAACTTGCGCCCGATGTATTGCTGTCTGCTCCTTCTGTGTTTAATCTTTTGAGAAATCCTTTTGCACGTATCTAAGTCCATAGCTAATCTATCTATGGCTAGAATTTGAGAGGCTAATTGCAATCAAGTTGAGAGAATTTAGTTTAGGAACATTCATATGTAATGATGTTCTGAGAGTCGACAAAACTGGCGCAGATTTCATGTTCAGAGAAATGAACATTACTCAGTGTGTGGTGTAAAGTTTTACACAAGTGAGGGCACAAAATTTAAGTTGGAAGGTAAGCCATCTATGGCTAAAAGATCTTGATCAAACGGGTTCGACATTGGGAGAACTGTAGCTAAGAAGTTGCAGGTGTCAAAGTCGCCATTACAGAGAAGCTATTTCAGACATAGGTAAAGTATTTCACACATTTGTCAGTGTGTACTCAATCATTTTGAGAAATTTAACTTGGAAAGGTTGCGCAACCTCAAGGCAAAGTATTGTACAAAGTTTTATAAAAAACTTTACAGGATTGATTAGTCAATGAGTGATTAATCTGTAGCAGACTTTTCTGAGAAGTTGAATTTTTCAGAGTAATCAATTTTCTGATAAGGTTGATGAATGTTGTCTAAATTTGGTGGAGTCTAAAGTTGATCTTGATATAGAGGTGATCTAAATTCAAGATCAACTTGTTCTTTTGGAGATTAACCCTCTCCATCAGTGGTATCAGAGCAAGAAACATCAAAATCAAGGAAAGGAGAATCCCGACTGCTGCAGATTCAAGAAATTCAACAATTGAAGAACTAAAAGGTGAAAACTTGAAGGCAAAGCTTGAGAAGGAGACCATACTACATCAAGAAAGACAAAAGGACTCTAATTCGAAGCAAAGGTACATATATTATTCGTAAAGCTTGAAGATTTCAATACACAGGTGGACACAAGATGGGAGATTCTCTATAGATAGAGAAATTGGATAGGGAAAACTATCCTGCATGGTCAATGAGGATGGAAGCTCATCTTATGAGCAAAGACCTGATGGGATACATCACAGGAGATGAAGAAAAGCCAAAATTTAGAGACTCTAGTGTTCCAACTAGAGAGGAGCTTACAGACTTGAAGAATTGGATGAAGAAGGATGCTCAAGCAAGGAGCATAATCTACATGGTAGTCAATGACTATTTACTTCCTCACATTAGAGGACTTGAAAGTGCATGTGACATTTGGAATGCTTTGGAGGAGCATTTCCAAAACACAACTAAATCAAGGAAGGCTTCACTATGGGCATAATTTACTACTTTCAAAAAGAAGGCCTCACAATCAATCTCTGATTATGTGACAAAGATGAAGGACATTGCAGATTCTCTAGGTGCAGTGGATGAAGATATTGAAGAAGATAAATTGGTAAGACAAATTCTCACAGGGCTAAGAGGAGATGAGAAGTGGAAGCCTTTTATTTTGTCTACAGAACTTTCATTAGATCACTTCACTCCTGATTTGAATCAATTGTTAGGTCATATGCTAACTTTTGAGAATGATGTCAAAGGAGATGTTGATAAGAGTGCATGTCATGCAATGTACTCTAAAGACAAGAAGAAAGCTAACAAAGGAAAGCAACAATCAGGTGAAGAAGAAGGTACTTCAAACCAAGCAAATTTCATAAGAGGAAAAGGAAATGGCAGAAGTAGAGGAAGAGGCAGAAACAACAAAGATAATGCAAGAGCTTGTTGGATATGTGGTAAGACCAATCATCTATCTCATGATTGTTGGCACAATAATCAGAACAATGGTAATTATCAGAACTTTAATCAAAGAGCAAGAGGTGGTAGATTTCAGAGAGGAAATTTTAGAGGTAGAGGTGGTAGGAATTCTTTTGGAAGAGGTGGAGGAAGAAGCTTCCAAAATCAATCCTATAATAACACCTACTACAACTATGCATCAGATCAGAAGGAGGATTCGACTCTCATTATGAATGCAACATATGAAACCTCACATGAGGACATGAGAGTGTTCTACATTGATTCAGGATGTAGTAATCATTTAAGTGGAAATATTGCTTTGATGACTGATTTAGATCATAATGCAATTAACCATACAGTTCAGACAAGTGATAATACAAAGCATAAGGTAAAGTCAATTGGTTCAGTCAAGGCTAAAGATGGGAGCACTCTTCTGAGTAATGTTCTTTATGTTCCCACAATTCCAAAGAATTTGATCAGTGTAGGTCAAATTGTGGAAAAGGGATATGAGGTAAGATTCACCAATGATGGAGTATATGTTGAAGACCCTAGTCAAGGGTATAAACAGGTTGTTACAAGAAAGAAAGAAGGAAGGCTCTTCACATTGAAGGTACAAGGAAATGTTGGACATGCTATGTTCACATATGGAGAGCAGAAGGTATCTGAATTGGATCTTTGGCATAAAAGACTTGGACACTTCAATGAAAGAGGTATTAAAGAAATGATTAACAATGATTCAGTGCTTGGGTTGCCTAACATTGCAGGTCAACACATGACATACAGATGTGAGGCATGTCAATTAGGTAAGGCTCATAAGCAATCCTATTCCAAGCATGGGTTTATGTATTCAGAAAGACTTGAGTTAGTGCATACAGATGTGTGGGGTCCTTCAAAGGACTTTAGTTTAAATGGTTCAAGATACTATGTCATATATGTTGATGATGCTACTAGATGGATCAAAATTTATGTGATTAAAGAAAAGTCAGAAGTGTTTAATACATTTAGACATTATCATGCATATGCAGAAAGGATTATAGGTCAAAAATTGAAGAGACTAAGGTCAGATGGAGGGGGAGAGTATTTTTCAAATGAATTCAATGATTACTTGTGGAATGCAAGTATAAAGAGAGAAGTTACTTGCAGGTACTCTCCTCAACAAAATGGGGTAGCAAAAAGAAGAAATAGGACTCTTGTTGGGTTTGCAAGGTCCATGATGAAAGAGAAGAATTGCCCAAATTATTTGTGGGCAGAGGCTGTAAATACAGCTACATATTTGGTCAATAGATTGCCTTGTAAAGCTTTGCAAGGTATGACACCATATGAAGCTTGGTGGGGTAAGAAACCTACCTTGGATCATTGCAGAATATTTGGATGCTTGGCATATGCATATGTGCCATCTCAATTGAGGCATAAGTTGGAGCCTAAGGCAGAAAAGTATGTATTCATTGGTTACGATGATAAGCAAATGGGATACAGGTTGTGGAGTCCATCCACAAAGCAATTTCTTGTATCCAAGGATGTTACATTTGATGAGCAAGGTACTTGGTATGCAGGTAAATATAATGTACATGTAGATGTTGAAGAAGTAGTGGATCAAAGGAAAGGTAAAGCAAAGATTCAATTACTTGATGAAAATGAGATTAATGAAGTACAGGTTGAAGTTGAAGAGAGGCCAAGGTTTGATCCAGAATGTGATGAACCAAAGACTTCAAGAAGTGCAGAAGTTAGGAGGTCATCTAGGCACAAATGGCAACCTACAAGGTATAGCTATGACACCTCATTCTTGACTACTAAAGATTATGCTTATTTGATAAAAGCAGATGAAGATCCATCTACATATGATGAAGCCAAAGGCAAGAGAAATTGGGGAGAAGCTATGCAAGAGGAGTATGATGCATTGATAGAGAATCAGACTTGGGATCTGGTTCCTAAACCTAATAGCCAGAAAATTATTGGATGTAAGTGGGTTTACAAAACAAAAAGATTTGCAGATGGAAGTGTGTCTAGGTACAAAGCTAGACTTGTTGTGAAAGGGTATGCACAGACATATGGAGTGGACTATGATGAGACTTATAGTCCTGTGGCAAAGATGACAACAATCAAAACCCTCATAGCAATTGCTGCTTGCAAAGGTTGGAAGTTATCTCAATTAGATGTTAAAAATGCTTTTTTGAATGGTTACATTTCAGATGAAGTTTACATGGAGCAACCAGATGGATTCAAAGATCAAGTGAATCCAAATTATGTGTGTAAGCTCAAGAGAGCTTTGTATGGATTAAAGCAGGCCCCAAGGGCATGGAATTATAGGCTTGTAAAGTTCTTGAATGATCTTGGATTTCAAGCATCAAAGGCAGATAGTAGCTTGCTAGTCAAAGCAAGTGAAGATGGATTCATTTATGTTTGTATTTATGTTGATGACATAATACTTACAGGAACAGATGATAAAGGAATACAAATGATCAAGAAGCAGATGGAGAAAGAGTTCAAAATCAGTGATTTGGGGAACTTATCATTCTTCTTGGGAATGGAGATTTCTTATACTCAACATGGAGTATATGTGACCCAAGAAAGGTATCTTAAAAACTTGCTAACCAACTTTAAAATGGAAGATTGCAGGGTTGCACCTACACCTTTGGAAGTGAACCATAAATTGTCTAGATTTGGAGGAGAAGAGTTCAGAGATATGAACTCTATCAAAGTTTGGTTGGTAGCTTGATTTATGCTACATTAACAAGGCCTGATTTGTCATATGCAGTTGGTGTGCTTTCACAATTCATGCATTGTCCTAGAAAGGAACATTGGGTTGCAGGACAAAGAGTACTTAGGTACATCAAGGGTACACTCAGAGAAGGGTTGTACTATGGATTTACTTCTGATACAAGAGTGAAAATATATAGTGATGCAGATTGGGCAGGTAATGTGGATGATAGAAGATCAACACATGGATATTTATGCTATGTAGGAGACAAATTGATTTCATGGTGTTCTAAGAAGCAACATACAGTTGCTTTATCATCTACAGAAGCAGAATACAAAGGTATGGTGGAAGCTGCAAAGGAGGTAATATGGCTAAAGACACTTATGAAGGTTTTTGATGTGATTCAAAGTACTCCTATTGTTTGTGGAGACAATATGAGTTCTCTATACTTGGCAGCTAATCCTGTGTTTCATGCTAGAACTAAGCATATTGAAATACAATATCATTTTCTGAGAGAGAAGGTCATTGATAAAGAAATTGAAGTTATGTATACACCTACAAAGGATCAACTTGCAGATATGATGACAAAGAGTCTAGATGGACCAAAGCTACAGAGATTCAAGGATATGGCAGGTATTAAGAGGAAAACCTCAATTAATGATTGAGGGGGAGCTGTTGGTGCATGTCAATCATCAATTGAAGGTTTATGAAGAAATGAAGTCAAGGAATCAAGAAGAGAACAAATTCAGAAGGTTGAAGGAAGGACATATTCAGAAATTCAAAACTATGAACACATATGTACATTACTTCAGATATAGCTGACTCATATTTTTGATTAGTCATAAGCTTGTATATATTTGCCTATAAATGGTGTTGAAAAAGTCGGGGCAAGTAGAATAGAATGAGAATAGAGTATAGGAAGAGAGAAATGAGTAGTAGAGAGTGTCATTAGACACATGAGAAGTGAGTTGAATTTCATCAACTTCACTCAATTGTAATTTTCTGAGAAATCAAGAAAAACTTGCGCCCGATGTATTGCTGTCTGCTCCTTCTGTGTTTAATCTTTTGAGAAATCCTTTTGCACGTATCTAAGTCCATAGCTAATCTATCTATGGCTAGAATTTGAGAGGCTAATTGCAATCAGGTTGAGAGAATTTAGTTTAGGAACATTCATATGTAATGATGTTCTGAGAGTCGACAAAACTGGCGCAGATTTCATGTTCAGAGAAATGAACATTACTCAGTGTGTGGTGTAAAGTTTTACACAAGTGAGGGCTCAAAATTTAAGTTGGAAGGTAAGCCATCTATGGCTAAAAGATCTTGATCAAACGGGTTCGACATTGGGAGAACTGTAGCTAAGAAGTTGCAGGTGTCAAAGTCGCCATTACAAAGAAGCTATTTCAGACATAGGTAAAGTGTTTCACACATTTGTCAGTGTGTACTCAATCATTTTGAGAAATTTAACTTGGAAAGGTTGCGCAACCTCAAGGCAAAGTATTGTACAAAGTTTTATAAAAAACTTTACAGGATTGATTAGTCAATGAGTGATTAATCTGTAGCAGACTTTTCTGAGAAGTTGAATTTTTCAGAGTAATCAATTTTCTGATAAGGTTGATGAATGTTGTCTAAATTTGGTGGAGTCTAAAGTTGATCTTGATATAGAGGTGATCTAAATTCAAGATCAACTTGTTCTTTTGGAGATTAACCCTCTCCATCAATAGTGTTGAAGATGATCTAAAACCTAAATCTTCAAAGGTAGATTCATATGCATGTGGTACTATTGAAGAGATAGCTTTTGATCAGGCAACATTAAATGCAATCTCAGATAATCCTTGGATTTTTTATTCTGGAGCTACTAAGCATATGACAGGTTGCAAAAATGTATTTTCTGCCCTTTCAAACTCTTGAGGTAGAAGAGTCACCATTGCAGATGGTCATGATTTGGATGTTGTTGGTGTTGGAGAAGTGAACCTTGAGTCTAGAGCAAGTGGAAATTTCACAATTTCCAATGTTCTTTATGTTTCAAAAATAAAGAAGAATTTGCTTTCTATCTTGACTTTCTTGTCAGATGGTTATAAAGTTATTTTTGAGAAAGATTCATGTCAGATCCTCTCACCTGATGAGGAGCATTGCCTACTACAAGGTGAAAATAGAAGCCGCATGTTTGTATTGTCCAAAATAAGTCATGCTAATGTTGCTAGGTCTACTACACATAAGGAGAACATGAAGTTATGGCATGCTAGATTTGGTCATATCTATTACATAGCTCTCAAGCATATCAAAGATCAAGGTATGGCAGAGACTTTGCCTATTTTTGCTTTACCAGATGATGGAGAGTCATGTGAAGGATGTCTTGAAGGAAAGCTTCACAAACTACCTTTCAAGAAACATGGATTTATCACGACCACAAGGAAGTTGCAGATCATACATTCAGATGTGAATGGTCCAATGAGAACAGATTCTATTCAAGGTTACATGTACTTTGTTATGTTCATAGATGATTTCTCAAGGTTCATGGATTTATGATCTTAAAGTGAAGTCAGAGGTTTTTCCTACTTTCAAGAAGTTCTTAGCTATGGTTGAAAATGAAAGTCAGTCAAAGATCCAATAGATTTGAGAAGTAATAGAGGAGGAGAGTACATGTCAAAAGACTTTAAGTCTTTTCTTGAAGACAAAGGTATCTCTCATCAACTCACTATTGCTTACATGCCAGAACAGAATGGTGTTGTAGAGAGAAAGAATAGAATACTTGTTGAGATGATGTGAATTATGATGTCATCCAAAAGGCTTTCACCCAAGTTTTGGTTTGATGCAGTACATACAGCTAATCACATTCTGAATAGTCTTCCACAAAAGCTTTGAAGGTCATTACACCTTATGAAGCTTATTATGGGAAGAAGCCCAATATGAGTTATTTCAAAGTTTTTGGTTCCCCAACTTATGTTCGCATTGAGAAGAAGGATTGTGGTAAGCTTGATGTAAAAGCCATTAAAGCGGTTTTTATTGGTTATGAAATTGAAAGCAAAGGATACAAATTCTATGTTCCAGATACAGGTGATATCCTACTCTCCCGCAATGCATATATTGTAGAAAGTCAAATTTATGCCAAGAAGGAAGAGATTCCAGATTTCATAAAGGCAAATGACTATGCATTTTTTAGAAAGAATTTGGATGCTTACATTCAGCCATACAAGGGGGGTGATGAGCCTTCTCAAACCCTAAGAGATATAGGTCAAGTGAGAATTTCATTACCTACATTAGTACCTAGTCCATCATCAGTACCTCTTGAAGTTTCGACTTATGAAGGTTGAGAAGGTTCCAGCGTTCCAAAAGAAAGAGATACTGAAGAACGTGAAGAGATACCACCACTTTTCAGGAATACTCCAAAGTGGTTATATCAAACTTGGAAGGACAATGGTATAAAGGAATACATAGGAAGAACTAGAAGTCAGACCAGGAGATAACAAGAAGACCAGGTAAACTATGCAGAACATTGTGAGATTCATAATGTTTTAGCCCTTACTTCAGTTGAGAATGAACCAGCTAGTGTTCAAGATGCACTACAAAGTGATATGATTATCACAAGTCCTAGGATTCAGTTCAAGTATAGAGATGAGTTATCTACATGACACAACAGAAGTACATTGAGAAATTATTGGAAAGGTTTGAGATGACAGATTCTAAGCCTATGCAAACACCTATGGATGTCAATGTTTCATTACAATCGATAGCATATTCAGAACCATTTGATGCTACATTATATAGTCAAGCGGTCAGTTGCTTGATATATCTATGTAATACACCACAGGACATGCAATTTACAATTTCTCAAGTATACAGGTTCATATACAATAAGCTCAAGATTTAGTGGAAAGAATTCAAGAAAAAGTCACAAGAAGTTTTGCAGGTTATTGAACCTTATACCATTGTGACATTGAAGGGGGGGATTGTTGGAAACAATGTCACAACTTATCCAAACATCCTCAATAAGTCCATCATATGATAATTATGTTTGAATACATCTTCAATAATCCACGTTGGGCAAGGTGGATAGGACAAAATTGTTCTAAAGAACCCGCCTAGGTTTGCATCCCATTAGGCACAGATCGTGTGGTTACTTTTTGAAAAGAGATATCATTTGTTTTATTGTTCCGATTTACAATTGCAATGACGTCTTTCTTTGTAGTAGCTTTATGCTTTATTGAGATTTCATTTAGTATTTCTTTTTAAGGAGCACAAAAACTATATAAGAACATGCAAGGCTCATTATGTAAGCATCACTCAATCACACGAGCTCTAGCAAGAGTGCTTGCAACTTGGAGGTGATCAATCTTCTCAAGCTAGGAGGAGATCTTGGAGGCCATCTTGGAGGAGGATTTCTCATACTCTTGGAGGAGTTGTGATCTATTTTAGGAGATATCTAGAGGAGATTCTACCAGCTTACCATCAGCATCCATTGCTGAGTGTGAGTACCAAGTCTATTTCCATTCTTACTTGCTAGGTCACTCGTTTTTTATTTAGGTTGATCAGAATTTGGGTTTGTTGTACAACATTTCTAAACTTTTCTTATTCTCCATATTCTCACACACACACTCTTCATACCTCTTAGGCACACAATGTCTTGTATCTAGTTCCTATTTCTGCCTAGATATAGATATTGTTAGTTTGTATCATATACGCACATTGTAATTTGACATTCATATATAAGTTAGTGTAGGTGAGCCTCATAGCTTACCGTTACACTTGAAACCTTGTCTATTCTCTCTCTATCTCTCACTCATCTATTTTTTAGTCTTAAGGTGTGTATGTTAAGGTTCATTTGTTGGAAGATCCTATAAACCTGTGATAATTGTTATTGTGGCCCACTACCGCTTCCAACATATGGTATTCATACCTTAGAATACCAACAAAGAGAAGATGCAAGGGTAGGTGAAGAGATACAAACTCCCATGCATATATCTCTATATATAGAAGCTATTTGAACATGATAAATTTGTGGCGATGACAAGGAGATGTTTTAGAAGTGTATGTGAGTCATTCTCTCACCAATTGGATATCAGAAGGGCCCTCAATAGTGTGTTATAAAGCACATAAGTATTCAAGCTCCTTACCTTTTCTGTACATCACTTTGTAAAGGTGATATCTCTCTTTATATTTATCCATTTAATTCATATCGTATCTTATTGGAAAGCTTTTCTCTCACAATTTCTTTGGAGTAATTATCTCTACTAGACGAGTCTCCAATAGTGATGGGGAATATTTCTCGTGCACCTTAGTTTTCTATTTAAACTAAGTTGAAAGAAGTTTATCTTTAGACAGTTGATTGACTAGACATATGAACTCAAAATGGAGTGATCTTTAGCTTTTAGAAATCTATGAGCCTATACTCTGTGTAGAAAATAATTAAGAGTCATTAGATATTTGAGTTATGCGTGAATCAGTTTTTAGTAAGCATGTGTGTAATAGGGCAGTTTCTAAGAGAGGCTCAATAACTTCCACTGCGTATATTGGAGTGAAATTTCTCCACAGTACATAGGTCATCTATGTAAACTTCCATACTCTTCTATAAAAATTCCTTAAAGACATGGCACATTAATCTTTGCGAAGTGGATGGGGTGTTAGGCCAAAAGGCATAACTCTGAAAGCCTATACTCCCCATTGATTAGCAAAAGCAATTTTATGTTGATCTTTAGTAGCAATAACTACTTGATTGTATCCTGAAAAACCATCAAGGAAGTTGTATACTTCCTTGCATGCTAATTTTTCCAAAAGATGATCAGTAATGGGTAGTGGATAATTGTCTCTGATAGTGGCAACATTAACCCTTTTCAAGTTAATACAAACCCTCAATTTCTCATTTTCTTGAGTACTACCACTAAAGGAGAAACCCAATTTGTGTGTTCAATCTCATATATGAATCTAGCTGCTAATAGCTTGTCTATTTCTTATTTGATCTTTGATTAGTAGATATCATTATATATGTAAGGTCTTTACTTCAAAGGCTTTGCTTCAAGAGTCATAGGAATCCTAATGACAAAATCATAGGGTCTAATCTTTTCAAATCCTTATAAGTCCAAGCAAAAACATCTCTATATTCCTATAATATCTCTACTAACTCTTGACCTTCTTCTATAAACATATCCTTGCCTATGTAAATGCATTTATCCTCGTCATTTTCTTGGGTAACTATGATTTTCTTGGTTATGGAGAAGATCTTACAATTTCCCATTAGATTACTCATTTCAACTTCTTTTAGATATTGTTCTTCCTAATCAAATTCAAGCTTCATTATTGTACTTTCATAATTCTCATTCAATTTTTGTTTTATTGTCTCTCCTTCATCCACTTCTTGGATTACTACCATGTATAGACTTAAATCATATCCTTCTTCATCTACACACATTCATGGTCATCACTTATTTGTTTACGCACACATCTAATGTTTCTAGTATTTCCATCCAACCATGTGGTTCAAAGGCATCATCAAGAATTACTTGAGGCATATAAGTAGGGTCTTCTATGGGTCACTCTCCTTCCTGTCTTGGCTTCCAACATTGAAGCCTGTTTTCTTCTTGTTGGGATGCCTTGCAAATTCATAATTGGCTATCCCCGTTCATCAAGGATTGATCACTAGATATAGCGCTATGGATTGACACATCATCTTCCTCTTTATGATGAGATTCCATTGAGAGAGTTTTTGGAGATTTATCTTAGTAGTTGTGCCTAGAAGATACAAAGCATCTTGTCCCCAATCTTGAACTACCTTCAACTATCTCATGAAAGGTCATCCCAAGATCATTTCATAATTGCCTTCCTTGCCAAGTTGACATATAACTTAGGTGTGTTTGAACTCTACTCTGCATGTAGACAAGATCAAAATCTCGAGGAGTTCTAAGAGATGCTCTACATGACCGTCTACCAATTGTAGTTTCATTCTACTCAGTCTTAAGCCTAGTTTTCCCCAATTTTCCTAGATTTTCTTTGTAGCTATTCCTACATGAGCCACATTGTGTAATATGGATTTAGTCATGTATCCTCAAAAATTGATTGGAAGGCAAGTATTTCCTCCATAACCTTCATTGAAATCTCCTATTTCATCCACATGTATTCTGATTGTTGGGGTTTCTTCAACATTTCTCTCTTTCTCTTATGTAAGTTGTTCTTTCAGGGTTAGTTGAGTGGCTAGTTTATTCCATGGTTAGGGCTTTACTCGCAAAATCTCTTCTAGGGTTAAAGACTAGTGAAATTTAGCCTTCTTCAACTCTTATAGAGTGGTTGAGACTTTCTTAGAGGCTCTCTTATCCTTGCATCTTAATGTGAGAGCATGGAAGAAATCTAATTTCTACTCATACTCACCCATGTAATTTGGAAGTGTAGCTAGGCTAATTGCTTTTTTTGATTAGAAAACGTCTCCAATTCTATTTCTTGCTCTATCAAATGTTGTCTTGTAGATGCACCTAATTCTCTGAAGGGATTCCTTAAATCTCCTAGTTGCAAGTCACTAACTCATTGCTTGCTTGCTTAAAATAGTGTAGCAAAGAAGAGGTATTATAGTTAATCCTTGTCTTAATGGAATCACTAATGAACTCTTCTAAGAATTGCTCAATATTAGCAAAGCTCTTGGGATCTAAAGGTTGAAACCATCTCAACCTTGTTCCCAACAATGCAAGTCTAGAAGATTGACATTGAATAAAGAAGTCATCTATTTTTTCAGCTTCCAACACTTGTTTAAATTTAGCCATGTGATCATAAGGAACTCTTGATCCATCGTAGTGGTTCCTCAAGCATTTTGCTACCTGGTAAGGTTTCAACTTTCTACCCATATACGGTGGTTGAGGAATAACTTGAACAACTAGAATCACACTTGGTCCTCTTCCTTGTGGAGGTCTTAGAGGAAAGGGTGGTTTGTTCATCATCTCACCTCCTAGTTGAGTGTTTGGCACTGTGTTATAACTTAGTGTAGCAAAGTGTCCATGAGGTCTAGATGGAACATTTTGCCAATTACTTTTCCCTAAAATAGGATTTCCTTGGCTTTTTTGTTGACTTTGTGGATTTTGAGAAGTGTTTTCCTGATCCCTTTGAGGAAATACTATTGGGCATGTAAGGGTCATGTGACCTTACCTCTATATTCATATATATACATCATTTATAGAGCATTGCATCAAGAGATCACATATCTTCTTTCCTCTCTCTCCCTTTATCTCCTCCTTCCTCCTCTTGTTCGGCACTCCAAAGCCCTTCATTGGTATCAAAGCTTGTTAAAGGCTCATGTGCAAGAAGATTCCATGGAAGCTTAGGTCACAAGAGGTGAATGCGTAGGTTAGCACCTCTTGATAGCTGTTTGGTATTTTGGCCATAACATGACTTAGAAAGCTCGGATTGGTGCGTTTTAAAGTTCCCTATGTAGTTGAGATAGAGAACTACAAATTCTCAGAAGGACATAAGATTTGATTCGGAGTTTTTGTTTGCCAAAAGTTCAAAAAAATGCAAACTAATGTAGAAGATGAATCTACAATCACTTGGACACGAGGTTAGTTTTTGGGTTGTAGCTTGAGTTTTACAAGTTGGATTGAAGCAATCCAACTTGTTGTGCATAGCTTGGAAAAGAAGCTAAAATTTTTTAGAAGAACATAGTTCTAGATTCTGAGTGCTAGGTCATGGAAATCGCAAAATATAGAGCAACAGTATTGCAGGTGAAGGTGAAATCGATAGCAGATGTTTGTTTTGTGCATATCTTGAGCTACACATCTCCAATTGAGGTATTCTAAATATCGTTACGTAGTCAAGAAAAAACTCTTGAAGTTTGCTGAAGAGCAAAAGCTCAAATTCAGAGATTATCATCTTTGAAATAGCAAAACATAGATCAATATATTTTCACCATAAGAACTCTAGTTGCTTTTGGAGGCTTGTTTTGTTGTGGAAATTCTTTGAGAGAGATTTTTGGTGTGTGAGCTCTTATTTTTAGAGCTTGAAGGCATTGTCTATGTATGATCGCTGTGGTAGCTCCTCTATATGAGAGTAGAGCATGGTCTTGTCACGTGTTTGGCATGTGAGATGACATTATGGTATAGATTTTTGAAGTTTATGTCATCATGAGTTTGATCATAGTATTATCAATGGATGTATAGTGGCATTGTGGGCTATATCTTGCTTATGCCACTTGATTACGGATTTACTTGTTGATCGCACATAATTTTATGAGAGTTGATTTTGGATCTTGGTTGGTACTTGTATATTTGTTTTCTTTGTAGTTACATGATCCAGATTGGTGCCTTAGTTGAATACTCATTTTTCACCTTGATTGGCTATTCTATTAGTATGTGTTCATTGATTTGAAATCTCATTTGCCAATGTGATTCTTGGCATATGTGGATGGTGATTCCCACATTGTTATTTTGGTATAGAGTCCATTTTACAGAGGAGATGCTAGAAGAGTACTCTAGTAGATCCTTTATGCTTGGGTGATAGCTTTGGATCATCGCTTATCTCCATTCCCTTGAACATGGTCACAGGTTGGACTATCTTATAGGATTCATCCTTGAGTGGGAGATGTATCATCATTGTATTGGCATGTAGTGCCATCAGGTTTTGGCATGTGTATATGCCGTTATCTTTGATTGGATTAGTATAGGTGGTGAAAGTTACTCATTATTCTTTTACTATTGGTTATCTTGTTTAATTGCTCAGTTTATAGGGGATTCTCTATGGATTTTCCCAAGATTATTTCACATCTACTTAGTCACTTTGGAGACTTGGTCAGCAGGCTTATGCTCCTGGTTTTATGTGCATGCTAGATGCATGGTTATGTGATAGGTGGTTCACATGGTTTCTTCTCTAATGAGAAATTTGTGATGTGAGTTATGCATGTGGACATGTAGGTGTGATCCAATTGAGGATAGAGTATTGTTTCTAGTCTCTTCTTACATTTCTAGTCTCTTGGATTGCCAGCATGGTGTCTTCTTGGTTTGATGGCACTGACTTTCCGAGATGGAAAGCTCAAATGTGGCATACATTGGTTCGTGCATGGTTACACATGTATATGCATAGAGATGCACAAAGGCCTTGTGACATGCCTGACCACGTATGGAGGGAGATGGATGTATTGGCCAACTCCACTATCTGATTACAACTTGTGGATTCTATATATGAGTCTTTTATGTATGAGGAGATGAGTAGTGCATTATGGCATAGACTACATGATATCTATGTGAGTCCATGACTCATGTGAGACATAGATCACATCAATAGCTTCAATGTTGGCACTGGGACATGAGGGCCATACTCGAGGACGTTGCTTCAGTCAGATGTGATGACGACATGAGAGATATGCACATGATGCAGGTCAGGTAGTGGTTTCAGGAGAGTCTATGGCAATTGATTATGCTAGTGATGGTGAATCACTTTCTCCTATGGATCATCTTAGGATTCCTCATGTTCATTGGAGAGCACACGTATGGCTTGGTTGCTTGATGCATTAGACATTTTTCATGTTACTCCACATTGTGAGCGGTTTTGTTGATTCTCAAGTGAGAGTCATGGACGTGTGCACATGCCTGATGGTATGGCACATGACATTGAGGGTGCAAGAGATGTATGCCTTATGCTACCTAGTGGAACATCACTTATACTCAGCCATGTATGTTATGTGCTTTCATTCCCTACGAGCTTGATTTCAGTTAGCCAGTTATAGGAGAGTAGATGTTATGCATTCCTTGATGAGAATCATTTTTAGTTGCAATTGGGACAACTTATGCTTGTCAGAGGTGCTAGGATTCGACACACATATCCACTGTAGGTACTTCATGTGAGAGGCAGTCTCGTCTCAATGGGAGTTCAACCTTATGTGCCATGTGAGACTCTTCATGTCTCATTTTTTTCTACCTACACATAGGTCTATTGACATTCATGATGCACATGTATGGAAAGATTCATATGCTCTCATGGATGCACATATAGAGCATGTTTTGGATGCTCAGGATGCTTATATAGAGCACGATGTTGTGTCATTAGTTCATGTTGTGTCGATGTTGTGTCATTAGTTCATGTGGAGCATGATGATACACTTGGTGTGATAGAGTAGGATAGCTCTGATGATACACAGTGTATGGTAGAGCATATTAGCTCTCAAGATGCACAACTGGATACAACCTTAGTTGATAGGATGATTGATTTGGATGTTGAGGAGTTAACACTTATGCAGTCATTCTTGGATTGGATCATGCCAGATGTTGATATAGATATGTCAAGACATGTTGATCTTGATGATGGTGCTTTAGAGGCCTTGGATACAGTCATGGCTGACATACTTAGGTTAGCGAGGATAGCACATGTTTTGTCAACATTCAATAGGGTGATGTATGAGTTATTATGCTCGAGACTAGACACTGTAGTTGCTATTGGAGCTTTTGCACTTTGCATTGACATAGGCATAGAGTGAGTGGGAGCTTTGCAGGAAGTTCATCAGTTCTTACATCAGTCAGATCTAAGCTTGAGTCTTATCGATATGAGTCTAGAGCAGTTTGAGGTGCATGGATACACCTTGTTTGAGGATAAAGAGAGAAAGGAGAGAGAGAGAGAGAGAGAGAGAGAGAGAGAGAGAGAGAGAGAGAGAGAGAGAGAGAGAGAGAGAGAGAGAGAGAGAGAGAGAGAGAGAGAGAGAGAGAGAGAGAGAGAGAGAATTCAAAGAGAGAAGGATGTAGAAATAGAGAAACAAAGACAGAGGGAGACAATAAGAGAGAGCTTAGGCAAAACAACAATTCTGCATATACTTGTTTCAGCTCGTAAGCACAACACAATTGCGAATGTTGGAGAGCTCTTCGATCAGATGCATGAAAATACCGATCGAAGAGCCTCCAACGTTTTAATTTTTTTCCATCAACAAACCGTTGTGTAAGCGATGCTACGTGTCGAAAAATCATTCGAGTTGGCGTCGCATAAGCAACATGTTTTAGCGTCACTTATGTGATGCAACAAAGCACCGCTTATGCGACGCAAAAAGCGTCGCTTATGCGATGCTATTTAAAACCATCGTGTTAGCGACGCTCTATGCGAGCGTCATAGACGTCGTCGTGCCATGCGTCAAAAAAAATGTCATTTGGCTCGTCGTTTAATTGACGGTGCGCGCGACGCTCATTGCGACACATTTTGCAATTTTATAGCGATGAAATTGTGTCCCCTTAACCGTCGCTATACGCCCGTATTCCTTGTAGTGTGGCTTGACCAATCATACCAGAGATGAGTGTTTCAAGAACACAAAGAATTAGAGAGAAAGAGGCTTCCATAGGGGAGGCTATGAACAATCTAGAAGCAAATTCAATAATGGAGGAGGCAACTACCATCACAACTACAACCAAGGCTACAACAACAACAACAACAACTATCAAGGAGGCTTCAGAGGTAGAAGAGACTACAAAAACTATAGAGATGATCAAGAGGATTCCTTACTACTCGTGAATATGACAACCAAGCAAGGTAGAGATGATGAGTACTTATTCTATATTGATTCTAGTTGTTCAAATCATGTGGCTGGAAATGTAGGATTGTTATCTGATCTTGAAGAACCTAAAGGAAATCATGAAGTCCAGACAGGTGATGACACTAGGCACTCTGTAAAGAAGATCGAAAATGTTAAAGCATTTGATGGTAACATGAACCTCCTAAGCAAGGTATTGTATGTGCCAACCATAACAAAACAGCTAATCAGTGTTGGGCAGATTGTTGAGAAGGGCTTACAGGTTAGATTCACAATGCATGAAGCATATGTGGAGGACCCTCAAAAAGGCTTCAAGAGGATTGCAAGAGGTGAGAAATCTAGTAGACTTTTTACATTTGAAGTTGAAGATACAAGGAATATTTCTCTCTTTAATTACAAAGATCAAACCCTATCTGAATTGGAGATATGGCATAAGACTAGGACATATAGGTGAAAGGAAACTAAAGCAAACATGCATGGATCAAAGTGTGCTTGGCATTCCAAATGTGCCCAAGAAACACATGATTTACAAATGTGGGGCATGCCAATTTGGTGAATCACACAGGCAACCATTCAACAAAAGAGGATACATGTATGAAGACTACTTGAAGCTTGTATACAGATGTGTGGGGTCCTAACAGAGAGTCATCAATGTGAGGATCAAGGTTCTATATTTCATTCATAGATGACTATAGTAGATGAACAATAGTTTACTTTATGAAGCATAAAGATGAACTCTTCACTTGTTTCAAGAAGTATTTAGCATTGGTTGAGAATCAAACAGATAGAAGCTTGAAGAGGCTCATATCTGATGGAGGTGGTGAGTATTTCTCACATGAATTTGACTCATTCTTACAGGACAGAGGCATAAAGAGAGAGGTTACAACAAGGTACACTCCTGAATAGAATGGAGTTGAAGAGGGAAGAAATAGACTAATAGCAGAGGCTACAAGATCAATGTTGAATGAAAAGAAACTTCCAAATTACTTATGGGTAGAGGCTGTTTCCACAGCCACATACCTAATTAATAGGCCTCCATCCAAGTCCTTGGATGGAATGACACCTTATGAGGCATGGAATGGCAGGAGACCTTCTCTAGACCATTGTAAAATCTTTGGGTGCATTGCTTATGCACATATACCCTCACAGATTAGAGGAAAGCTTGATCCAAAAGCTGAAAGATGTATATTCATTATGAACAAAATAAAAAAGGATATAGGTTGTATAGTCCCACTAACAAAGGATTTACAGTTAGTAGGGATGTGGTTTTGGATGAAAATAACTCCTTGTTTGAAGATGATTGCAGGAAAGTAAAACTACCCTATGAATTGGAAAATGATTTTTTTGACTCAAGAAGAACCACAAATATCAGAAGATGTCAACTCAAAAGATGAAGAATAGATTGATTTCAAAGCTTGGAAGTCCAAGTCAAACAACTGGAAGACATTCCAGAGTCATCCAATCAAGCACTTAGAAGATCTCAATGGGAGAGCAAGAAACCCATAAGATATGGCTATGACACATCACTAGTCACCAAGCATTCTATATACATGGCTAAAGATTATATGTCAGAGGAGCCTCCTTCATTTGAAGAAGCCAATAAGAAGGAAGAATGGAGAGAAGCTATGCAAGAAGAAATTGAAGCACTTCAAGAGAACAACACTTGGGATTTGGTTCCCAAGAAACCATGCATGAAGATAATAGGATCTAGATGGATTTACAAAGTAAAGAAGAATTCATATGGTTCAATCAACAGGTATAAAGCAAGGCTAGTAGCAAAAGGGTTTGCTCAAACCCATGGAGTGGATTATGAGGTGACCTTCTCACCTACGGCTAAGATGCCAACAATCAGAGTTTTAGTAAGTATTGCTACTTCAAAGAATTGGAACTTATATCAATTAGATGTTGAAAATGCATTCCTTAATGGATGGATCTCTAAAGAGGTCTACATGGCTCAACCACCAGGATATGTAGACAAGAGCAAACTAGATTTTGCATGTTGATTGAGGAAGGCATTGTATGGATTAAAGCAAGCTCCTAGAGCTTGGAACCATACACTTGTCACATACTTGTAGGACCAAGGCTTTGTTGTAAGCAAAACTGATTGTTCATTATTTATTAAGAAGATTAATTCAGATATTATCTATGTGTTTATGTAAATGACATTATCATTACAGGAGATGATGCCAGTGGCATCAAGAAGATCAAAGCTCAGATAATGGAAGAATTCAGGATCAATGATCTTGGATTGCTTACATATTTTTCTTGGCTTAGAGATAGTGTATTCAAAATCTGGTGTTTTCATTACCCAAAGAAAGTACATTCATGATATGCTTGTTAAGTTCAAGGTGGAGAATGCAAAAATGCAGGTACACCCATGGAATTGAATTACAAACTTAGTTCTCATGAGGGAGATCTATTTGAAGATATTACAAGTTATCAAAGGCTTGTTGAAATTCTCAATTATGCAAGAGTAGATTGGACTGCAAGAGATTAAAGAGGATTGGACTGCAAGAGATTAAAGAGGATTGAAGACCAAGCATATTAGGCTTGAGGGGGAGTTGTTGATGCAATTTACTCCAAGCCTAAATGCTTGATCATTTATCCTATGGATATTATGTATATTCATGTGTCAACACATGAACAATCTCTTGTAAATGTTTGATTTTTACTCATTGTAAAAGTGCATAGAAGGAATCACTTCTAATCATGAGTTGTTAGGAAGAATCCTTTCATGAATCAGTTGGTGAGTTAGCTAAAGATTGAGTTCCTAAAAACTAGAGACATCTTTTGTAGAGGATTTAAATTTCAAATAAAAAAAGGCTCCAACTTCAGCTATAAAAGGAGATTAAAAAATTCGCATAAAAATGAGCCCGATTGGAAGAGTTTGTAGAGGGATATTTTGTTGATGTTGAGCTCATACCATAGCTCCAATATTCCCTCACATTGTGCAATGTTTCATTGCCAATGACATTGTAATCTATGTACATTAATATATACATGTTGATCATATCTCACTCTCTCTTCTTTGTCATGTATCGCTTAGAATAGTGAATTCTCTAACTTGGTTCTCAATGTATACTTGATCGTTTGATCTGATTTAAGTTTTTATAGATTCATCATAGTGTCTATTTTCTTGCTATAAATTTTCATTATGATTGCCTTAGCCAATCTCAAGATATCTTCAAAACTGTACTCACTGGTCTGCATACTTTTGAAGTCTGAAAATGTCGGGATACACCTTTAACTTGCTAAGCATAATTCTCTGAGTATAGTCTACCATTTTAAGTGAAATTAATTGAAAATGTTAGCTATCCTATTAATTAGATATGCCCAAAAGCATTTTACTCAATTGCTAGGAGAGAGGGAGTACTGTCCATTTCTTTGAGCAGGTGTGGTGACCAAAATAGCAAGTTTTGGTTCATAGTTCAAACTCCTATTCATCTGTTTTGATCCAATGATTTGAGGATCATACACCAAAGTACTTGGGTGATTATTTAAGGCTCAACAAGTCTACTTTACACTCCTCAACTTGTTCTTGGCTAGTTTGAAGCAAGGATTTGGAGCACCATCTCATTTCTAGAATCTATCCACCATCTCCTCCAACAACATAGCTATCCTAATGACAAACTAGCTTAAAAAAAAAAGAAAATTCTTTCATTGAGGATAGGAGCAAAACCAAATTATGGAGAAGTTGAAAATAGAAATTACTACAACTCCATTATTGGAGGCAACAAATCTCGATTGACCCTTTGTGGTTGAGAGTGACTTGAATGATTTTTCCATAGGAGCCATTCTAGTTTAGGATAGTCAAACCAATTTCTTTCAAGAGCAAGAAACTAGAACCCACTCGAAGGAATTTCTTTGTCTACAAAGGATTTTTTCATGGTTTTAAGACATAGAGGAAACTCTAAGATAGACTTTCTCCCCTACATCAATGTTGATTTCTCTCATTTGAGGTTCAACATAGGCTCTAATTCTATTTTGAGCTCTCCTAATGTTTTTCTTAACAAGCGTAAGCATATCATTCATCTCTTCCAAGAAATCCTTGTAGCTTGGATTTTTTCATGTTGTAATCCTCTTGCATAAGATGCTCTTGGCTGAAACATGTACATAATCATAAATGGACTATGTCAAGTAGAAGAGGTCTCAACAATATTATATACAAAATCTACTATAGGTAAGTACTCTTCCTAATTGGTTTTCCATTCATATACATATGTTTTTGGCATATCTTCAAGAATTTGGTTAGTCTTCTCTATTTGAATATCCAATTATGGATGCTCCACCGTACTCATGCTAAGTTTGGTATTGAATCTTTTGAAGTCTTCTCCCCAAAAGTGCCTAGCAAACTTCCAATCTTGATCCAAAACAATGTCTAAAGGAAAACAACATAGCTCATATAGGTTCTCTACAAAGATTCTAGCCAGATAGTGTGTGTCATAATAAACCTAGCCATCTCAATTAACCTATCCACAACTACTCAAATCAAGTCATGCTCTTTCTATATCCTAGGTGTTCCTACTATGGAATCCATGAAGAGAGCTCAATTAACCTACAAAGAGCTCATATAGGTTCTCTACAAAGATTCTAGCCAGATAGTGTGTGTCATAATAAACCTAGCCATCTCAATTAACCTATCCACAACTACTCAAATCAAGTCATGCTCTTTCTATATCCTAGGTGTTCCTAGAGCTCTCCCACCACTAATTGGGAATATCCAATGGGTGGAGAAGACCACCAATCCTCAATCTTTTAGCGTTATTCACCTAACATTTTGTGCATTCAATCACATGCTCTAGGACAAGAATTCCAAGCCAATAGACGTACCTCTTAACAAGATCATATGTCTTGTTAACTCTTGGTACCAATATGGCATATATATGTGTTTACATGGGGGAAAAACTCCTAGCTAGCTCTAGAGTAAGAAATGCCCATGTATAGGGATAGAATTCACATCAAAGCTATTCTAGAGACACATAAGTGTCATAAATCATGGGCGATAAAATCTTCCAAAAATCATGAATCATGGGAGACCATGATAAAATCATGGGTGATCATGATCAAATCTTTGATGATCAAAAGTTTTAATATGCCCCTATCAAAAGTTTTGATCAGCCCTAATCAAGAAAAAAATGATCAACCATGATAAAATCTACATTGATCAAAAGAGAAAGATAAATCTCGATCAAATTCTCCTCAAGGTCCTTGGTGAACTCATCAAGCATAATCACAATATTAAGATCAATTTCGATTAAATCTATATCAAACAGTCAAACTTTCCATGATCAAATCACAATTCCCATGATCAAATCCAAGGAGATTGGTGATGAAATCTTGATCATCATCATCATCATCTTCATCTTCAAGTTCATACTCAAATATGTGATCAAAAGAAGATAACTACAAAAAGGAATGGCCATATGTCCCTTATTACTTGTCCAAATTGAGCATATGATGACTCTTTTGAAGCTAACAAGAAAATATATAACCTTAATTAGGAAAAAGTACAAAAGTAATACCGACTAAATCTCTATATAGAACCAAAAATAGCTATACCATGTCAATGAACACCAAAGGTAAGAACAAACAACTTGAAATCACAAGATAAGATCAAAACAACTTAGCCTAAAGGTAGTAGATGCATATGGAAGCAAGCACTAAGTGTCAAACATAAAAAAGCATTCAAGAATGAGTCATAAAGATCCATGAAACCTTGTGCATGAATTTTGCAAGAAGAATAGGTCTCTTACTCACACTAGCAAAAAGTCTTTACAAATGAGGATATTGGTCTTTCATAGTGGCTTTCACAAGACCACCTTCTTATTTTAAAAATAGTAAAAATATATTTGTTAACTTTTTTTCTAATTTGATCAATGGGAAACATCCTCAAGGAGCTCCATATGAATTTCCACATGCATATTTGTTCAATCTATAGATGTGATCCTAGATGGGAATATATGATTCTATTTTAAATTATAAATCACCTCACCATTACATCCCAATTAAGAAAAAAACAAGGGGAAGCAAAAGACCCTCAAACGGTTACAACAATAATCTATCAAAGAGATGAGTGTGGCATATCATTGCATTAAATTGAAGATGAAGAAAAAATAATTGTCATAGAATAAGCCCACCTAACTTGTTTTGATACATCATTTTCTCTAGACAAGCATCTTGGAAAATCTAAAACGTTTGTGTACATTGGCCAACCATGGCTATGAGATCTTGTCTATGAACGTTTTAGCATTTTTTTCAGTGGAAGGAAAGACTGCCCATACAATATTCAATGCTATATCAGTGATAGTAACGCATATCAAGAGGGAACTTCTCTCTCTTAAGAGGACAACCGAGTATATTTTATTTGCAAGGCTCTAGATGTTGGAGTTAGACGTCTACGGAAGCCGCAAACAGTACAAGGAAGAAGAAGAAGCTTGGAGCTCAACACACAATACTGAATGTATTACCACTAGAATGTACAAAGATAAGTAGCCCGTTAGGGCAATAGGCGTATATACAAGGGGGGGGGAACCTGTTAAAGAGGGACAAAAGTGCCCCGGTGATGTCCTTGTGTGTTCACACACATGACTACCTAAATATATCAGCAAATCCCCCCTGGTACTGGTGCGGTGAACAAGGAGCTTGCACTCATGTATAAGGAAGTGCCAAGCTATGTTGAAATCAATCCACAAATGAAGTAAGCCTGCCAAGTTGATCTCCCTAGCAGAGAACATCTCCCTGACATAATGATAATGCACCTCAATGTGCTTAATGCGAGCATGGAACATAGGGTTCCTCACAACTGCCAATGCGCTCTGACTATCAGTGAAGATGGTGGTGGCAGAAGACTGACCAACACCCAAATCAGCCATAAGGCGTCTCAGCCACACACAGTGAACAATCGCTGTGAAAGCTGCCCTATACTCAGCCTCACAACTGGAAGTGGCCATAGTAGGCTGCTTCTTACTCAACCAAGATATACATGAGCTAGCAAGCATGAAACAAAAGCCACTAGTGGACACACGAGTGTCATAGCAACCAACCCAATCAAAGTTAGAAAAAGCATGCAAATCTGGTGGTAGTGATTGCCCCTTGGGATAAAACAACCCAAGTAGTCGAGTACCACTCAAGTAGAGAAAGATGCGCTTAACCGCCTGCCAATGCTTGACTCTTGGGCAATGCATAAACCTACTCATCTGTGAGACAAAAAACTGAATATCTGGCCGAGTAATGCATAAGTAAATCAAGCATCCAACAGCCTGCTAATAGAGAACAACATCAAATGCATCTCCAACATCATGAAGACTCAGTCCTAAACCTATCTCCATAGGAGTGGCAATAGGTTTACAGTCTTCAAGGCCAAAATGCTGCACTAATGTGTCAATATATTTTGTTTGACATAAAGCTATTCCACCATCAACGTGCATAAACTGAATGCCCAAATAATGATGCAAATGCCCCAAACCAGACATCTCAAATGAGGCATGTAAATCAGCCTTGAAATCAGCAATATGCTTCTCATGAGGACTAGTGAGCAGCATGTCATCAACATGCACCACAATGATCAAAAGTACATCATTCGCACACTTTACATATAAGATGCTTTCAGTTGGACTGTTCTCAAAACCATGTGCAATCAGATAGGCATGTATCTTTTCATACCAAGCGTGTGGTGCTTGCTTTAAACCATATAATGCCTACTTTAACCCGCACGCCTGGTTTTCATGCCCTTTTTGCACAAAGCCACAGGGCTGAAAAACATACACTTCTTCATGCAAGTCACCATTCAGAAATGCTGTTTTGATATCCAATCAATGTACATTCCAATCATGATGAGCTGCAAGTGCACAGATGCTATGAAAAATAGTCATTCGACAAGTAGGAGCAAAGGTTTCCTCAAAATCAATGCCTCTTTCTTGTGCATAACCCTTTGCAACAAGCCTAGCCTTATACCTGTCAACTATACCAACAGGTTTATGTTTCAGCTTGTATACTCACTTAGTGCCAGTGGCCTTCTTACTAGGAGGCAAGTCATAAAGACAAAGTACCATTCTTCATTATAACATCATATTCAGATTACATAGCAGCCATCCAATTTTTTGAATTTTGTGCTTCATCAAAGGAAACATGCTCAGTCTCATCACAGAGACTAGATGTATCCATAGCATAGAAATCTGATTCAAAAGAGGCACTATGAGAGACTGATTGAGTACGATATGACAGAGGTGCATCTAATTTGCTGTCACGCAAAGTCTGCACCAGCCATTTTGGCATAGTTTTTGCCTCCTCAATATCAACTCTCTCATCAACAAGTGCATCATGCAAATCTGCATTAGAAATGGGATGATCTACATCATCACATGAAACCTGTAAAGGCTGAGAAGTTGCCTCATTAGGACTAGCACTAGACTATTCACGGTAGCAAAGTATCATACATGTCTTTGGAGCTAACATATGTCTCCTTAGTACATGAAAGCAATGGCTGAATAGCATCTTCCACAAAAACAACATCACGGCTAACCAAAATGCATTTAGTCTGTGGATGATACAGACGATAGCCTTTACTTTCAGAACTATACCCAACAAAAATACATTTTACTGCTTTATCATCCAATTTTCTATGATGTTGTTCAGACACCAATGCATATGCCAAACAACCAAAAACACGCAGATGAGCAACAGATGGCTTGCGATCATGCCAAGCCTCATATGGAGTGATAGACTACAGCGCTTTAGTGGGACACCTGTTACGTACATATGCTGCACACATGACAGCCTCAAGCTAAAAACTATGTAGTAAAGCCTGAATCTTGACCATACACCTCGCCATCTCCATGAGTGACCTATTCTTTCATTTAGAAACTCCATTCTATTGAGGTGTATACGACACTCTACACTGGTGTTTTATCCCATGTTCAGCCAAAAATGCATTAAAATCAGAAGACATATATTCCCACCCTCGATGAGAAGGGGGGGTGCCCATTTTACATGTTGATAGATTTTCAACCAAAACAAAAAACTGTTTGAAGCACATGAACACTTCGGACTTTGCCTTCAATGGATATACCCATGCATGCCAAGAAAAATCATCGATGAAAGTCATGAAGTAAATATAATTTCCAAACGAAGGTGTCTGCATAGGACCACAAACATCACTATGTACAAATTGCGATTTGTGAGTAGCCTGAATTGAACCATCTTTTGGAAAGGAGGAACATTGCATTTTGCCCAAAATACAGCCTTCACAAACATGTTTTGTAGGTGCCTCAAGTTTGGGCAAAGAGGACACCATTCCAGATTTCTATAGGCATAGGAAACTAGCAAAATTCAGATGATGAAAGCATGCATGCCAAAGCTTTGCATCTGACATAGCCTGAGAATCATGTACTACACATGCCGAATCATTCAAAGATCGTTCGTAGTCTATGAGCTTATACAACCCATGACATAAAATGCCAGAAGCAATAATGACATCTCCATTTGATAGATCATGAATTGTACACCTGTCATCAATAAATTTCACAACCAAGCCAATCTTGGCTAATGTAGAAATTGATAACAAATTTTTCTTGATCCGTGGCACAAACAAAGCATCTAACAAAGTGAAAGAACTACCATCAACAGTAGTCAAAATGATCTTACAAACTCCCATAACAGGGTAAGAGGAGTTGTTGGTGCATGTAACAATATTCCTTGTAGGGACAGGCTCGAGTGAAGAGAAGAAACTATGCTACGAGGTAATATGTTTGGTCGCCCCACTATCAAAGTTCCAAACATCTGAGTCTACTGCAAACATGCATTACTCATGAGAAGATGGGTCAAAATTGCAACCAGTAGTAAACACCCATTCTTCTTCCTACACAAGATTAGTAGACTCTGTTTTTGGTGTAGAGGCCTCTGCAACAGCCATTGCAGCCTCTTTCTTCTTTGGCTCTTCAACAACTAGTTTTGGATAGTTCTTTATGATACGATCATTTCCTTTACAATACTTGCAAAACAATTTCTGCTTTTCTGATTTCTTTTCATCTTTATCTTCCCTCTTCGATTGTGCAGAATTAGAAGATTTTTGCTTACTACTTAAAGATCTCCATTTTCCTTTACCCTTCTGACTAGCCAGGAAAGCTTGATTTGCAACACGCATAATGGACTTGTTCTGCCTGGATTATCCTGTGCAATAGAACAGAGACTAACTGCTCAAATGACAAGGCCTTTCATCATCAAACGAAGAGTAGAAGCAAAACTCTGATATGAGTCAGGAAGACCATTCAGAACAGTCTAGACAAGTGAGCTATCTCGTATAACCTCATCGGTAGAAATCAACTGTTCCAGCTTCAAGTCTTTGATCTTTGTTAGAAAACTGTCCATAGAATCACCTTCATTCATGTGCTCACTCTCCAAATGTTTTCGGAGGTAAGCAACACAAGCCTCATTCCTAGCTTGGTACAATGTGGTAAGTGTATATCAAGCATCCTTAACTGTTTTGCAAGAGCGAATGTGAGGAATAATGGCACGTTTGATAGACAAAGCTATCAATGCATGTGCCTGGGCATCTTTGCCATCGCAACGAATTTTTTCTACAGTAGGTGCAACAGAAACTGCAGCACGAACAGGAATAGGTAGAATATCATCATATTCGACACCTTCTGCATCAGCTTCAGTACCTATAGTTGTAACAGTTGCACGTGTGATAGGATGTTTTTCAACACCCTGCACAATTTTCCACAATCTGTTTGCAACCAATACATGTCGCATCATATAAGCCCACAACGGGTAGTTGGTACCATCCAAGTTATCCTCAACAGCCAACATACGAAATACATCACTTCTTTCAGCCATGGCCGGTGACTAAAATACCTTGATGCAGAAGATTGAATGTATCTCAAAAAGTTGAACAGAGCTGCCAATATAAATTCCGCTAAACCTGTAGCAGACTTCGAGACGCTTATACTGGCAAACCAAAACTGGTATATACCTTTGGCACAAAAAGATGAAATAGCCTGCATAAGCACTATGATAGTGGGTTCAAAAGTCGAAACGAGCTCAGATCGTGATTTTGGCACCACAAAGCGAAGCAGTTTTGATGTGGAAAACACACTGAGTATGCTCACCAAAATTCGTGCGATTCTGAGATTGCAACCGGAGAGGTGTCGATGATGCCCTAGATGAAGCAACGACCTGCTCTAATACCAATTGTTGGAGTTAGATGTCTGCAAAAGCACGAGAACAACACAAGGAAGAAGAAGAATCTTGGAGCTCAACACACAATACATCTACGGAAGCACACGAACAACACAAGGAAGAAGAAGCTTGGAGCATAACACACAATATTGAATGTATTACCACTAGAATGTACAAAGATAAGTAACCCATTAGGGCTATAGGCATATATACAAGCCAAGGAAAAAAAAACTCCTAAAGAGGGAGAAAAGTGCCATGACGGTCCTAGTGTGTTCACACATATCACTACCTAAATATATCAACAAATCCCCCCTAGGAGTGATGCAATGAACAAGGAGCTTGCACTCATTTATAAGGAAGTGCCAAGCTATGTGGAATCAATCCACAAAAGTAAGTAAGCCCAAAGCTTTGCGGAAAGCTTCAAACTTCTCCCTAGGTAGAGCCTTCATGAAAAGGTTTGCAATGTTCTCCTGTGTGGGCACATATGCTAAGCTAATCTCCCCAACAGAGAACCTCTTCTTGACATAATGATAATGCATCTCAATGCACTTAGTGTGAGCATGGAACATAGGGTTCCTCGCAACTACCAATGCGCTATGAGTGTCTGTGAAGATGGTGGTGGTAGAAGACTCACCAACACCCAAATTAGCCATAAGGCGTCTGAGCCACACACACTCAATAGGCACTATGAAAGCTTCCCTATACTTAGACTCACAACTGGAAGCGGCCAAAGTAGGCTACTTCTTGCTCAACCAAGATATGCATGAGCTACCAAGCATGAAGCAAAAACCATTGGGGGACACACGAGTGTCATAGCAACCAACCTAGTTAGAGTAAAAAAAAGCATGTAAATTTGGTGACAGTGATCCCCCCTTGGGATAAAACAATCCAAGTAGCTCGGTACCACTCAAGTAGCCAAAGATGCGCTTAACTACCTCCCAATGCTTGACACCTAGGCAATGCATAAATTTGCTCATCTGCGAGACATAAAACTAAATATCTAGCAGAGTAATGCATAAGTAAATCAAGCATCCAACAACCTGCTGATAGAGAAGAGCATCAAATGCATCTCTAGCATCATGAAGACTCAAATGTAAACCTGTCTCCATAGGAGTGGCAATAGGTTTCTAGTCCTCAAGGTCAAAACACTACAATAATGTGTCAATATATTTGGTTTGACACAAAGCCATTCCACCATTAACTTGCATAAACTGAATGCCCAAATAATGATGCAAATGCCCCAAATTAGACATCTCAAATGAGGCATGCAGATCAACCTTGAAATTAGCAATATGCTTCTCATGACAACCAGTGAGCAGCATCTCATCAACATACACAACAATGAGCAGAAGCACATCATTAGCACACTTAAGATATGAGGTGCTCTGACTCGGACTATTCTCAAAACCATGTGTAATCAGATAGGCTTGTACCTTTTCATACCAAGCACGTGGTGTTTGCTTTAAACCATATAATGCCTTCTTTAACCTGCACACCTAGTTTTCATGCGCTTTCTACACAAATCCATGGGGTTGAAAAACATACACTTCTTCATTCAAGTCACCATTAAGAAATGCAATTTTAACATCCAACTGATGTACATTCCAACCATGATGAGCTACAAGTGCATAGATGCTATAAACAGTAGTCATTTGGCATGTATCTGCAAAGGTCTCATCAAAATCAATGCTTCTTTCCTATGCATAACCATTTGCAACAAGCCTAGCCTTATACCTATCAACTGTTCTGCCAGGTTTACGCTTTAGTTTGTATGCCCACTTAGTGCCAATGGCCTTCTTGCTAGCAAGCAAGTCACATAAAGAACAGATACTATTTTTTATGATATCATCATATTCAGGTTGCATTGCAACCATCCAATGTTCAAAATTTTGTGAAACGAAACGTGCTCAGTCTCATCACAGAGACTAGAGGGAACCATAGCATAGAAATCTGATGCAAAAGAGGAACTATGAGATCCTGAACGAGTATGGTATTATAGAGGTGCATCTAATTTGTTGTCACACAAAGTTTGCATTAGCCATTTTGGTATACTTTTTGCCTCCTCAATATCAGCTCTCTCATCGACAAGTGCATCATGTAAATCTGCATAAAAAATAGAATGATCTGCATCATCACATGAAACATGTAAAGGCTGAGAAGTTGCCTCATTAGGACCAGTACTAGATTCTCCACTTGTAAAAAGAGGTAGGAAAGTATCATACATGCCTTTGGAGCTAATAGATGTCTCCTTCGTACATGAAAGTAAAGGCTGAATAACATCTTTAGAAAAACAACATCACGGCTAACCAAAATGTGTTTAATTTGTGGATGATACAGACGATAGCCTTTGCATTCAAAACTATACCCAACAAAAATATATTTTACTACTTTATCACCCAATTTCTTGTGATGTTGTTCAGGCACTAATGCATATGCCAGACAACCAAAAACGTGCAGATGAGCAATAGATGGCTTGCGACCATGTGAAGCCTCATATGGAGTGATAGATTGCAGTGCTTTAGTGGGACACCTGTTAAGTACATATGCTTCACACATAACAACCTCAAGCCAAAAACTATGTGGTAAAGCTTGAATCTTGACCATACATCTCGCCATCTTCATGAGTGAATTGTTCTTCTGTTCAACAACTCCATTCTATTGAGGTGTATGTGGCACTGTACACTGATGTTTTATCCCATGTTCAGCCAGAAATGCATTAAATTCAGAAGACATATAATCCCCCCCTCGATCATAATGGAGGCTGCCCATTTTACATGTTGACAGATTTTTAGCCAAAATCAGAAACAATTTGAAGCACATAAACACTTCAGACTTTTCTTTCAATGGATATACCTATGCATGCCTAGAAAAATCATCAATGAAAGTCATGAAGTAAAGATAGTTTCTAAAAGATGGTGTTTGCATAGGACCATATGCACCACTATGTACAAACTACAATTTCTAAGTAGCTCTTATTGAAGCATCTTTTGGGAAGGATGAAGGCTTCATTTTTCCCAAAATACAGCCTTCACAAACATGTTTATTGGGTGCTTCAAGTTTGGTCAAAGAGGACACCATTTCAGATTTTTGTAGGCGTAGCAAACTAGCAAAATTCAGATGACCAAAGCGTGCATGCCAAAGCTTTGCATCCGACATAGCCGGAGAATCATGTACTACACATGCTGAATCATTCACATATTTCTCATAGTTTATGAGCATATACAACCCATGACATAAAATGCTAGAAGCAATAATCATGTCGCGATTTGAAAGATCATGAACCGTATATGTTTCATCAATAAATTTCACAACCAAGCCAATCTTGGCTAATGTAGAAACTAATAAAAGTCTAGCAAAACTCGTATGGGCAGTTCTATTCAACTTTTTGAGATACAGTCAATTTTCTGCATCAAGGTATTTTAGTCACCGGCCATGGCTGAAAGCAGTGATGTATTCCGTATGTTGGCTGTTGAGGATAATATGGATGGTACCAACCACCCATTAGGGGCTTATATGATGCGACATGTTTTGGTTGCAAAAGGATTGTGGAACATTGTGCAGGGTGTTGAAAGACGTCTTGTTACACCTATAACGACAGGTACTACAAATACAGGTGCTGGAGCTGATGAAGATGGTATCGAAGATGATATTCCGTAGATTCCTGTTCGTGCTACTGTTTCTGTTGCACCTACTGGAGAGCAGATTCGTTGGGATGGCAGAGATGCCCAAGCACATGCATTGATAGCTTTGTCTGTCAAACGTGCCATTATTCCTCATATTCGCTCTTGCAGAACAGCTAGGGATGCTTGGGATACACTTACCACATTGTACCAAGCTAGGAATGAGGCTCGTGTTGCTTACCTCCGAAAACAGTTGGAGAGTAAGCACATGAATGAAGGTGATTCTATGGACAGTTTCCTAACGAAGATCAAAGATTTGAAGGAACAGTTGATTTCTGCTGATGAGGTTATACCAGATAGCTCACTTGTGCAGACCGTTCTGAATGGTCTTCCTGATTCATATCAGAGTTTTGCTTCTACTCTTCGGTTGATGATGAAAGGCAATCCGAATGCCTTATCATTTGAGGAGTTAGTCTCTGTTTTTTTGCAGGAAGATCAGTCTAGGCAGAACAAGTTCATTATGCGTGTTGCAGATCAAGCTTTCCTGGCTAGTCAGAAGGGCAAAGGAAAATGGAGCTCTTCTATTAGTAAGCAGAAATCTGCAAATGCTGCACATTCGAAGAACCAGGATAAAGATGAGAAGAAATCAAAAAAGCAGAAATTGTTTTGCAAGTACTATAAAGGAAATGATCATATCATAAAGAACTGTCCAAAATTGGCTGCAAAAGAGGCAAAGAAAAAGGAGGCTGGAATGGTTGTTGCAGAAGCCTCTACACCAAAAACAGAGTCTGCTAATCTTGTGCAGGAAGAAGAAAGGGCGTTTACTACTGTTTGTAGTTTTGACCCATCTTCTCATGAGCAGTGCATGTCTGCACTGGACTCAGATGTTTGCCAGTACTTTGACAGTGGGGCGACCAAACATATTACCTCGCAGCGCAGTTTCTTCTCTTCACTCGAGCCTGCCCCTACAGGGAATACTGTCACATGCACCAACAACTCCTCTTATCCTGTTATGGGAGTTGGTAAGATCATTCTGACTACTGCTGATGGTAGTTCTTTCACCTTGTCAGATGCCTTATTTTTGCCAGGGATCAAGAAGAATCTGTTATCAGTTTCTGCATTAGCCAAGATTGGCTTGGTTGTGAAATTCGTTGATGACAGGTGTACAATTCATGATCTATCAAATGGCGATGTGATTATTGCTTCTGGCATTTTATGTCGTGGGCTGTATAAGCTCATAGACTATGAAAGATCTGTGAATGATTCGGCATGTGCAGTTCATGATTCTCAGGCTATGTCAGATGCAAAGCTTTGGCATGCACGCTTTGGTCATCTGAATTTTGCTAGTTTGCTATGCCTGCAAAAATCTGATATGGTGTCTTCTTTGCCCAAGCTTGAGGCACCTGGAAAACATGTATGTGAAGGCTCTATTTTGGGAAAAATGCAGCGTTCCTCCTTTCCAAAAGATGGTTTAGTTCGGGCTACGCAGAAATTGCAGCTTGTACATAGTGATGTCTGTGGTCCTATGCAGACACCCTCTTTTGGGAATTACCTTTACTTCGTGACTTTCATTGATGATTTTTCCAGGCATGCATGGGTATATCCACTCAAAGAAAAGTCCGAAGTGTTCATGTGCTTTAAACAGTTTTTGGTTTTGGCTGAAAATTTGTCAGCATGTAAAATGGGCACCCTCCGTTCTGATCGAGGGGGGGAATATATGTCTTTTGATTTTAATGCATTTTTGGCTGAACGTGGGATAAAACACCAGTGTATAGTGCCGTATACACCTCAACAGAATGGAGTTGCTGAAAGGAAGAACATGTCACTCATGGAGATGGCGAGGTGCATGGTCAAGAGTCAGGCTTTACCACATAGTTTCTGGCTTGAGGCTGTCATGTGTGCAGCATATGTACTGAACAGGTGTCCCACTAAAGCGCTGCAGTCTATCACTCCATATGAGGCTTGGCATGACCACAAGCCATCTGTTGCTTATCTGCGTGTTTTTGGTTGTTTGGCATATGCATTAGTGCCTGAACAACATCGCAGAAACTTGGATGATAAGGCAATAAAATGTATTTTTGTTGGGTACAGTTCTGAAAGTAAAGGCTATCATCTATATCATCCACAGACTAAACGCATTCTGGTAAGCCGTGATGTTGTCTTTGTGGAAGATGCTATTCAACCATTGCTTTCATGTACTAAAGAGACATCTGTTAGCTCCAAAGGCATGTATGATACGTTGATGCCTCTTTTTACAGGTGGACAGTCTAGTGCTAGTCCTAATGAGGCAACTTCTCAGCCTTTGCAGGTTTCATATGATGATGTAGATCATTCTATTTCTGATGCAGATTTACATGATGCACTTGTTGATGAGAGAGCTGATATTGAGCAGGCAAAAACTATGCCAAAATGGCTGGTGCAGACTTTGCGTGACAACAAATTAGATGCACCTTTGTCATATCGTACTCGTTCAGGCTCTCATAGTGCCTCCTTTGCATCAGATTGCTATGCTATGGCTGTGTCTAGTCTCTGTGATGAGAATGAGCCTGTTTCTTTTGATGAAGCACATAATTCAGAAAATTGGATGGCTGCCATGCAATCTGAATATGATGCTATAATGAAGAATGGTACATGGTCTTTATGTGACTTGCCTCCTGGCAAGAAGGCCATTGGCACTAAGTGGGTATACAAGCTGAAGCGTAAACCTGATGGTACAGTTGACAGGTATAAGGCTAGGCTTGTTGCAAAGGGTTATGCACAGGAAAGAGGCATTGATTTTGATGAGACCTTTGCACCTACATGCCGTATGACTACTGTTCGGAGCATTTGTGCACTTGCAGCCCATCATGGTTGGAATGTACATCAGTTGGACATTAAAACAACATTTCTGAATGGTGACTTGCATGAAGAAGTGTATGTTTTTCAGCCTCGTGGCTTTGTGCAGAAAGGGCATGAAAACCAGGTGTGCAGGTTAAAGAAGGCATTATATGGTTTAAAGCAAGCACCACGTGCTTGGTATGAGAAGATACATGCCTATCTGGTTGCACATGGTTTTGTGAACAGTCCAACTGAAAGCACCTTATATGTTAAGCGTGCTAATGATGTGCTTCTGATCATTGTTGTGTATGTTGATGACATGCTGCTCACTGGTCCTATTGAGAAGCATATTGCTGATTTCAAGGCTGATTTGCATGCCTCATTTGAGATGTCTGATTTGGGGCATTTGCATCACTATTTGGGCATTCAGTTTATGCAAGTTGATGGTGGAATGGCTTTGTGTCAAACGAAATATATTAACACATTATTGCAGCGTTTTGGCCTTGAAGACTGTAAGCCTATTGCCACTCCTATGGAGACAGGTTTACGATTGAGTCTTCATGATGCTGGAGATGCATTTGATGCTGTTCTCTATCAGCAGGTTGTTGGATGCTTGATTTACTTATGCATTACTCGGCCAGATATTCAGTTTGCTATCGCACAGATGAGCAGGTTTATGCATTGCCCAGGAGTCATGCATTGGAAGGCGGTTAAGCGCATCTTTCGCTACTTGAGTGGTACTCGGCTACTTGGGTTGTTTTATCCCAAGGGGGGATCACTAACGCCAGATTTGCATGCTTTTTCTGACTCTGATTGGGCTGGTTGCTATGACACTCGTGTGTCCACCAAGGGTTTTTGCTTCATGCTTGGTAGCTCATGTATATCTTGATTGAGCAAGAAGCAGCCTACTGTGGCCACTTCCAGTTGTGCGACTGAGTATAGGGCAGCTTTCACAGTGACTGTTGAGTGTGTGTGGCTCAGATGCCTTATGGCTGATTTGGGTGTTGGCCAGTCTTCTGCCACCACCATCTTCAGTGACAGTCAGAGCGCATTGGCAGTTGCGAGGAACCATGTGTTCCATGCTCACACTAAGCACATTGAGGTGCACTATCACTATGTCAAGGAGAGGTTCTCTGCTGGGGAGATCAGCTTGGCATATGTGCCCACGCAGGAGAACATTGTAGACCTTTTCACAAAGGCTCTGCCTAGGGAGAAGTTTGAAGCTTTCCGCAAAGCTTTGGGCTTACTTCCTTTTGTGGAGTGATTTCCACATAGCTTGGCACTTCCTTATAGATGAGTGCAAGCTCCTTGTTCACCGCATCACTCCCAGGGGGGATTTGTTGGTATATTTAGGTAGTGATGTGTGTGAACACACTAGGACCGCCGGGGCACTTTTTTTCCTCTTTAGGAGGTTTTTTCCCCCGGCTTGTATATACGCCTATTGCCCTAATGGGCTACTTATCTTTGTACATTCTCTAGTAATACATTCAGTATTGTGTGTTTGTGCTCCAAGCTTCTTCTTCTTCCTTGTGTTGTTCGCGTGCTCCTGCAGACGTCTAACTCCAACAACAATTATCTCCATATGTTTGATTTTTTTTGTTTTCCACCTTTTTTGTGTCCATATTCTTCAAAATGGACTATTTGCACACCTAAAGTGCCAAACACAAAGAGAAAAAGAGATGCTAGAAAAGGATAAGAACAAGGGGGAGGTGGAAATAATTTGAAGTGAAAGGAGGTAACTAGAGTTTAATGGGAGAGGAGTAGGTAATTGTTCAAAATAGATGGTAGCTTGTATGGGATAGAGAGCAGTGAATGAAAACGAAAGTTGAATAAACATGATTCTCAAATTGAAAGAGATTTATACGTCATGTATATTGGATGATTTCATATGATCAAGACAAGTAGGTTGTTGAGTGTAAGGAGGAAAAACTGACATGCTGGAAAATAGAGGGGACCTTTTTGTAGAGAGTACATGCACAAAAGAAAAATGAAAAGAAGATTGTACTCACAAAATGAAAGAGTGTGAGACTCAAAGTGATTAGACCATGAAATGGCAAAACTCACATGGATTAGAGTGAGCTTGCTGAGAGCATGGAGTAGGCTCCTCAAGCTTCTAACCAAGTACAATTGGGGGGAGAGGCCCTCCTTATATAGATTTGGAGGCGGCTCTCCAAATGTTGTATAATTCCCCTTGAAGGAGAATGCATACCAGGTAGAAGTAAATAGCAGGGTACCCAAATAAAAAACATATATGATATAAAATGGAAATGGGGTGTCTTCTAGATACAAAAGGAAGATGCACTCTCATATTCTCAACACCCTCTATGCAACGCCATTTTGTAGAGTATGGAGGTTGCTAGAGTATGAGAGAAATGTCCATTAAGAATATAGCAGCAACAACGTGAGCACCAAAAATAAAGTCTCCATGTGGAAATCCAAAGCCTCCAAGTGGGATCAACCATGCATGATTGTTAGCTACTCCATAAGATGTCCACCAGATGGATCAAGTGGATGCTCCATAGGTACACCACCAACGAGGTATATTAGCAGAACAAGAACTCACTAGACAAGATCACCTCCCTGCAAGATAGATAGGATGATGCCATGTGGTATGTGGGAACCTCCAAAGGTTGGACAATATCCACCATGAGATGTGTATCGACAGAAGTAGGTCTTGCAAGAATGAAATGTAAAACATGAAGCATGCAATCATAATCATATGGTAGTACTATCAAAGTGTATGATGCCTCTCGCCTTACCATTGTTGTGGTGTGAGAGCTTTATTGCGAGCAAATGCATGTATCTGCTTCATGTCCTCCACTAAAGCTTCATGCATGATAGAAGGTAGAAGGTTCTAGATCGAAGTCTTTTTTCTCCAATAGAAGATTCACAATCTGATGCTAGTGATAACCACATTTTGCAGAGATGAATGTCCGAATGATTCAATCAGCAGCAACACTCACAAACGCACATAGAGATGTGTTGGCCAAATCTTTGTCTTTACGTCTTTGATAGGATCCCATGCAAAGTATGCCATTTGGCTTTAGACGCTCTACATCTTCTTCTGTTGCAATTAGCAAGCCTAAGAGCTTTTCCAATGATTAAGGACTACACACATATTTGTCACTTCCCATAGAGATCTACATATGAACTTATGCTTGTCAATTTCATTGTATCTATCTTGTATAAAGGTAAATGTCAAAGAGAAGAAAGAATCTCGTTAAGATAGGAGGCTAAACCCATGACTCATTTGGTAGGAAGAATCAAATCAAGTCCATCCCTAAAGTCTAGGATCTTTTTTAGGTGAGAAGATTCAAAATTCAAATTCAAATTGAAGTATTTTGATGGCGATGCACCACAGTGTGCTCTCCTTCTCGAGAGCTCCACGGCAATATGCTCGGAGTAGAAAATGGAGCTCCTAAGGCCGTACGCAGTACTCCGCATAGAGGCTGTATAATACGCAGAAAACATAGTACACAGTGAGCACGAAGACAGACTACTTAGGTCTTACAAATGCGGTCGAACTCTCAGTCTGTGACTGACTAGGCCACTATATGTTTTATTAAAGAACATATACAAAGAAGTGTCCGGTGGCCATTTTGGCCTTTCACATGGACACTAACGGTAACAATCTCCCACTAAAGGCCAATATGGCCAGAGTAAGTATGGGAGAAAAAATAAAGAATGATAAAGAATACTTGAGTGTAAGTATACAAATATACCTCCCATCTGATGGGCATGTTACACAGTGTACAAGTGACTGCATAAGATCAAGAATCAAGTAACCCCCATTAAGTGACAACAATGTCGAAAGCTTTTCTGTGGTAGAGCTTTAGTCAAAGCATCTGCAACATTATCTCGAGTGTGAACCTTCTCAAGAATAATGCTCTGAGTGGCTAAACAATCTCTAATGAAGTGAAACCTCACCTCAATGTGCTTGGTCTTTGCATGATAGACCGGATTCTTAGCCAAAGCAATGGCACTCTGACTATCACTAAGCAAGCAAGGTACATGCTGAGGTAAACCCATATCACAAGAAAGAGGAGAAAGCCACAATGCTTCCTTACATGCCTCACTTGCTACAACATACTCTGCTTCTGTGGTGGAAACAACTGTACATTCTTGAAGATGAGATCTCCAAGACATAGCACCTCCAGCAAAATGAAAAATGTACCCCGATGTAGACTTATGATTGTCTACACAACCAGCATAGTCAGAATCTGTGTAACCAATAATGGATGCTTTCCCTCTACCTAAGCATAGACACTTATCCTTAGTGCCACTCAGGTATCTCAAAATCATCTTGACCGCTTCCCAATGTTTCTTGCCAGGATTAGACATATATCTGCTCACAACTCCCACTGCAAATGGAATGTCTGGTCTCGTAGCTACCATAGCGTACATGAGACTACCAACAACAGACTGATAGGGAATTTTGTCATGAATTCCTTTTCCTTATCTGATTTGGGGCAGTAATCCTTGCTCAATTTCACATATGTGGGTAAAGGTGTACTCAATGCCTTTCCACCCTGCATATTGAACCGGTGAAGTACTTTGGATATGTATTCACTTTGAGACAAGTATATGCATCTTTAACTCCTATCACGAGTAATGCGCATGGCAAGAATATGTTTGGCATCCCCCAAATCCTTCATATCAAATGTTTGGCTCAATTTCTTTTTGAGAATTGACAAATCATAAGATGACTTCCCAGCAATCAACATATCATCGACATAAAGTATCAAGCATATCAAGCTTCCATCAGAGCATCTCTTTGTGTAGAGACAATGATCCTCATTGCTTCGAGAATAGCCTTGGGACTTCATAAAAGCATCAAACTTTTGGTACCATTGTCTAGGAGACTGTTTAAGTCCATACAAGCTCTTCTTGAGCTTACAAACTAGACTTTCCTTGCCATGAACTACATAACCCTCTGGTTGTTCCATATAGATCTCATATGTAAGATATCCATGCAAGAAAGCTATTTTCACATCCATTTGGACTTGCTCTAAGTCCTCCATTGCAACGAATCCAAGCAACATGTGCAAAGTAGTCATCTTGACCATTGGAGAGAAGATTTCCTCAAAATCAACACCATGTTTTTGCTTAAAACCCTTTGCAACAAGTCGTGCTTTATATTTTGGAGAAGCACTATTTGTTGTGAATTTCAGCTTATATACTGTAAAGCTTTCTTGCCCTTTGGCAAAGGTACTAAGTCCCAAGTACCATTCTTGTGAATAGAATCCAACTCATTCTTCATGGCACGCTCCCACTTGACATGATCCTCTGTCTGCATAGCTTCTTTATAGCAAGAAGGCTCACCGGCATCTGTTAGCATAACAAAATCTAAACCTGGAACATATCTATCAGGTGGATGTGAGACACCTGTAGAACGTCTCAATGGTTGCTGAATAGGAACATGTGCAGACTGATCTGAATGGACATTCTCTTGAACATCCCTATGTGCAGCATTTTTATGCATGCTAACCGGAGGACTAGTATCCTCAAACACCACTCTTCTCACTTCAACCTCCTTAATGAGCTGTTTATGCATCTTAGACTCATTAAAAATGACATCACTACTTCTGATCACTAACCATGTTTCAGGATCCCATAAGCGATATCCAAATTATCCTTCTCGACCATATCCAAGAAAAATGCATTACTTTGACTTATGGTCCAACTTTTGTATAACATTCTTGGGTATATGAACATATGCTTCACACCCAAAAACTCGAAGATGATCATAATATGGTGGTTTCTCTGTCCATAACTCTTGTGCCACTTTCAGACCTTTGGCAGTACTAGGTGAAAGGTTAATCACATGAACTGCAGTCAATACTTCTTTTGCCCAAAAACCTTGTGAGAGGTTTGCATGATGCAACATAGAGACTACTCTATCTTGAATAGTTCTATTCATCCTCTTGGCTACACCATTCTGTACTGGGGTATAAGGAGCTGTAAACTCTCTACAAATCCCTCTAGACTGACAGAAAAGACTGAATTCATGTGAGGTATACTCACCCCTATTATCTGAACGTAAAGCCTTATGCTTAGTTCCTTTTTCAGTCTCGACTGAAGCAAGCCATTTTCTGAAAGTAGGGAATACATCATCCTTTGATTTGATAGGATATACCCAGACTTTTCTAGTAGCATCATCTATGAAAATGACAAAGTAAAGAGAACCACGTAAGGACCTAGTGGGCCTAGTGGTCTTCTATGCTCAGTCCTTTTGCAATAACCATATTGCCCTTTGATATACGAAAGGACTGAGCATAGAAGACCACCTTGTAACCAAGGTCATCAAGTTGACCAACTGACATCAAACTGCGTGATAACTGAGGTACATGGCGTACATTATGCATAGTAAATTTGAACCATCAATGAACTGCACAATCATATCTCCAATCCCCACAACATCACACTGGTAAGGGTCACCAAGTCTCACGGTACCAAGAGACTTTGCTGCATAATTAGAGAACCATTCTCTATGTGGTGTCACATGGAAAGAAGCACCAGAATCTAGCAGCCAGGCTGGGAAAGAGAATCAGCCATAAGTGCCTCAGATGTTGGAGTTAGACGTCTACGGAAGCACGTGAACAACACAAGGAAGAAGAAGAAGCTTGGAGCACAAACACACAATACTGAATGTATTACTAGAGAATGTACAAAGATAAGAAGCCCATTAGGGCAATAGGCATATATACAAGCCGGGGGAAAAAAACCTCCTAAAGAGGGAAAAACGTGCCCCGACGGTCCTAGTGTGTTCACACACATCACTACCTAAATATATCAACAAATCCCCCCTGGGAGTGATGCGGTGAACAAGGAGCTGGCACTCATGTATAAGGAAGTGCAAAGCTATGTGGAAATCACTCCACAAAAGGAAGTAAGCCTAAAGCTTTGCGGAAAGCTTCAAACTTCTCCCTAGCAGAGCCTTCGTGAAAAGGTCTACTATGTTCTCCTGCGTGGGCACATATGCCAAGCTGATCTCCCCAGTAGAGGACCTCTCCCTGACATAGTGATAATGCACCTCAATGTGCTTAGTGCGAGCATGGAACACAAGGTTCCTTGCAACTTCCAATGCGCTCTGACTATCAGTGAAGATGGTGGTGGCAGAAGACTAGCCAACACCCAAATCAGCCATAAGGTGTCTGAGCCACAAACACTCTATAGTCGTTGTGAAAGCTGCCCTATACTCAGCCTCACAACTAGAAGTGGCCACAGTAGGCTGTTTCTTGCTCAACCAAGATATACATGAGCTACCAAGCATGAAGTTCGCAAAAACCACTTGAGGACACACGAGTGTCATAGCAACCAGCCTAATCCGAGTCAGAAAACACATGCAAATCTGGCGGTAGTGATCCCCCCTTGGGATAAAACAACCCAAGTAGCCGAGTACCACTCAAGTAGTGAAAGATGTGCTTAACCACCTTCCAATGCATGACTCCTAGGCAATGCATAAACCTGCTCATCTGTGCGATAGCAAACTGAATATCTGGCCGAGTAATGCATAAGTAAATCAAGCATCCAACAGCCTGCTGATAAAGAACAACATCAAATGCATCTCCAACATCATGAAGACTCAATCGTAAACCTGTCTCCATAGGAGTGGCAATAGGCTTACAGTCTTTAAGGCCAAAATGCTGCAATAATGTGTCAATATATTTCGTTTGACACAAAGCCATTCCACCATCAACTTGCATAAACTGAATGCCCAAATAGTGATGCAAATGCCCCAAATCAGACATCTCAAATGAGGCATGCAAATCAGCCTTGAAATCAGCAATATGCTTCTCAATAGGACCAGTGAGCAACATGTCGTCAACATAGACAACAATGATCAGAAGCACATCATTAGCATGCTTAACATATAAGGTGCTTTCAGTTGGACTGTTCTCAAAACCATGTGCAACTAGATAGGCATGTATCTTCTCATACCAAGCACGTGGCGCTTGCTTTAAACCATATAATGCCTTCTTTAACCTGCACACCTGGTTTTCATGCCCTTTCTACACAAAGCCACGGGGCTGAAAAACATACACTTCTTCATGCAAGTCACCATTCAGAAATGCTGTTTTAATGTCCAACTGATGTACATTCCAACCATGATGGGCTGCAAGTGCACAAATGCTCCGAATAGTAGTCATACGGCATGTAGGTGCAAAGGTCTCATCAAAATCAATGCCTCTTTCTTGCGCATAACCCTTTGCAACAAGCCTAGCCTTATACCTGTCAACTATACCATCAGGTTTGCGCTTCAGCTTGTATACCCACTTAGTGCCAATGGCCTTCTTGCCAGGAGGCAAGTCACATAAAGACCATGTACCATTCTTCATTATAGCATCATATTCAGATTGCATAGCAGCCATCCAATTTTTTGAATTCTGTGCTTCATCAAAAGAAACAGGCTCATTCTCATCATAGAGACTAGACGCAGCGATAACATAGCAATCTGATGCAAAGGAGGCACTATGAGAGCCTGAACGAGTACGATATGACGAAGGTGCATCTAATTTGCTATCACACAAAGTCTGCACCAGCCATTTTGGCATAGTTTTTGCCTCCTCAATATCAGCTCTCTCATCAACAAGTGTATCATGTAAATCTGCATCAGAAATGGAATGCTCTGCATCATCATATGAAACCTGCAAAGGCTGAGAAGTTGCCTCATTAGGACCAGCACTAGACTGTCTACCTGTAAAAAGAGGCATCAAAGTATCATACATGTCTTTGGAGCTAGCAGATGTCTCCTTAGTACATGAAAGCAATGGCTGAATAACATCTTCCACAAAGAAAACATCACGGCTAACCAGAATGCATTTAGTCTACGGATTATACAGACGATAGCCTTTACTTTCAGAACTGTACCCAACAAAAATACATTTTACTGCCTTATCATCCAATTTTCTGCGATGTTGTTCAGGCACTAGTGCATATGCCAAACAACCAAAAACACGCAGATGAGCAACAGATGTCTTGCGGTCATGCCAAGCCTCATATGGAGTGATAGACTGCAGTGCTTTAGTGGGACACCTGTTCAGTACATATGCTGCACACATGATAGCCTCAAGCCAGAAACTATGTGGTAAAGCCTGACTTTCGACCATGCACCTCGCCATCTCCATGAGTGACCTGTTCTTTTGTTCAGCAACTCCATTCTGTTGAGGTGCATAAGGCACTGTACACTGGTGTTTTATCCCACATTCAGCCAAAAATGCATTAAAATCAGAAGACATATATTCCCCCCCTCGATCAGAATGGAGGGTGCCCATTTTACATGCTGATTGATTTTTAGCCGAAACCAAAAACTGTTTAAAGCACATGAACACTTCGGACTTTGCTTTGAGTGGATATACCCATGCATTCCTGGAAAAATCATCAATGAAAGTCACGAAGTAAAGGTAATTTCCAAAAGAGGGTGTCTACATAGGACCACAGACATCACTATGGACAAGTTGCAATTTTTGTGTAACCCGAACTAAACCATCTTTTGGAAAAGAGGAACGCTGCATTTTGCCCAAAATACAGCCTTCACAAACATGTTTTCTAGGTGCCTCAAGTTTGGGCAAAGAGGACACTATTTCAGATTTCTGCAGGCGTAGAAAACTAGCAAATTTCAGATGACCAAAGCGTGCATGCCAAAGCTTTGCATCTGATATAGCCTAAGAATCATTTACTGCACATGCCAAATCATTTTCAGATCTTTCATAGTCTATGAGCTTATACAACCCACGACATAAAATGCAAGAAGCAATAATCACATCGCCATTTGACAGATCATGAACTGTACATCTGTCATCAACAAATTTCACAACCAAGCTAATCTTTGCTAATGCAGAAACTGATAACAGATTCTTCTTGATCCCTGGCACAAATAAAGCATCTGATAAAGTGAAAGAACTACCATCAGTAGTAGTCAAAATGATCTTACTAACTCCGATAACAAGATAAGAGGAGTTGTTGGCGCATGTAATAGTAATCCCTGTAGGGGCAGGCTCGAGTGAAGAGAAGAAGCTGCGCTGCGAGGTAATATGTTTGGTCGCACCACTGTCAAAGTACCAAATATCTGAGTCTAATGCAGAGATGCACTTCTGCAACAACCATTCCAGCCTCTTTCTTCTTTGCCTCTTTTGCAGCCAGTTTTGGATAGTTCTCTATGATATGAGCATTCCCTTTACAGTACTTACAAAACAATTTCTGCTTTTCTGATTTTTTGTCATCTTTGTCTTGGTTCTTCGAATGTGCAGCATTTGCAGATTTCTGCTTACTAGTAGAAGAACTCCATTTTCCTTTGCCCTTCTGACTAGCCAAGAAAGCTTGATCTGCAACACGCATAATGGACCTGTTCTGCCTAGACTGATCTTCCTGCAACAAAACAGAGACTAACTCCTGAAGGCATTTGGATTGCCTTTCATCATCAACCGAAGAGTAGAAGAAAAACTTTGATATGAATCAGGAAGACCATTCAGAATGGTCTGCACAAGTGAGCTATCTGGTATAATCTCATCAGCAGAAATCAACTGTTCCTTCAAGTCTCTGATCTTTGTTAGGAAACTGTTCATAGAATCACGTTCATTCATGTGCTCACTCTCCAACTGTTTTCGGAGGTAAGCAACACGAGCCTCATTCCTAGCTTGGTACAATGTGGTAAGTGTATCCCAAGCATCCTTAGCTATTCTGCAAGAGCGAATATAAGGAATAATGGCACGTTTGACAGACAAAGCTATCAATGCATGTGCCTGGGCATCTCTGCCATCCCAACAAATCTGCTCTACAGTAGGTGCAGTAGAAATAATAGCATGAACAAGAATCTGCACAATATCATCCTCGACACCATCTTCATCAGCTCCAACACCTGTATTCGCAGTACCTATTGTTAACAGGACGTCTTTCAACACCCTGCACAATGTTCCACAATCCTTTTGCAACCAAGACATGTCGCATCATATAAGCCCATAATGGGTAGTTGGTACCATCCAACTTATCCTCAACAACTAACATATGGAATACATCACTGCTTTTAGCCATGGCCGGTGACTAAAATACCTTGATGCAGAAAATTGACTGTATCTCAAAAAGTTGAACAGAACTGCGCCAACGAATTCTGCTAGACGTATAGCAGACTTCGAGACGCTTATACTGGCAAACAAAAACTGGTATATACCTTTGGCACAAAAAGACGAAATAACCTGCACAAGCACTGCGATAATGCATTCGGAGGTCGAAACGAGCTCAGATCGTGATTTCGGCACCACACAGTGAAGCTGTTTTGATCTCTGAAACACCCTGAGTATGCTCACCAAATTTCGTGTGAATTTGAGACTGCAAACGGAGGAGTGTCGATGGCGCCCTAGATGAAGCGACGACCTTCTCTGATACCAATTGTTGAAGTTAGACGTTTGCGGAAGCACGCGAACAACACAAGGAAGAAGAAGAAGCTTGGAGCACAAACACACAATACTGAATGTATTACTAGAGAATGTACAAAGATAAGTAGCCCATTAGGGCAATAGGCATATATACAAGCTGGGGGGAAAGAACCTCCTAAAGAGGGAAAAAAGTGCCCCGACGGTCCTAGTGTGTTCACACACATCACTACCTAAATATATCAACATCAGATGGCACACTACTATCAAGTGTCAGCACATCAGTATCATCAGAAATAGCATTAATTTCTTCAATCTTCATAGTCGAAGTAGATGGTGCAGGTAACTGTTTAACATTACCATCAACATTCTGTCCTTTACCATTAGTATTCTTTAATGCATAACAATCTTTCTTCATGTGTCCTTTCTTATGACAATAATGGCATTCCATATCCCTCTTCCTTGATTTACTCTACTCTTATTCCGTTGACCATTCTTTTCCTTGTTCTTTCTCCTGCCACGTTGCTGATTCTTTCCTTGGTAAGAATCATGAACATTATATGCATCTCCACTCTGAGTGCCAACCATAGATTTTCTACGAATCTCCCCACTCAAGAGTGCTCCACATATGTCATCATAGACGAGTTTACCACCAGGTGCACTATTGCTAATAGCTGTGCAAAACATAACCCATGATGATGGCAGGGTGCATAACAACAATACTGCTTTCATTTCATTATCCATATCCATTTTTTGAGCCTGTAACTAGGAGAATATAGCATCAAACTCATTTAGATGAGCAGCAACACAATCTGTGTCCTTCATACGAAGGTCATATAATTTTCTCATCAGATACACTTTATTTGATGCCGTCTCTTTTTCATATGTATTGCATAACTTCTTCTAAAGCTCCTCTGCACTTTCACAGTCTAATACTGCAAAGTAAACATTATCTGCCAGGTGCAAGTGAATGGTAGACCTCGCCATTTCATCTAACTCATCCCAATCATCTTCATCCATGTCACCAGGCTTCTTTGAAATCCCATTTACTAGCTTCCATTGCCTCCTTTGAATCAGCACATCTTTAATCTGATTCTTCCATAGAGCAAAGTTTGTGCCATCAAATTTTCGGATCTCAAAATGGTCTTTGCCCTGCAAGTTATAGCTCCTCCTCGGAACACTAACACTAGACCCCGATCCACCGGATGTGCCTTAGACCTCTGATGCCATGATGGTAGAGAACTGAATAGAATGATAATGGAGCTAGAAGAGTCCAAACACCAACAAATAAGTGTATCAAGGAGTAAATTGACCACTGTATAGTTGACAAAACCAGAAATTTGGAAAAATTTTGCCAGAGTATCCTTTGCAAAATTAGCATATGACCAGTGTCAAAGTATCATAAAACTGCAAGTACTGACATGTCTACCTGCATAGTGAATCACTGACTCCATTGCATATAATCAATTACCCAATAGAAGCCAACTAGGCTTATCGAGCACCTATGAACAACTATCATACATCTCCTATGGCGAGGCTGGGTAAGTCTTCCACCTGCATCACTGAAGAGACCCTGACATCTGGGTGTCTCCCAGTTAAGAAAACCTCACCACGACCCTCTTTATCAAATGTAAAAGGCTTTATGCAAAGAACGTAACCGCTATATCAATGACCACATGGACGTAAATAAGCGGTATCCATAGAAGCATACATGGTGTGTATGTGCTCAATATATGCAGTAAAATGACACTAAAAGGCTGAATACACAGCGCAAAAACTAGCCAATAACAGCTACAAGTGTCTGACTCTGATGTTTTGGGCTTAAAAAACCTGCATAAATTTGCAGTGGTTGCTCCCACCCAAACTGAAAACCTCTCGGGAAACCTGTAGTTTTACGAGTGTGGCTGAAAATATAGCCCCAAAGGTTGATATTTATTGTCTGAGAAGTACAAAGAACACTCTTCTTGATGTTCTTGGACCTGTGTGAGGAGAACTACGTGCGAAAGTACTCCAAAATGGCTCCAAAAAACACCCCAAAAATGCTTCAGAAATAGGCTTTGAAAGCAAACAATGAAGCTTTGAAGGACCAAAACTTGTTCAAGGTAATGTCAACCTTAGTCTTTCCCCTTCTTCAGACACCACAAGAGTGTAGCTTAGTGGCAAGAGATTGCCACGGTTAAGCGAGCTCTAGGGGGACCAGTGCTGGGATGGGCGACCTCCTAGGAAATACTGGGAACCTCTATATTCCTTTATCGTTGAGGTCCTCTCTCGCGTGCAGCCAACGATGCCAACGATGACTTCAGTGACTCAGATGACAAGGTATGCCAAGTGTTGGAGAAACACTCACTAATTAGACATATATTTGAAGGTCAAATCTTAGAAAGAAAACCCCATGCCTATGTGAAGGGACAAATTCACAAGTGTATCATACTTGTAAAGTTAGTTCACTTTAGTTCTAGAAGTTTTTTAAAAATCACGGAAATGAGAAAATCTATATAAGTTAGTTAGTATTAACTGACGCGATGAGAAGAAGAAGGAGGAAGACAATAAGAAAGTGAGAAGAACTCATTTTTGTATGACTGAGTATAGTCGGGCTTCTCTGAGTGAGAAAGCATCTGTAAAACTTCTGAGTTTTTTTAGTTATGAGAAGAACTGAGTAAAGTTCTGTGTATGAGTCTCTCTTCATCATCTCCATGTTTGTCTACTGTGTGATGAATTCAAAAGTTCAAGTTTTCTGAGCAATTCGATGCCTGGCATCGAATCTTGGCTGATAAGTCATTTTTTCATTCTCTGTGTGTTAACTATTGTTGAATCTTTTAAAAATATGAAGTTTGTGGAGCAACTCGATGCCTGGCATCGAGTTTGAGCATAAAGTCGATGCCTGGCATCGACTTCTAGCATACAAGTGGTCTTCTTCATGTGTGTGTAAAAGAGAGTATTTTTGGTGCAGAAAAAGGGCCTAAAAAAGCTCAAAGTCGATGCCCGGCATCGACTTGGACTGAAATTCGATGCCAGGCATCGAATTTTTTATTTTTGGACATCAGGAATACTAAAACAGGCAAGATTTCCAGTCTTGGAAGGTCATACAGGGTCATCTTGTAAGGGCCATAACTTGAGTTCTAGAGCTCCGTTTGATGCATATGATAGCTTGTTGGAAAGCTCTACTCTTCTAGTTTCAGCCTATAAAGTTTCATGGAGAAAGCATACTTGAGCTAGGAGAAATTAGCAAAATACTGAAGGTATGTCATTTCAGTGACTAGGAATTTCTATAGAAGCAAAGTTCTCACTTTAAGCTATCATTTCTCAAAGTTTGGAGAGGCAATGAGTTAATGGTGACCATAGAGGTGTTCTAGTGTCACATTAATTCATTTCTTGTGGTGTTTCATACATCAACAAGTGGTATCAGAGCAGAAAGATTCTCGAGAGCAGAAGACGACAAAGGTACGAGAAGTTTTGTAAAGTTTTCCATTAAAGTTTGAAAGGTGAAGCATTTGAAGACACAAGGCATCAAAAGGTTACTTCAAAAGTATCCTCATACACAAAGAACTTCAAAAGGTATTATCCTTTATCCTTTAAGCTCACAGGTTGCAGCAGAAGGGAAGGAGTATGGCAGACCATATCTCCATTGACAAACTGGACAGAGATAATTACCCCGCATGGGTAATGAGAATGGAAGCCTTACTTATGAGTAAGGATCTCATGATATATGTTACAGGTGAAGAAGAGAAGCCAGTATTTGAAGATGAAAGCCGACCAAAGAAAGAAGAACTTGATGCTTTAAAACATTGGCAGAAGAAGGATGCAAGTGCAAAAGCCTACATCTACAATACAATCTCAGATCATTTGCTACCACACATCAGAGGATTGGAATCATCAGAAGATATATGGAATGCATTGGAATATCATTTCCAAAGCACTACTAAAGCACGGAAAGCAAGTCTATGGTCAGAGTTTACAACATTCAAGAAGAAGCCAAGTCAAACCATTAGTGATTATGTCACTAAGATGAAGGATCTAGCAGATAGTCTTGGATCCATAGATGAAGATGTTGAAGATCACAGATTGATTGCTCAACTACTTGCAGGCTTGAGAGGGGATGAAAGGTGGAAACCTTTTGTCTTATCAACAGAACTTTCATTAAATCATTATGTTCCAGATTTGAACCAGTTGCTTGGTTTGATGCTCACATATGAGCAAGACTTGAAGGGAGATGGAGATAAAGGTCAAAGTTCTGCAATGTACATGAAGAATAAGAAGAAAGGAGATAAAGGTAAAGCAAAGGATGAAGAGGAGTCTAATTCTCAAGCTTATTATGCAAGAGGTAAAGGCACTGGCAGAGGAAGAGCAAGAGGTTTTGGAAGAGGAAGAGGTAATCAAAATAACAACAAAAAGGCTTGCTGGATCTGTGGATTGAGTAATCATTTGGCTCATGACTGTTGGCACAACCAACAAGGATCAAACCAGAATCAAAACAACAATAGCAGAGGTCGAGGTGGAAGATATCAAAGTAATTTTCAAAGAGGTAGACAAAGTCAAAGAGGAGGCTATGGTAGAGGTGGAGGAAGAAGTTGGGGACAGAATCAATCCTACAACACCACCTACTACAACTATGCAAATGACACACAGAATGAAAGTCATACATCATTGATGATGAATTCAATCAGCACATCAGATAAAGAAGATCTAAAGGTATTCTACATTGACTCTGGATGTTCTAATCATTTGTCAGGAAACATAGAATTGATGTCAGAATTGGAAAAAGGCATTTCTAGTCACACAGTTCAAACTGGTGATAATACAAGACATAGTGTACATTCAATTGGAAAAGTGAAATGCAAGAGTGGAGCAGATTTGCTAACCAATGTTTTGTATGTTCCTACAATACCTAAAAACTTGATTAGTGTGGGACAGATAGTTGAAAAAGGTTTTCAAGTAAGGTTTACAAATGAAGGAGTATTTGTGGAAGATCCAGAGAATGGATATAATCAGATTGTCTCTGGTAAGAAAGAAGGTAGACTCTTTACTTTAAGAGTGCAAGGAAACATTGGTCAAGCTTTGCTCACACATGGTGAAGCAGTGATTACAAAACTTGATCTCTGGCATAAGAGATTAGGTCATTTCAATGAAAGAGGAATTAAAGCTATGGTTGCTAATCAGTCTGTACTAGGATTACCAAATGTGCAAAGTCAACATATGGTTTATAAATGTGAAGCATGTCAAATGGGTAAAGCACACAGGTTACCATTTCAGAAGAAAGGATTCAAACATGATGGAGTACTTGAGCTCATTCATACAGATGTATGGGGACCAACAAAAGAAGGATCTATCAGTGGCTCAAGGTATTATGTTCTTTTCATTGATGATGCTACAAGATGGATAACATTATATGTTTTGAAGGAAAGATCAGAAGTGTTTGGAGCTTTCAAGCATTTTCATGCATATGCAGAGAGAGTAACAGGTCAAAAGCTTAAAAGACTGAGGTCTGATGGAGGGGGAGAATACTTCTCCCAAGAGTTCAATGATTATCTTTGGAATGCAGGTATTAAGAGAGAAATAACTTGCAGGTATACACCACAACAAAATGGTGTAGCAGAAAGAAGGAACAGGACTTTGGTTGAGTTTGCTAGAGCTATGCTAAAGGAGAAGAACTGTCCAAATTATCTTTGGGCTGAGGCTGTAAATACAGCTACATATCTTGTGAATAGATTACCATGTGCAGCTCTGAATGGAATGACTCCATATGAAGCTTGGTGGGGTAAGAAACCAACACTAGATCATTGTAGAGTGTTTGGATCAATTGCATATGCTTATGTGCCATCACAACTTAGGCATAAACTTGAACCAAAGGCAGAAAAATATGTGTTCATTGGTTATGATGAAAAGCAGATGGGTTACAGATTGTGGAATCCTCTAACCAAACAATTTATTGTTTCTAGAGATGTTACATTTGATGAACAGAAAAGTTGGTATGCAGATCAAAGTCATACAGCTGAAGAATTTGAAGAAGAGGTAAGAAGATGTGAGAAAGGAAAATCAATTGTGCAGGTGAATAGAGATGAAGACTATATGCAAGCAAGTACATCCAGAAGTGGATTAACAAGAAGGAATGAAGAAGCTCCTATATTTGATGAAGAAGTGTATCCAGACACATATGAAGAATGTGAACCAAGAAGGTCAAGCAGGACAAGGAGACAACCAGAAAGGTATTCTTATGATACTTCTTACATAACTCAGAAGAACTATGCATATATGGTCAAAGATGATGAAGAACCTCAGAACTATGATGAAGCTAAAGGTAAAAAGCAATGGGAAGAAGCAATGAAGGAAGAGTTCAATGCACTGGAGGAGAACAAGACATGGGAACTTGTTCCTAAACCAAATGGTAAGAAAGTAATTGGAAATAAATGGGTTTATAAAGTGAAGAAGCTTGCAGATGGAAGTATAGCCAGATACAAAGCTAGATTGGTGGTGAAAGGCTATGCCCAGACCTATGGCATAGATTATGATGAGACATTCAGTCCTGTAGCTAAGATGTCAACTATAAGGACAATCATTGCTATTGCAGCTTCAAAAGGATGGACTCTAAGTCAATTGGATATAAAAAATGCGTTCTTGAATGGATACATATCAGATGAGGTATACATGGAACAACCTCAAGGGTTTATAGATTCCAGGTATCCAAATTTTGTTTGCAGGTTGAGAAGAGCATTGTATGGATTGAAGCAAGCTCCAAGAGCTTGGAACTATAGATTGGTGAAGTATCTCAATGATCTTGGATATCAAAGTTCAAAAGCAGATTCAAGTCTACTTATCAAAAGAACAGAGGAAGGTACAATCTACATTTGTATTTATGTAGATGACATTATAATCACAGGTACTTCAGATGAAGGAATCAAGGAGGTAAAGAGATTACTTGAGAAAGAGTTTAAGATCAGTGACCTAGGAAAGTTATCATATTTTCTTGGAATGGAAGTTACTTATACAGATCATGGCATATATGTGTCACAAGAAAGGTATCTTCTGAACTTGTTGAAGAAGTTTGATATGGAAAATTGCAGAGAAGCTTCAACTCCACTTGAAGTTAATCACAAGCTCAATAAATATGATGGTGCAGACTACAAAGATATGAGGAAGTATCAATCTCTTGTGGGTAGTTTGATTTATGCTACACTAACAAGACCTGATCTTAGTTATGCAGTGGGAGTTTTGTCACAATTCATGCATTGTCCAAAGGACCCACATTGGATTGCAGGTCAAAGAGTTCTCAGATATATCAAAGGAACTATAAAGGAAGGATTATATTATCCTTTTACATCAGATTTGAAGTTGAGAGCCTACAGTGACTCAGACTGGGCAGGTAACCAAGATGACAGAAGATCAACTCATGGTTACATGATATACATTGGTGATAAGCTTGTAAGTTGGTGTTCAAAGAAACAACATACAGTAGCATTATCATCAACTGAAGCAGAGTACAAAGGACTTGTGGAAGCAGCTAAGGAAGTCATATGGATGCAGACATTGTTCAAGAGCTTAGGCATTGATCAAGGTACACCTACAATACATGGAGATAATATGAGTTCACTTTATCTTGCAGCAAATCCAGTATTTCATGCAAGAACAAAGCACATAGAGATACAGTATCATTTTCTCAGAGAAAAGGTAATGGAAAAGGAGATTGAAGTGGAATACATTTCTACTAAAGATCAATTAGCAGACATAATGACAAAGAGCTTGGATGGTGTGAAGACCAGCAGATTCAAAAGCATGGCAGGAGTAAAAGAAAAGAAGATGATATGAAGAAACAGGGAATGTCAATTAGTGATTGAGGGGGAGCTGTTGGAGAAACACTCACTAATTAGACATATATTTGAAGGTCAAATCTTAGAAAGAAAACCCCATGCCTATGTGAAGGGACAAATTCACAAGTGTATCATACTTGTAAAGTTAGTTCACTTTAGTTCTAGAAGTTTTTTAAAAATCACGGAAATGAGAAAATCTATATAAGTTAGTTAGTATTAACTGACGCGATGAGAAGAAGAAGGAGAAAGCATCTGTAAAACTTCTGAGTTTTTTTAGTTATGAGAAGAACTGAGTAAAGTTCTGTGTATGAGTCTCTCTTCATCATCTCCATGTTTGTCTACTGTGTGATGAATTCAAAAGTTCAAGTTTTCTGAGCAATTCGATGCCTGGCATCGAATCTTGGCTGATAAGTCATTTTTTCATTCTCTGTGTGTTAACTATTGTTGAATCTTTTAAAAATATGAAGTTTGTGGAGCAACTCGATGCCTGGCATCGAGTTTGAGCATAAAGTCGATGCCTGGCATCGACTTCTAGCATACAAGTGGTCTTCTTCATGTGTGTGTAAAAGAGAGTATTTCTGGTGCAGAAAAAGGGCCTAAAAAAGCTCAAAGTCGATGCCCGGCATCGACTTGGACTGAAATTCGATGCCAAGCATCGAATTTTTTATTTTTGGACATCAGGAATACTAAAACAGGCAAGATTTCCAGTCTTGGAAGGTCATACAGGGTCATCTTGTAAGGGCCATAACTTGAGTTCTAGAGCTCCATTTGATACATATGATAGCTTGTTGGAAAGCTCTACTCTTCTAGTTTCAGCCTATAAAGTTTCATGGAGAAAGCATACTTGAGCTAGGAGAAATTAGCAAAATACTGAAGGTATGTCATTTCAGTGACTAGGAATTTCTATAGAAGCAAAGTTCTCACTTTAAGCTATCATTTCTCAAAGTTTGGAGAGGCAATGAGTTAATGGTGACCATAGAGGTGTTCTAGTGTCACATTAATTCATTTCTTGTGGTGTTTCATACATCAACACCAAGGTCTATGCCTTGGTCGCCGCCTTAATCGTAAGCCTTGGAGAAAGCCTTTGGGGGGGGGGGGGGGGGGAGGTGCTCGCTCCGCTCGCACAAAAGGAACAAAGCTTTTGCCACGAACTGCTCTGATACCAGTGAAGTATTTCGATGGCAATCCACCACAGTGTGCTCTCCTTCTCGAGAGCTCTAGGATGAAATGCTCAGAGTAGAAAATCGAGCTCCTAAGGCAGTACCTAGTACTCCGCATAGAGGCTGTATAATACGTAGAAAACACAGTACACAATGAGCCCGAAGACAGACTTCTTAGGTCTTACAAATGCGGTCGAAGTTTCAGTCTGTGACTGACCAGGCCACTATATGTTTTATTAAAGAAGATATACAAAGAAGTGCCCGGTGGCCATTTTGGCCTTTCACATGGACACTAACGGTAACACAAACAATGTGTATAAATACACATGATTTTGGTTGCAAGATAGTGGAGCACTTCTGAAAGGATTTTGATAGACTTTCTCTTCAAAATATGACTAAAGACTTGTGAATGATGTGTGTGCTACTCTCCTCCCATCTAATATATCCTCTTGCATCCAAAATCGTAATGCTCTGTAATGCTCTAGTGCCACTATGTGATCGTCATGCAACACTCATCCCCATTACCATTGAATACCTTAGGATATCCCCCGAGCTTGGGACCTTGGCTATAGCTAGCCCTTGTCCCACACACACATGGAGTGGTCTCTGTAGACCAATGTATGTCACTCTCTCCCCCTTATAAATATCATTGTCCTCAATGATCAATGAGGGAAAGTACTTGCAAACTATAGCTTCTGATTCCCAAGTAGAATCTATAAGCGGTAATCCTCTCGAGGCTACTAGATACTTCTGGATGACAGGGTTTGTCAACCGCTTCTGTCTTCGATCTAGTATCCTATGTGGAGAATGATTTGTGCTATCACTTTCTTGCAAAGAAACAATACCCTCTATTAGATTATCCTCCCTGGAAATATACTTTCTAAGTTTACTAACATGAGCCACTGGATGGACTTTGTAATCTAGAGGAAGGTCTAATTGGTATGCAACATCGATAAGCTTCTTAACTATCTTCCAAGGTCCACAAAACCCTGATGAAATATTAGTACGCTTCCCTATGGATAGTGAAGTAGATCTAGCTGGAAATCAAAGAAAAACTCTATCTCCTTTCTCAAGGACTCTAGGAGATATCTTCCTATCAACATATTCTTTTGCCCTATCATTTGCTTGTTGCATCTTGGCTTTAGCTATTTCTATATTTGCTTGGAGGTTTGCTACGAACTTCAAAGCACTAGGACATTTCTTTGGCATTCCTATGGTCTGAGAGCAGTGGGATTCATGCCATAGTTCATCTCAAAAGGAGACATTCTTGTCACTTTATGAGGTCTATTGTTATAAGCAAACTCTATAAGTGGCAAGTAACTATCCCAATTTGTCTTCCTCTAAGACACATATGCCCTCAACATGTCCTCTAGAATTTGGTTGACCCTTTTGATCTAACCATCTATCTGTGGATGATCACCACTACTCATTTTCAATGACACTTTAAGTTCTTCGAATTCGAACTTCTAGAAGTGTCTTGTGAAGCTGACATCCCTATTTGAAACTATGGATGTCAGTAACCCATGCAGTTTGAAGACATGCTTGATAAACAACTCTGCTACCTATGGAGCTTCTATCATCTCCTACATGAGTATGAAATGAGCCATCTTGCTCAATCTATCTACCACAACTAGGATAGTATCCCGCTTCCTTTGGCTCTGTGGTAACACCACTATGAAGTGCATGGATACATTGTCCCAATTATGATTTGGAATCTATAAAGAATGTAAAATATCTGGTGCCTTTACCCTTTCTTCCTTGTTGACTTGACACACGAAGCATTGTTGAACATAAGTGTGGACATCTCTAGCTAATTTAGGCCACCAAAATGTTCTTCTAAGAAGTCATGTTGTCTTGTGAACACCAAAATGCTCTACACAAGGAACATCATGGTTGTCATGCATGACTTTTCTTCTCAAATCTTGAGAATCTGGTGCACAAACCTTTCACTACTTTTAGCCATGGCCACTGACTAAAATACCCTGATGTAGAACATTGACTATATCTCAAGAATTTGAATAGAACTACCCTGATGAGTTCTGCTAAACTTGAAGTAGACTTCAACATCCTTATAATGGTGAACCGAAATTCTATGTATCTTTGGCACAAAAAGATGAAATAGCCTGCACAAGCACTACAATAGTGAGTTTGGAGGCCAAAACAAGCTCAAATTGCAATTTAAACACCACAAAGCGAAGTATTCTTGATGTCCTAATCACCCTGGGTATGGTCACCAAATTTTGTGTGATTTTGAGACTGTGACTAGAGGGGTGTCGATGATGCCCTAGATGAAGTGGTGACCTGGTCTAATACCGATTATTGGAGTTAGATGTCTGTGGATGTCAATGGCACTTATCCAAGGCCAAGACAAGTCGGAGAAGAGGCTACATCATCTTCTAGAACAATCCTTGTTCCTATTTTTACTCAATGGGAGGTTAGTGAAGAAGAAGGAACCACTTCATCATTAGGAGTCCATACTATTACCAGATTACTTCCTATAGAAGAGCAATCTAGATGGGATTCAAGGGATGCTTTAGCACTTTCATTATATTGCTATGGGAGTTAAGAGGCATATTATACCCCAAATTAGGTCTTGAAGAACCTCTCCTCAAGCTTGGTTGGAGTTAGAGAATCTCTATTAGAGCAGAAACCTTGCTAGGAAAGCTCATCTAAGGAGACAACTAGCCAACACAAGGATGAAAGTTGGTGAGTCGGTTCAGACACATATTTTGAAGCTTAAAGATTTACAAGATCAGTTACTCAATGTAGGAGTAAATATTTCAGATGAAGAGATGGTAAACACACTTCTAAACTCACTTCCATCAACATATCGTGCTTTTGTTACTTCTTTATCTCTCTCTATAAGGCATAGAGAAATTTTATTTCAAGAGCTACAATTCGTGTTACTTCAAGATGAAGATCAACAAAAGGGTATGGAAGAGAATGATGAAGCTATGTTATCATCATCAAAGAGTAAGAAGAAGAAGGAGACAAAGAAGGGGCAGAAGATTCAACAATCCAAGAAGGAAAGTAAGTCTTTCAATCCAAAGTCTTCTAGTCCTTTTCCTAATGCTTCCTCTACACCCAAAGAAAAATCTTCAACTACATTTGATTCAAAGAAAGGAGTATGCCATTACTGTAAGAAACTAGGTCATTTAATAGCAAAATGTAGGTAAAGGATTTTCAATGAGAAGAAGAAAGCATGAGGTAATAGTATTGAAGATGATCTAAAACCTAAATCTTCAAAGGTACATTCATATGCATGTGGTACTATTGAAGAGATAGCTTTTGATCAGGCAGCGTTAAATGCAATCTCAGATAATCCTTGGATTTTTTATTCTGGAGCTACTAAGCATATGACAGGTTGCAAAAATGTATTTTCTGCCCTTTCAAACTCTTGAGGTAGAAGAGTCACCATTGCAGATGGTCATGATTTGGATGTTGTTGGTGTTGGAGAAGTGAACCTTGAGTCTAGAGCAAGTGGAAATTTCACAATTTCCAATGTTCTTTATGTTTCAAAAATAAAGAAGAATTTGCTTTCTATCTTGACTTTCTTGTCAGATGGTTATAAAGTTATTTTTGAGAAAGATTCATGTCTACTACAAGGTGAAAATAGAAGCGGCATGTTTGTATTGTCCAAAATAAGTCATGCTAATGTTGCTAGGTCTACTACACATAAGGAGAACATGAAGTTATGGCATGCTAGATTTGGTCATATCTATTACATAGCTCTCAAGCATATCAAAGATCAAGGTATGGCAGAGACTTTGCCTATTTTTGCTTTACCGGATGATGGAGAGTCATGTGAAGGATGTCTTGAAGGAAAGCTTCACAAACTACCTTTCAAGAAACATGGATTTATCACGACCACAAGGAAGTTGCAGATCATACATTCAGATGTGAATGGTCCAATGAGAACAGATTCTATTCAAGGTTACATGTACTTTGTTATGTTCATAGATGATTTCTCAAGGTTCATGGATTTAGGATCTTAAAGTGAAGTCAGAGGTTTTTCCTACTTTCAAGAAGTTCTTAGCTATGGTTGAAAATGAAAGTCAGTCAAAGATCCAATAGATTTGAGAAGTAATAGAGGAGGAGAGTACATGTCAAAAGACTTTAAGTCTTTTCTTGAAGACAAAGGTATCTCTCATCAACTCACTATTGCTTACATGCCAGAACAGAATGGTGTTGTAGAGAGAGAATAGAATACTTGTTGAGATGATGTGAATTATGATGTCATCCAAAAGGCTTTCACCCAAGTTTTGGTTTGATGCAGTACATACAGCTAATCACATTCTGAATAGTCTTCCACAAAAGCTTTGAAGGTCATTACACCTTACGAAGCTTATTATGGGAAGAAGCCCAATATGAGTTATTTCAAAGTTTTTGGTTCCCCAACTTATGTTCGCATTGAGAAGAAGGATTGTGGTAAGCTTGATGTAAAAGCCATTAAAGCGGTTTTTATTGGTTATGAAATTGAAAGCAAAGGATACAGATTCTATGTTCTAGATACAGGTGATATCCTACTCTCCCGCAATGCATATATTGTAGAAAGTCAAATTTATGCCAAGAAGGAAGAGATTCCAGATTTCATAAAGGCAAATGACTATGCATTTTTTAGAAAGAATTTGGATGCTTACATTCAGCCATACAAGGGGGGTGATGAGCCTTCTCAAACCCTAAGAGATATAGGTCAAGTGAGAATTTCATTACCTACATTAGTACCTAGTCCATCATCAGTACCTCTTGAAGTTTCGACTTATGAAGTTGGAGAAGGTTCCAGCGTTCCAAAAGAAAGAGATACTGAAGAACGTGAAGAGATACCACCACTTTTCAGGAATACTCCAAATTGGTTATATCAAACTTGGAAGGACAATGGTATAAAGGAATACATAGGAAGAACTAGAAGTCAGACTAGGAGATAACAAGAAGACCAGGTAAACTATGCAGAACATTGTGAGATTCATAATGTTTTAGCCCTTACTTCAGTTGAGAATGAACCAACTAGTGTTCAAGATGCACTACAAAGTGATATGATTATCACAAGTCCTAGGATTCAGTTCAAGTATAGAGATGAGTGTATCTACATGACACAACAGAAGTACATTGAGAAATTATTGGAAAGGTTTGAGATGACAGATTCTAAGCCTATGCAAACACCTATGGATGTCAATGTTTCATTACAATCGATAGCATATTCAGAACCATTTGATGCTACATTATATAGTCAAGCGGTCAGTTGCTTGATATATCTATGTAATAAACCACAGGATATGCAATTTACAATTTCTCAAGTATACAGGTTCATATACAATAAGCTCAAGATTTAGTGGAAAGAATTCAAGAAAAAGTCACAAGAAGTTTTGCAGGTTATTGAACCTTATACCATTGTGACATTGAAGGGGGGGATTGTTGCAAACAATGTCACAACTTATCCAAACATCCTCAATAAGTCCATCACATGATAATTATGTTTGAATACATCTTCAATAATCCACGTTGGGCAAGGTGGATAGGACAAAATTGTTCTAAAGACCCCGCCTGGGTTTGCATCCCATTAGGCACAGATCGTGTGGTTACTTTTTGAAAAGAGATATCATTTGTTTTATTGTTCCGATTTACAATTGCAATGACGTCTTTCTTTGTAGTAGCTTTATGCTTTATTGAGATTTCATTTAGTATTTCTTTTTAAGGAGCACAAAAACTATATAAGAACATGCAAGGCTCATCATGTAAGCATCACTCAATCACACGAGCTCTAACAAGAGTGCTTGCAACTTGGAGGTGATCAATTTTCTCAAGCTAGGAGGAGATCTTGGAGGCCATCTTGGAGGAGGATTTCTCATACTCTTGGAGGAGTTGTGATCTATTTTAGGAGATATCTAGAGGAGATTCTACCAGCTTACCATCAGCATCCATTGCTGAGTGTGAGTACCAAGTCTATTTCCATTCTTACTTGCTAGGTCACTCGTTTTTTATTTAGGTTGATCAGAATTTGGGTTTGTTGTACAACATTTCTAAACTTTTCTTATTCTCCATATTCTCACACACACACTCTTCATACCTCTTAGGCACACAATGTCTTGTATCTAGTTCCTATTTCTGCCTAGATATAGATATTGTTAGTTTGTATCATATATGCACATTGTAATTTGACATTCATATATAAGTTAGTGTAGGTGAGCCTCATAGCTTACCGTTACACTTGAAACCTTGTCTATTCTCTCTCTATCTCTCACTCATCTATTTTTTAGTCTTAAGGTGTGTATGTTAAGGTTCATTTGTTGGAAGATCCTATAAACCTGTGATAATTGTTATTGTGGCCCACTACCGCTTCCAACATATGGTATTCATACCTTAGAATACCAACAAAGAGAAGATGCAAGGGTAGGTGAAGAGATACAAACTCCCATGCATATATCTCTATATATAGAAGCTATTTGAACATGATAAATTTGTGGCGATGACAAGGAGATGTTTTAGAAGTGTATGTGAGTCATTCTCTCACCAATTGGATATCAGAAGGGCCCTCAATAGTGTGTTATAAAGCACATAAGTATTCAAGCTCCTTACCTTTTCTGTACATAACCACTTTGTAAAGGTGATATCTCTCTTTATATTTATCCATTTAATTCATATCGTATCTTATTGGAAAGCTTTTCTCTCACAATTTCTTTGGAGTAATTATCTCTACTAGACGAGTCTCCAATAGTGATGGGGAATATTTCTCGTGCACCTTAGTTTTCTATTTAAACTAAGTTGAAAGAAGTTTATCTTTAGATAGTTGATTGACTAGACATATGAACTCAAAATGGAGTGATCTTTAGCTTTTAGAAATCTATGAGCCTATACTCTGTGTAGAAAATAATTAAGAGTCATTAGATATTTGAGTTATGTGTGAATCGGTTTTTAGTAAGCATGTGTGTAATAGGGCAGTTTCTAAGAGAGGCTCAATAACTTCCACTGCGTATATTGGAGTGAAATTTCTCCACAGTACATAGGTCATCTATGTAAACTTCCATACTCTTCCATAAAAATTCCTTAAAGACATGGCACATTAATCTTTGCGAAGTGGATGGGGTGTTAGGCCAAAAGGCATAACTCTGAAAGCCTATACTCCCCATTGAGTAGCAAAAGCAATTTTATGTTGATCTTTAGTAGCAATAACTACTTGATTGCATCGTGAAAAGCCATCAAGGAAGTTGTATACTTCCTTGCATGCTAATTTTTCCAAAAGATGATCAGTAATGGGTAGTGGATAATTGTCTCTGATAGTGGCAACATTAACCCTTTTCAAGTTAATACAAACCCTCAATTTCTCATTTTTCTTGAGTACTACCACTAAAGGAGAAACCCAATTTGTGTGTTCAATCTCATATATGAATCTAGCTGCTAATAGCTTGTCTATTTCTTATTTGATCTTCGATTAGTAGATATCATTATATATGTAAGGTCTTTGCTTCAAAGGCTTTGCTTCAAGAGTCATAGGAATCCTAATGAGAAAATCATAGGGTCTAATCTATTCAAATCCTTATAAGTCCAAGCAAAAACATCTCTATATTCCTATAATATCTCTACTAACTCTTGACCTTCTCTATAAACATATCCTTGCCTATGTAAATGCATTTATCCTCATCATTTTCTTGGGTAACTATGATTTTCTTGGTTATGGAGAAGATCTTACAATTTCCCATTAGATTACTCATTTCAACTTCTTTTAGATATTGTTCTTCCTAATCAAATTCAAGCTTCATTATTGTACTTTCATAATTCTCATTCAATTTTTGTTTTATTGTCTCTCCTTCATCCACTTCTTGGATTACTACCATGTATAGACTTAAATCATATCCTTCTTCATCTACACATATTCATGGTCATCACTTATTTGTTTACGCACACATCTAATGTTTCTAGTATTTCCATCCAACCATGTGTTTCAAAGGCATCATCAAGAATTACTTGAGGCATATAAGTAGGGTCTTCTATGGGTCACTCTCCTTCCTGTCTTGGCTTCCAACATTGAAGCCTGTTTTCTTCTTGTTGGGATGCCTTGCAAATTCATAATTGGCTATCCCCGTTCATCAAGGATTGATCACTAGATATAGCGCTATGGATTGACACATCATCTTCCTCTTTATGGATGAGATTCCATTGAGAGAGTTTTTGGAGATTTATCTTAGTAGTTGTGCCTCGAAGATACAAAGCATCTTGTCCCCAATCTTGAACTACCCTCAACTATCTCATGAAAGGTCATCCCAAGATCATTTCATAATTGCCTTCCTTGCCAAGTTGACATATAACTTAGGTGTGTTTGAACTCTACTCTGCATGTAGACAAGATCAAAATCTCGAGGAGTTCTAAGAGATGCTCTACATGACCGTCTGCCAATTGTAATTTCATTCTACTCGGTCTTAAGCCTAGTTTTCCCCATTTTTCCTAGATTTTCTTTGTAGCTATTCCTACATGAGCCACATTGTGTAATATGGATTTAGTCATGTATCCTCAAAAATTGATTGGAAGGCAAGTATTTCCTCCATAACCTTCATTGAAATCTCCTATTTCATCCACATGTATTCTGATTGTTGGGGTTTCTTCAACATTTCTCTCTTTCTCTTATGTAAGCTGTTTTTTCAGGGTTAGTTGAGTGGCTAGTTTATTCCATGGTTAGGGCTTTACTCGCAAAATCTCTTCTAGGGTTAAAGACTAGTGAAATTTAGCCTTCTTCAACTCTTATAGAGTGGTTGAGACTTTCTTAGAGGCTCTCTTATCCTTGCATCTTAATGTGAGAGCATGGAAGAAATCTAATTTCTACTCATACTCACCCATGTAATTTGGAAGTGTAGCTAGGCTAATTGCTTTGTTTGATTAGAAAACGTCTCCAATTCTATTTCTTGCTCTATCAAATGTTGTCTTGTAGATGCACCTAATTTTCTGAAGGGATTCCTTAAATCTCCTAGTTGCAAGTCACTGACTCATTGCTTGCTTGCTTAAAATTGTGTAGCAAAGAAGAGGTATTATAGTTAATCCTTGTCTTAATGGAATCACTGATGAACTCTTCTAAGAATTGCTCAATATTAGCAAAGCTATTGGGATCTAAAGGTTGAAACCATCTCAACCTTGTTCCCAACAATGCAAGTCTAGAAGATTGACATTGAATAAAGAAGTCATCTATTTTTTCAGCTTCCAACACTTGTTTAAATTTAGCCATGTGATCATAAGGAACTCTTGATCCATCGTAAGGAATCAACCAAGCTTCCCCTGCTTTGTGGGATTTGGGGGGTCCCGTGGGCACTAGTCCCCTTCTATTGTACCTTTGTTTCTTAATTTAATTCAAGTCCGGGAGAGTAGGCTATTGCCGAACTTCCTTTATATTAAAAAAAAAAACTCTTGATCCATCGTACTGGTTCCTCAAGCATTTTGCTACCTGGTAAGGTTTCAACTTTCTACCCATATACGGTGGTTGAGGAATAACTTGAACAACTAGAATCACACTTGGTCCTCTTCCTTGTGGAGGTCTTAGAGGAAAGGGTGGTTTGTTCATCATCTCACCTCCTAGTTGAGTGTTTGGCACTGTGTTATAACTTAGTGTAGCAAAGTGTACATGAGGTCTAGATGGAACATTTTGCCAATTACTTTTCCCTAAAATAGGATTTCCTTGGCTTTTTTGTTGACTTTGTGGATTTTGAGAAGTGTTTGCCTGATCCCTTTGAGGAAATACTATTGGGCATGTAAGGGTCATGTGACCTTACCTCTATATTCATATATATACATCATTTATAGAGCATTGCATCAAGAGATATGATTATGTGGGTTTCGAGGCTCCCACACATGTGTGCACATCTCTTCTTTCCTCTCTCTCCCTTTATCTCCTCCTTGCTCCTCTTGTTCAACACTCCAAAGCCCTTCATTGGTATCAAAGCTTGTTAAAGGCTCGTGTGCAAGAAGATTCCATGGAAGCTTAGGTCACAAGAGGTGAATGCGTAGGTTAGCACCTCTTGATAGCTGTTTGGTATTTTGGCAATAACATGACTTAGAAAGCTCGGATTGGTGCGTTTTAAAGTTCCCTATGTAATTGAGATAGAGAACTACAAATTCTCAGAAGGACATAAGATTTGATTCAGAGTTTTTGTTTGCCAAAAATTCAAAAAAATGCAGACTAATGTAGAAGATGAATCTACAATCACTTGGACACGAGGTTAGTTTTTGGGTTGTAGCTTGAGTTTTACAAGTTGGATTGAAGCAATCCAACTTGTTGTGCATAGCTTGGAAAAAAAGCTAAAATTTTTTAGAAGAACATAGTTCTAGATTCTGAGTGCTAGGTCATGGAAATCGCAAAATATAGAGCAATAGTATTGCAGGTGAAGGTGAAATTGATAGCAGATGTTTGTTTTGTGCATATCTTGAGCTACACATCTCCAATTGAGGTATTCTAAATATCGTTACGTAGTCAAGAAAAAACTCTTGAAGTTTGATGAAGAGCGAAAGCTCAAATTCAGAGATTATCATCTCTGAAATAGCAAAACATAGATCAATATATTTTCACCATAAGAACTCTAGTTGCTTTTGGAGGTTTGTTTTGTTGTGGAAATTCTTTGAAAGAGATTTTTGGTGTGTGAGCTCTTATTTTTAGAGCTTGAAGGCATTGTCTATGTATGATCGCTGTGGTAGCTCCTCTATATGAGAGTAGAGCATTGTTGCTCTAAGGGTTGCCCATAATTTTTCTCATGCTATGGCATCCTTTAGTCCTCATGAAAGTACCTTCTTTTTGTAAATTAGGAGATGTCCATATGAACACTCTCCTAAAACCCCCTTTTTTGATAATTCCTCAAGTCTATGGTATTGAAGCCTTTCCTTGAAAACTCCTTTTTGAACAACTCCTTTTTGAACAAACACAACAAAAACCCACGTAGAAATCCATGCGCTCCCTCTCTCTCTAGGTACTTATCTTTTTGAAATTCCCATATCACATGAGATTCTCTTTTTGATTTAGCACATGTGGTCTTTTGACCACATGTTTTATTCACATATGCCTCTCTTCTTCTCTATATAAAGAAGAGCCTCATTTGTAAAAGGGGAGGTCCCTTGGCCATGGCCTTGGCCTCCATTTTGGTAATGGAAGAAGGTGTCATTTGTTACTCTCTTGCCTCCTTGTGTGCAATGGCGTTGGTCTTGGTGTATGGATTTGCATGTGTGTGTGCATGGTTGGGAGGATGTTCCCCTTTGCTCCTTGTGACGTTGGCCATTGTTGCCATTGCTCCATGAGCGTGGGTGAACCTCTCCTCTCATTCTTTGCCCCAACTTGGAGAAACCTCTCACTTCCATGTGAGGCGGTTAGGGTTTGTTGTTCCCCTTTTTCTCAACAATTTGGCGCCGTTGCCGAGGACGTCGGCCTTTAGCCGTTGGTTTTTCCAAGTTTGCGTGTCCATACTTCGTGAGATGCACCTTGACACTTGGAGGAGGATGAATACGTGTGGCCTTTGGTTGGCCTAGGGTACCTCTCTTTTAATTTTTGAGTAGTTTAGATCTTTATTTTTGTTTGTTGCATAAAAAACACCCCCTAGAACCCCTTCTCTCTCTCACTCTCACATATACACACCTCTTCACACACATCATAAGCATCACTATCCATCTCTGGACTCCTGTCCTAGTGTTGCTTGGGAAAAATGGGGGGTAGTCTTCTTGTTGTCCCTCCCTCATTTTCATTTTCAAGAAAAAAACAAGTCCGAAAAGATAGTGGGGGAAAAATTTATGAAAGTTCTAGTCCTGCACCTCTTAATTAAATTTGATATTGGCAAAACCAATTTGAGGTCTGACATCCGTGTCATTCTTGAATTTCGTTGGATGGGAGGCATTAACTTCTCCCCAGTAACATTGTGTCTGCACAAGCGTAGGTAGTGGGTGGAGCGGTTCTTTCCCTCCCTCCCAAGTCCCAACCTTTCTTGAATCCCCCATTCCGGGGTTGAGCCTAACGGGCTCCTCCTTCTTGTCTGCGGACCTGGCTATGGCGTCTTCGTGCTCCCCTCCATGACCCAAGCATGGGCCGGCAGTTCTTGCAAGTTATCAACTACACAGAGGTCCTGGAGGCCCGTCCTTCTCCCATCTGTGGTCAGTATCTTCACCCTCTCCTTGTGGGTTTGGCACAACGATAACGTTGTTCGGTAGTACACTTGGAAGGCTTGGACTACATCCGCTATCACTGAAAGACCCATGCCCAAGGCCACCAGAGCCAAAGAATGCTCCAGGCATCCCTCTTGGGTCACATATGCTTGCAGAATTGAGCTCTGCTTCCTAACCCTTGCATTGGGGGATCGTGCTTGATTCATTCACTTCTCGCTCTACTCATGGCGTGGGTTGGAGCTTCGTCGAGCTCTCCCTTGCAGTATCGAGGCTATAGAGCTTTGAGGTGGAGTTATGGCTCCTCCGCAACGTCTAGATGTGTCAAGATCTGGCTTGCGGCAGCAGTAGGCGGCTTATGAATACACGACCTTATCTCCGAAAATAGCACAGACTATCTCGAGGAAGCAACGAGCACTGCCTATCATCTCTATGACTGCAATGGTGGGATTGTGACCACTTTTGGTTCCCCTTTCCTTCCCTCTATAGTATTCTACATCAAGCTCTGAACTAGGGCGGTGAGCTCCTTTCAAACTACCCCATATCCTCCTCTATTCGACCGCGTTGTTGAACTCATATGCCTGTGTGATGCTTCTGAATCCCCGAAACTCCTCCGTTTGGCTTCTGAGGGCTTCGTTATTACGCTTAACTACTCCCTATTTGAAATCATGTGATGAATCTATGTGAAGCTCCCTTGTGGGTTGGACTGTTCCTTTTTTGGCAGGTACTATGGCATCCCTGAGTTTCAAGAAGCTCGAGCTTGGACCCCTTTTTTTTCCTCCTGTTGTTGTTCTACTTCTAACAATATTGGGCGACTACTGGCGTGCTTTTCGGGTTGGGGACACAAAATGTGGGACGGTTTCCCATCCTGGATACTGTAGAGGAATTTTCTCTACCTTGTGTTGTATAAATCTTCAAGGGAGTTTTACCTATGGGGCGTGCTCAAGAGATTGCCTACATCGTCTCGAGCATGTTACATCTGTGTAAGTTCTGTGCCCAATGCTACGTGACTAGCACGATTCAGATGACTTTGGTAGCTGATTCTCAATGCAGTCAAATATGCCAGCCATTATGTCACAATATCTGTAGTACAACGGTTGCTTGGGCTCAAATATGATCATGCTAAACAAATGTGGGAAGGAGTTTCTTTGAAGGTGTTTTTTTTTTTTTTTTTTTTTAATATCTCAAGGTTCCTCATTTCTTTCCTCTCTCAAAGAAATGGCTGCTGTCGGTCAACACTAGACCTAATGCCCTCCTCCACTACACTTTTGAGGACTGCATCAGAAAAGTCTTATCTTGTTGAGTTTCATTCTCCACAATTTTGGGCTTGATAGATGATCTTCTTGTGCTCTCTTGCTCCCTTCCGTAATGGAATAATGCAGATCTGGAGGCTGAGCATAAGTCCCATGATGTTTTAAATGTCAATAGCCGATTGCTACATAGGCATAGAAATATTTTTGTACCACTCTTACTTATGGTTCCAATGTCTGATATTCTCTTTGGATTTGAAGTATACAATGTCATTGTGTCTTTGTAAGGACACCTCTCTTCCCAGCCTATGTTCATAACACTGGGCATTGGTAACGATAGAATGCTCACTGCCTTGCCTTGCTTGATATGACCTCCAGCAAAGTTCGACATGTGTATAGATAAATGATTGATGAGTGACTGTCTTGAGTATGTACTAGGAAATATTTTCTTGTGACTATCTAATCAGGTTGGCAGGATTTGAGGTTGCAAAAATGATATGTTTGATTGTATCTGTAGGTATGTTAGTCATGAGCACATTTGGATCAGTGTTTTGGTTATCCCTCACGAGGAATGCTCTCCAAACCAACTACATCTAGATGCCTAAAGCATGTTCTATGTGTACTAGAACTCTATTTTGGAATCAATAGTCTAATGTAACTTCCTCCATCTGACCATGTTCATCTAAGTGACTAATACATTTTTTCTCACATTCTGTGTGTCCATGTCACTGGTGTATGTAAACTTCTCCATCTTGTTAAATTGCCATATTTGTGTGGGTTTCACCCATGAAGAGTGCAGGTGTTCATGATTGCACGTACAAGTTTGTTACATACTCATGCTGGTGTAATTTTCTCTGATCAAGAGTAGAAGATAAGTAATTACGATTTAGAGATTCCCCAGGTGTCCTTATGGGGAAAATACTTGCAATAATAGTGCAACAAAAGTCGGGTTCAGATCTAGTCTCAACCATAGATCTCTGGAGAAGCTTTTGGGGATGATATTTTTCTGAGTGATAGGTCCAAAGGCCCAGAGTGGTGGTCAACATTCTGTGTGATTGTTCACTTTGATGGGATCATGCCTAAAACAATTGTTGTATTCTTGGATGACTTTATGTTTGCTAAAATCATTGCTTGCCAAATTGCAGATTCATTGTATGTAGGCCCCAATGCACTTAAGACTTTCTCCATACTCTGAGTACAGCAATGGAGGCTAGCTTTTGTGCAACTTCATAGCTATGTGTGAACATTTGTGTGTTTCGAAGTACATGTTCAGTGTATGGGTAGGAGGTGTGTATCAAAGAACACCTCAGAGAACAGTGTAAAGGCTGATTGTTTCCTTGCCCTTTTGATAACCATTTACATTTTTGGTCTGGATATGCCCTCTATGATAAAGAACTTGATTGTCTTTCGTTTTACACACTGCTTGCTCAGTATAGGTGGTGAAAGTTACTCATTATTCTTTTACTATTGGTTATCTTGTTTAATTGCTCAGTTTATAGGGGACTCTCTATGGATTTTCCCAAGATTATTTCACATCTACTTAGTCACTTTGGAGACTTGGTCAGTAGGCTTATGCTCCTGGTTTTATGTGCATGCTAGATGCATGGTTATGTGACAGGTGGTTCACATGGTTTCTTCTCTAATGAGAAATTTGTGATGTGAGTTATGCATGTGGACATGTAGGTGTGATCCAATTGAGGATAGAGTATTGTTTCTAGTCTCTTCTTACATTTCTAGTCTCTTGGATTGCCAGCATGGTGTCTTCTTGGTTTGATGGCACTGACTTTCCGAGATGGAAAGCTCAAATGTGGCATACATTGGTTCGTGCATGGTTACACATGTATATGCATAGAGATGCACAAAGGCCTTGTGACATGCCTGACCATGTATGGAGGGAGATGGATGTATTGGCCAACTCCACTATCTGATTACAACTTGTGGATTCTATATATGAGACTTTTATGTATGAGGAGATGAGTAGTGCATTATGGCATAGACTACATGATATCTATGTGAGTCCATGACTCATGTGAGACATAGATCACCTCAATAGCTTTAATGTTGGCACTGGGACATGAGGGCCATACTCGAGGACGTTGCTTCAGTCAGATGTGATGACGACATGAGAGATATGCACATGATGCAGGTCAGGTAGTGGTTTCAGGAGAGTCTATGGCAATTGATTATGCTAGTGATGGTGAATCACTTTCTCCTATGGATCATCTTAGGATTCCTCGTGTTCATTGGAGAGCACACATATGGCTAGGTTGCTTGATGCATTAGACACTTTTCATGTTACTCCACATTGTGAGCGGTTTTGTTGATTCTCAAGTGAGAGTCATGGACGTGTGCACATGCCTGATGGTATGGCACATGATATTGAGGGTGCAAGAGATGTATGCCTTATGCTACCTAGTGGAACATCACTTATACGCAGCCATGTATGTTATGTGCTTTCATTCCCTACGAGCTTGATTTCAGTTATCCAGTTATAGGAGAGTAGATGTTATGCATTCCTTGATGAGCATCATTTTCAGTTGCAATTGGGACAACTTATGCTTGTCAGAGGTGCTAGGATTCGACACACATATCCACTATAGGTACTTCATGTGAGAGACAGTCTCGTCTCAATGGGAGTTCAACCTTATGTGCCATGTGAGACTCTTCATGTCTCATTTTTTTCTACCTACACATAGGTCTATTGACATTCATGATGCACATGTATGGAAAGATTCATATGCTCTCATGGATGCACATATAGAGCATGTTTTGGATGCTCATGATGCTTATATAGAGCACGATGTTGTGTCATTAGTTCATGTTGTGTCGATGTTGTGTCATTAGTTCATGTGGAGCATGATGATACACTTGGTGTGATAGAGTAGGATAGCTCTGATGATACACAGTGTATGGTAGAGCATATTAGCTCTCAAATTGCACAACTGGATACAACCTTAGTTGATAGGATGATTGATTTGGATGTTGAGGAGTTAACACTTATGCAGTCATTCTTGGATTGGATCATGCCAAATGTTGATATAGATATGTCAAGACATGTTGATCTTGATGATGGTGCTTTAGAGCCCTTGGATACAGTCATGGCTGACATACTTAGGTTAGCGAGGATAGCACATGTTTTGTCAACATTCAATAGGGTGATGTATGAGTTGTTATGCTCGAGACTAGACATTGTAGTTGCTATTGGAGCATTTGCACTTTGCATTGACATAGGCATAGAGTGAGTGGGAGCTTTGCAGGAAGTTCATCAGTTCTTACATCAGTCAGATCTAAGCTTGAGTCTTATCGATATGAGTCTAGAGCAGTTTGAGGTGCATGGATACACCTTGTTTGAGGATAAAGAGAGAAAGAAGAGAGAGAGAGAGAGAGAGAGAGAGAGAGAGAGAGAATTCAAAGAGAGAAAGATGTAGAAATAGAGAAACAAAGACAGAGGGAGACAATAAGAGAGAGCTTAGGCAAAACAACAATTCTGCATATACTTGTTTCAGCTCGTAAGCACAACACAATTGCGAATGTTGGAGAGCTCTTCAATCAGATGCATGAAAATACCGATCGAAGAGCCTCCAACGTTTTAATTTTTTTCCATCAACAAACCGTTGTGTAAGCGATGCTACGTGTCGAAAAATCATTCGAGTTGGCATCGCATAAGCAACATGTTTTAGCGTCACTTATGTGATGCAACAAAGCACCGCTTATGCGACGCAAAAAGCGTCGCTTATGCGATGCTATTTAAAACCATCGTGTTAGCGACGCTCTATGCGAGCGTCACAGACCTCGTCGCGCCATGCGTCAAAAAAAATGTCATTTGGCTCGTCGTTTAATTGACGGTGCGCGCGCGACGCTCATTGCGACACATTTTGCAATTTTATAGCGATGAAATTGTGTGCCCTTAACCGTCCTATACGCCCGTATTCCTTGTAGTGTGGCTTGACCAATCATACCAGAGATGAGTGTTTCAAGAACACAAAGAATTAGAGAGAAAGAGGCTTCCATAGAGGAGGCTATGAACAATCTAGAAGCAAATTCAATAATGGAGGAAGCAACTACCATCACAACTACAACCAAAGCTACAACAACAACAACAACAACAACTATCAAGGAGGCTTCAGAGGTAGAAGAGACTACAAAAACTATAGAGATGATCAAGAGGATTCCTTACTACTCGTGAATATGACAACCAAGCAAGGTAGAGATGATGAGTACTTATTCTATATTGATTCTAGTTGTTCAAATCATGTGGCTGGAAATGTAGCATTGTTATCTGATCTTGAAGAACCTAAAGGAAATCATGAAGTCCAGACAGGTGATGACACTAGGCACTCTGTAAAGAAGACCGGAAATGTTAAAGCATTTGATGGTAACATGAACCTCCTAAGCAAGGTATTGTATGTGCCAACCATAACAAAAAAGCTAATCAGTGTTGGGCAGATTGTTGAGAAGGGCTTACAGGTTAGATTCACAATGCATGAAGCATATGTGGAGGACCCTCAAAAAGGCTTCAAGAGGATTGCAAGAGGTGAGAAATCTAGTAGACTTTTTACATTTGAAGTTGAAGATACAAGGAATATTTCTCTCTTCAATTACAAAGATCAAACCCTATCTGAATTGGAGATATGGCATAAGAGACTAGGACATATAGGTGAAAGGAAACTAAAGCAAACATGCATCGATCAAAGTGTGCTTGGCATTCCAAATGTGCCCAAGAAACACATGATTTACAAATGTGGGGCATGCCAATTTGGTGAATCACACAGGCAACCATTCAACAAAAGAGGATACATGTATGAAGACTACTTGAAGCTTGTATACAGATGTGTGGGGTCCTAACAGAGAGTCATCAATGTGAGGATCAAGGTTCTATATTTCATTCATAGATGACTATAGTAGATGAACAATAGTTTACTTTATGAAGCATAAAGATGAATTCTTCACTTGTTTCAAGAATTATTTAGCATTGGTTGAGAATCAAACAGATAGAAGCTTGAAGAGGCTCATATCTGATGGAGGTGGTGAGTATTTCTCACATGAATTTGACTCATTCTTACAGGACAGAGGCATAAAGAGAGAGGTTACAACAAGGTACACTCCTGAATAGAATGGAGTTGAAGAGGGAAGAAATAGACTAATAGCAGAGGCTATAAGATCAATGTTGAATGAAAAGAAACTTCCAAATTACTTATGGGTAGAGGCTGTTTCCACAGCCACATACCTAATTAATAGGCCTCCATCCAAGTCCTTGGATGGAATGACACCTTATGAGGCATGGAATGCCAGGAGACCTTCTCTAGACCATTGTAAAATCTTTGGGTGCATTGCTTATGCACATATACCCTCACAGATTAGAGGAAAGCTTGATCCAAAAGCTGAAAGATGTATATTCATTATGAACAAAATAAAAGAGGATATAGGTTGTATAGTCCCACTAACAAAGGATTTACAGTTAGTAGGGATGTGGTTTTGGATGAAAATAACTCCTTGTTTGAAGATGATTGCAGGAAAGTAAAACTACCCTATGAATTGGAAAATGATTTTTTTGACTCAAGAAGAACCACAAATATCAGAAGATGTCAACTCAGAAGATGAAGAATAGATTGATTTCAAAGCTTGGAAGTCCAAGTCAAACAACTGGAAGACATTCCAGAGTCATCCAATCAAGCACTTAGAAGATCTCAATGGGAGAGCAAGAAACCCATAAGATATGGCTATGACACATCACTAGTCACCAAGCATTCTATATACATGGCTAAAGATTATATGTCAGAGGAGCCTCCTTCATTTGAAGAAGCCAATAAGAAGGAAGAATGGAGAGAAGCTATGCAAGAAGAAATTGAAGCACTTCAAGAGAACAACACTTGGGATTTGGTTCCCAAGAAACCATGCATGAAGATAATAGGATCTAGATGGATTTACAAAGTAAAGAAGAATTCAGATGGTTCAATCAACAGGTATAAATCAAGGCTAGTAGCAAAAGGGTTTGCTCAAACCCATGGAGTGGATTATGAGGTGACCTTCTCACCTATGGCTAAGATGCCAACAATCAGAGTTTTAGTAAGTATTGCTACTTCAAAGAATTGGAACTTATATCAATTAGATGTTGAAAATGCATTCCTTAATGGATGGATCTCTAAAGAGGTCTACATGGCTCAACCACTAGGATATGTAGACAAGAGCAAACTAGATTTTGCATGTTGATTGAGGAAGGCATTGTATGGATTAAAGCAAGCTCCTAGAGCTTGGAACCATACACTTGTCACATACTTGTAGGACCAAGGCTTTGTTGTAAGCAAAGCTGATTGTTCATTATTTATTAAGAAGATTAATTCAGATATTATCTATCTATGTGTTTATGTAAATGACATTATCATTACAGGAGATGATGCCAGTGGCATCAAGAAGATCAAAGCTCAGATAATGGAAGAATTCAGGATCAATGATCTTGGATTGCTTACATATTTTTCTTGGCTTAGAGATAGTGTATTCAAAATCTGGTGTTTTCATTACCCAAAGAAAGTACATTCATGATATGCTTGTTAAGTTCAAGGTGGAGAATGCAAAAATGCAGGTACACCCATGGAATTGAATTACAAACTTAGTTCTCATGAGGGAGATCTATTTGAAGATATTACAAGTTATCAAAGGCTTGTTGAAATTCTCAATTATGCAAGAGTAGATTGGACTGCAAGAGATTAAAGAGGATTGGACTGCAAGAGATTAAAGAGGATTGAAGACCAAGCATATTAGGCTTGAGGGGGAGTTGTTGATGCAATTTACTCCAAGCCTAAATGCTTGATCATTTATCCTATGGATCTTATGTATATTCATGTGTCAACACATGAACGATCTCTTGTAAATGTTTGATTTTTACTCATTGTAAAAGTGCATAGAAGGAATCACTTCTAATCATGAGTTGTTAGGAAGAATCCTTTCATGAATCAGTTGGTGAGTTAGCTAAAGATTGAGTTCCTAAAAACTAGAGGCATTTTTTGTAGAGGATTTAAATTTCAAATAAAAAAAGGCTCCAACTTCAGCTATAAAAAGAGATTAAAAAATTCGCATAAAAATGAGCCCGATTGGAAGAGTTTGTAGAGGGATATTTTGTTGATGTTGAGCTCATACCATAGCTCCAATATTCCCTCACATTGTGGAATTTTTCATTGCCAATGACATTGTAATCTATGTACATTAATATATACATGTTGATCATATCTCACTCTCTCTTCTTTGTCATGTATCGCTTAGAATAGTGAATTCTCTAACTTGGTTCTCAATGTATACTTGATCATTTGATCTGATTTAAGTTTTTATAGATTCATCATAGTGTCTATTTTCTTGCTATAAATTTTCATTATGATTGCCTTAGCCAATCTCAAGATATCTTCAAAGCTGTACTCACTCGTCTGCATACTTTTGAAGTCTGAAAATGTCGGGATACACCTTTAACTTGCTAAGCATAATTCTCTGAGTATAGTCTACCATTTTAAGTGAAATTAATTGAAAATGTTAGCTATCCTATTAATTAGATATGCCCAAAAGCATTTTACTCAATTGCTAGGAGAGAGGGAGTACTGTCCATTTCTTTGAGCAGGTGTGGTGACCAAAATAGCAAGTTTTGGTTCATAGTTCAAACTCCTATTCATCTGTTTTGATCCAATGATTTGAGGATCATACACCAAAGTACTTGGGTGATTATTTAAGGCTCAACAAGTCTACTTTACACTCCTCAACTTGTTCTTGGCTAGTTTGAAGCAAGGATTTGGAGCACCATCTCATTTCTAGAATCTATCCACCATCTCCTCCAACAACATAGCTATCCCAATGACAAACTAGCTTAAAGAAAAAAGAAAATTCTTTCATTGAGGATAGGAGCAAAACCAAATTACGGAGAAGTTGAAAATAGAAATTACTACAACTCCATTTGGAGGCAACAAATCTCGATTGACCCTTTGTGGTTGAGAGTGACTTGAGTGATTTTTCCATAGGAGCCATTCTAGTTTAGGATAGTCAAACCAATTTCTTTCAAGAGCAAGAAACTAGAACCCACTCGAAGGAATTTCTTTGTCTACAAAGGATTTCTTCATGGTTTTAAGACATAGAGGAAAATCTAAGATAGACTTTCTCCCCTACATCAATGTTGATTTCTCTCATTTGAGGTTCAACATAGGCTCTAATTCTATTTTGAGCTCTCCTAATGTTTTTCTTAACAAGCGTAAGCATATCATTCATCTCTTCCAAGAAATCCTTGTAGCTTGGATTTTTTCATGTTGTAATCCTCTTGCATAAGATGCTCTTGGCTGAAACATGTACATAATCATAAATGGAATATGTCAAGTAGAAGAGGTCTCAACAATGTTATATACAAAATCTACTATAGGTAAGTACTCTTCCTAATTGGTTTTCCATTCATATACATATGTTTTTGGCATATCTTCAAGAATTTGGTTAGTCTTCTCTATTTGAATATCCAATTATGGATGCTCCACAGTACTCATGCTAAGTTTCGTATTGAATCTTTTGAAGTCTTCTCCCCAAAAGTGCCTAGCAAACTTCCAATCTTGATCCAAAACCATCCTATCCACAGCTACTCAAATCAAGTCATGCTCTTTCTATATCCTAGGTGTTCCTACTATGGAATCCATGAAGAGCTCTCCCACCTCTAATTGGGAATATCCAATGGGTGGAGAAGACCACCAATCCTCAATCTTTTAGCTTTATTCGCCTAACATTTTGTGCATTCAAACACATGCTCTACGACAAGAAATCCAAGCCAATAGACGTACCTCTTAACAAGATCATATGTCTTGTTAACTCTTGGTACCAATATGGCATATATATGTGTTTACATGGGGGAAAAACTCCTAGCTAGTTCTAGAGTAAGAAATGCCCATGTATAGGGATAGAATTCACATCAAAGCTATTCGAGAGACACATAAGTGTCATAAATCATGGGTGATAAAATCTTCCAAAAATCATGAATCATGGGAGACCATGATAAAATCATGGGTGATCATGATCAAATCTTTGATGATCAAAAGTTTTAATATGCCCCTATCAAAAGTTTTGATCAGCCCTAATCAAGAAAAAAATGATCAACCATGATAAAATCTACATTGATCAAAAGAGAAAGATAAATCTCGATCAAATTCTCCTCAAGGTCCTTGGTGAACTCATCAAGCATAATCACAATATTAAGATCAATTTCGATTAAATCTATATCAAACAGTCAAACTTTCCATGATCAAATCACAATTCCCATGATCAAATCCAAGGAGATTGGTGATGAAATCTTGATCATCATCATCATCTTCATCTTCAAGTTCATACTCAAATATGTGATCAAAAGAAGATAACTACAAAAAGGAATGGCCATATGTCCCTTATTACTTGTCCAAATTGAGCATATGATGACTCTTTTGAAGCTAACAAGAAAATATATAACCTTAATTAGGAAAAAGTACAAAAGTAATACCGACTAAATCTCTATATAGAACCAAAAATAGCTATACCATGTCAATGAACACCAAAGGTAAGAACAAACAACTTGAAATCACAAGATAAGATCAAAACAACTTAGCCTAAAGGTAGTAGATGCATATGGAAGCAAGCACTAAGTGTCAAACATAAAAAAGCATTCAAGAATGAGTCATAAAGATCCATGAAACCTTGTGCATGAATTTTGCAAGAAGAATAGGTCTCTTATTCACACTAGCAAAAATTCTTTACAAATGAGGATATTGGTCTTTCATAGTGGCTTTCACAAGACCACCTCCTTATTTTAAAAATAATAAAAATATATTTGTTAACTTTTTTTCTAATTTGATCAATGGGAAACATCCTCAAGGAGCTCCATATGAATTTCCACATGCATATTTGTTCAATCTATAGATGTGATCCTAGATGGGAATATATGATTCTATTTTAAATTATAAATCACTTCACCATTACATCCCAATTAAGAAAAAAACAAGGGGAAGCAAAAGACCCTCAAACGGTTACAACAATAATCTATCAAAGAGATGAGTGTGGCATATCATTGCATTATATTGAAGATGAAGAAAAAATAATTGTCATAGAATAAGCCCACCTAACTTGTTTTGATACATCATTTTCTCTAGACAAGCATCTTGGAAAATCTAAAACGTTTGTGTACATTGGCCAACCATGACTATGAGATCTTGTCTATGAATGTTTTAGCATTTTTTTCAGTGGAAGGAAAGACTGCCCATACAATATTCAATGCTATATCAGTGATAGTAACGCATATCAAGAGGAAAATTCTCTCTCTTAAGAGGACAACCGAGTATATTTTATTTGCAAGGCTCTAGATGTTGGAGTTAGACGTCTACGGAAGCCGCAAACAGTACAAGGAAGAAGAAGAAGCTTGGAGCTCAACACACAATACTGAATGTATTACCACTAGAATGTACAAAGATAAGTAGCCCGTTAGGGCAATAGGCGTATATACAAGGGGGGGGGGGACCTGTTAAAGAGGGACGAAAGTGCCCCGGTGGTCCTTGTGTGTTCACACACATGACTACCTAAATATATCAGCAAATCCCCCCTGGTACTGGTGCGGTGAACAAGGAGCTTGCACTCATGTATAAGGAAGTGCCAAGCTATGTTGAAATCACTCCACAAAATGAAGTAAGCCCGCCAAGCTGATCTCCCTAGCAGAGAACATCTCCCTGACATAATGATAATGCACCTCAATGTGCTTAGTGCGAGCATGGAACATAGGGTTCCTCACAACTGCCAATGCGCTCTGACTATCAGTGAAGATGGTGGTGGCAGAAGACTGACCAACACCCAAATCAGCCATAAGGCGTCTCAGCCACACACAGTGAACAATTGTTGTGAAAGCTGCCCTATACTCAGCCTCACAACTGGAAGTGGCCATAGTAGGCTGCTTCTTACTCAACCAAGATATACATGAGGTAGCAAGCATGAAACAAAAGCCACTAGTGGACACACGAGTGTCATAGCAACCAACCCAATCAAAGTTAGAAAAAGCATGCAAATCTGGTGGTAGTAATTGCCCCTTGGGATAAAACAACCCAAGTAGTCGAGTACCACTCAAGTAGAGAAAGATGCGCGTAACCGCCTGCCAATGCTTGACTCTTGGGCAATGCATAAACCTACTCATCTGTGAGACAAAAAACTGAATATCTGGCCGAGTAATGCATAAGTAAATCAAGCATCCAACAGCCTGCTAATAGAGAACAACATCAAATGCATCTCCAACATCATGAAGACTCAATCCTAAACCTATCTCCATAGGAGTGGCAATAGGTTTACAGTCTTCAAGGCCAAAACGCTGCACTAATGTGTCAATATATTTTGTTTGACATAAAGCTATTCCACCATCAACGTGCATAAACTGAATGCCCAAATAATGATGCAAACACCCCAAACCAGACATCTCAAATGAGGCATGTAAATCAGCCTTGAAATCAGCAATATGCTTCTCATGAGGACTAGTGAGCAGCATGTCATCAACATGCACCACAATGATCAGAAGTACATCATTCTCACACTTTACATATAAGATGCTTTCAGTTGGACTGTTCTCAAAACCATGTGCAATCAGATAGGCATGTATCTTTTCATACCAAGCGTGTGGTGCTTGCTTTAAACCATATAATGCCTACTTTAACCTGCACGCCTGGTTTTCATGCCCTTTTTGCACAAAGCCACAGGGCTGAAAAACATACACTTCTTCATGCAAGTCACCATTCAGAAATGCTGTTTTGATATCCAATCAATGTACATTCCAATCATGATGAGCTGCAAGTGCACAGATGCTATGAAAAATAGTCATTCGACAAGTAGGAGCAAAGGTTTCCTCAAAATCAATGCCTCTTTCTTGTGCATAACCCTTTGCAACAAGCCTAGCCTTATACCTGTCAACTATACCAACAGGTTTATGTTTCAGCTTGTATACTCACTTAGTGCCAATGGCCTTCTTACTAGGAGGCAAGTCATAAAGACAAAGTACCATTCTTCATTATAACATCATATTCAGATTACATAGCAGCCATCCAATTTTTTGAATTTTGTGCTTCATCAAAGGAAACATGCTCAGTCTCATCACAGAGACTAGATGTATCCATAGCATAGAAATCTGATGCAAAAGAGGCACTATAAGAGACTGATTGAGTACGATATGACAGAGGTGCATCTAATTTGTTGTCACGCAAAGTCTGCACCAGCCATTTTGGCATAGTTTTTGCCTCCTCAATATCAACTCTCTCATCAACAAGTGCATCATGCAAATCTGCATTAGAAATGGGATGATCTACATCATCACATGAAACTTGTAAAGGCTGAGAAGTTGCCTCATTAGGACTAGCACTAGACTATCCACGTGTAAAAAGAGGTAGCAAAGTATCATACATGTCTTTAGAGCTAACAGATGTCTCCTTAGTACATGAAAGCAATGGCTGAATAGCATCTTCCACAAAAACAACATCACGGCTAACCAAAATGCATTTAGTCTGTGGATGATACAGACGATAGCCTTTACATTCAGAACTATACCCAACAAAAATACATTTTACTGCTTTATCATCCAATTTTCTGTGATGTTGTTCAGACACCAATGCATATGCCAAACAACCAAAAACACGCAAATGAGCAACAGATGGCTTGCGATCATGCCAAGCCTCATATGGAGTGATAGACTACAGCGCTTTAGTGGGACACCTGTTACGTACATATGTTGCACACATGATAGCCTCAAGCTAAAAACTATGTAGTAAAGCCTTACTCTTGACCATACACCTCGCCATCTCCATGAGTGACCTATTCTTTCATTTAGAAACTCCATTCTATTGAGGTGTATACGACACTCTACACTAGTGTTTTATCCCATGTTAAGCCAGAAATGCATTAAAATCAGAAGACATATATTCCCACCCTCGATGAGAAGGGGGGGTGCCCATTTTACATGTTGATAGATTTTCAACCAAAACAAAAAACTGTTTGAAGCACATGAACACTTCGGACTTTTCCTTCAATGGATATACCCATGCATGCCAAGAAAAATCATCGATGAAAGTCATGAAGTAAATATAATTTCCAAAAGAAGGTGTCTGCATAGGACCACAAACATCACTATGTACAAATTGCCTCACAAACATGTTTTGTAGGTGCCTCAAGTTTGGGCAAAGAGGACACCATTCCAGATTTCTATAGGCATAGGAAACTAGCAAAATTCAGATGATGAAAGCATGCATGCCAAAGCTTTGCATCTGACATAGCCTGAGAATCATGTACTACACATGCCGAATCATTCAAAGATTGTTCGTAGTCTATGAGCTTATACAACCCATGACATAAAATGTCAGAAGCAATAATGACATCTCCATTTGATAGATCATGAATTGTACACCTGTCATCAATAAATTTCACAACCAAGCCAATCTTGGCTAATGTAGAAATTGATAACAAATTTTTCTTGATCCCTGGCACAAACAAAGCATCTAACAAAGTGAAAGAACTACCATCAGCAGTAGTCAAAATGATCTTACAAACTCCCATAACAGGGTAAGAGGAGTTGTTGGTGCATGTAACAATATTCCTTGTAGGGACAGGCTCGAGTGAAGAGAAGAAACTATGCTACGAGGTAATATGTTTGGTCGCCCCACTATCAAAGTTCCAAACATCTGAGTCTACTGCAGACATGCATTACTCATGAGAAGATGGGTCAAAACTGCAACCAGTAGTAAACACCCATTCTTCTTCCTGCACAAGATTAGTAGACTCTGTTTTTGGTGTAGAGGCCTCTGCAACAGCCATTGCAGCCTCTTTCTTCTTTGCCTCTTCAACAACTAGTTTTGGACAGTTCTTTATGATACGATCATTTCCTTTACAATACTTGCAAAACAATTTCTGCTTTTCTGATTTCTTTTCATCTTTATCTTCCCTCTTCGATTGTGCAGAATTAGAAGATTTTTGCTTACTACTTAAAGATCTCCATTTTCCTTTACCCTTCTGACTAGCCAGGAAAGCTTGATTTGCAACACGCATAATGGACCTGTTCTGCCTGGATTGTCCTGTGCAATAGAACAGAGACTAACTCCTCAAATGACAAGGCCTTTCATCATCAAACGAAGAGTAGAAGCAAAACTCTGATATGAGTCAGGAAGACCATTCAGAACAGTCTAGACAAGTGAGCTATCTCGTATAACCTCATCGGTAGAAATCAACTGTTCCAGCTTCAAGTCTTTGATCTTTGTTAGAAAACTGTCCATAGAATCACCTTCATTCATGTGCTCACTCTCCAAATGTTTTCGGAGGTAAGCAACACAAGCCTCATTCCTAGCTTGGTACAATGTGGTAAGTGTATATCAAGCATCCTTAACTGTTTTGCAAGAGTGAATGTGAGGAATAATGGCACGTTTGATAGACAAAGCTATCAATGCATGTGCCTGGGCATCTTTGCCATCGCAACGAATTTTTTCTACAGTAGGTGCAACAGAAACTGCAGCACGAACAGGAATAGGTAGAATATCATCATCTTCGACACCTTCTGCATCAGCTTCAGTACCTATAGTTGTAACAGTTGCACGTGTGATAGGATGTTTTTCAACACCCTGCACAATTTTCCACAATCTGTTTGCAACCAATACATGTCGCATCATATAAGCCCACAACGGGTAGTTGGTACCATCCAAGTTATCCTCAACAGCCAACATACGAAATACATCACTTCTTTCAGCCATGGCCGGTGACTAAAATACCTTGATGCAGAAGATTGAATGTATCTCAAAAAGTTGAACAGAGCTGCCAATATAAATTCCGCTAAACTTGTAGCAGACTTCGAGACCCTTATACTGGCAAACCAAAACTGGTATATACCTTTGGCACAAAAAAATGAAATAGCCTGCATAAGCACTATGATAGTGGGTTCAGAAGTCGAAACAAGCTCAGATCGTGATTTTGGCACCACAAAGCGAAGCAGTTTTGATGTGGAAAACACACTGAGTATGCTCACCAAAATTCGTGCGATTCTGAGATTGCAACCGGAGAGGTGTCGATGATGCCCTAGATGAAGCAACGACCTGCTCTAATACCAATTGTTGGAGTTAGATGTCTGCAAAAGCACGAGAACAACACAAGGAAGAAGAAGAATCTTGGAGCTCAACACACAATACTGAATGTATTACCACTAGAATGTACAAAGATAAGTAGCCCGTTAGGGCAATAGGCATATATACAAGGGGGGGAACCTCCTAAAGAGGGAAAAAAGTGCCCCGACGGTCCAAGTGTGTTCACACACATCACCACCTAAATATATCAACACTAGAGATCAACTCTCTATATGGAAGCACACGAACAACACAAGGAAGAAGAAGAAGCTTGGAGCATAACACACAATATTGAATGTATTACCACTATAATGTACAAAGATAAGTAACCCATTAGGGCTATAGGCATATATACAAGCCAAGGAAAAAAAATCTCCTAAAGAGGGAGAATAGTGCCCTGACGGTCCTAGTGTGTTCACACATATCACTACCTAAATATATCAACAAATCCCCCCTAGGAGTGATGCAATGAACAAGGAGCTTGCACTCATGTATAAGGAAGTGCCAAGCTATGTGGAATCAATCCACAAAAGTAAGTAAGCCCAAAGCTTTGCGGAAAGCTTCAAACTTCTCCCTAGGTAGAGCCTTCATGAAAAGGTCTGCAATGTTCTCCTGTGTGGGCACATATGCTAAGCTAATCTCCCCAACAGAGAACCTCTTCTTGACATAATGATAATGCATCTCAATGCACTTAGTGTGAGCATGGAACATAGGGTTCCTCGCAACTACCAATGCGCTATGAGTGTCTGTGAAGATGGTGGTGGTAGAAGACTCACCAACACCCAAATTAGCCATAAGGCGTTTGAGCCACACACACTCAATAGGCACTATGAAAGCTTCCCTATACTTAGACTCACAACTGGAAGCGGCCAAAGTAGGCTGCTTCTTGCTCAACCAAGATATGCATGAGCTACCAAGCATGAAGCAAAAACCATTGGGGGACACACGAGTGTCATAGCAACCAACCTAGTTAGAGTAAAAAAAGCATGTAAATTTGGTGACAGTGATCCCCCCTTGGGATAAAACAATCCAAGTAGCTCGGTACCACTCAAGTAGCCAAAGATGCGCTTAACTACCTCCCAATGCTTGACACCTAGGCAATGCATAAATTTGCTCATCTGCGAGACATAAAACTAAATATCTAGCAGAGTAATGCATAAGTAAATCAAGCATCCAACAACCTATTGATAGAGAAGAGCATCAAATGCATCTCTAGCATCATGAAGACTCAATTGTAAACCTATCTCCATAGGAGTGGCAATAGGTTTCTAGTCCTCAAGGTCAAAACACTACAATAATGTGTCAATATATTTGGTTTGACACAAAGCCATTCCACCATTAACTTGCATAAACTGAATGCCCAAATAATGATGCAAATTCCCCAAATTAGACATCTCAAATGAGGCATGCAGATCAACCTTGAAATTAGCAATATGCTTCTCATGACAACCAGTGAGCAGCATGTCCTCAACATACACAACAATGAGCAGAAGCACATCATTAGCACACTTAACATATGAGGTGCTCTGACTCGGACTATTCTCAAAACCATGTGTAATCAGATAGGCTTGTACCTTTTCATACCAAGCACGTGGTGTTTGCTTTAAACCATATAATGCCTTCTTTAACCTGCACACCTAGTTTTCATGCGCTTTCTACACAAATCCATGGGGTTGAAAAACATACACTTCTTCATTCAAGTCACCATTAAGAAATGCAATTTTAACATCCAACTGATGTACATTCCAACCATGATGAGCTACAAGTGCATAGATGCTATAAACAGTAGTCATTTGGCATGTATCTGCAAAGGTCTCATCAAAATCAATGCTTCTTTCCTATGCATAACCATTTGCAACAAGCCTAGCCTTATACCTATCAACTGTTCTGCCAGGTTTACGCTTTAGTTTGTATGCCCACTTAGTGCCAATGGCCTTCTTGCTAGCAAGCAAGTCACATAAAGAACAGATGCTATTTTTTATGATATCATCATATTCAGGTTGCATTGCAGCCATCCAATGTTCAAAATTTTGTGAAACGAAACGTGCTCAGTCTCATCACAGAGACTAGAGGGAACCATAGCATAGAAATCTGATGCAAAAGAGGAACTATGAGATCCTGAACGAGTATGGTATTATAGAGGTGCATCTAATTTGTTGTCACACAAAGTTTGCATTAGCCATTTTGGTATACTTTTTGCCTCCTCAATATCAGCTCTCTCATCGACAAGTGCATCATGTAAATCTGCATAAAAAATAGAATGATCTGCATCATCACATGAAACATGTAAAGGCTGAGAAGTTGCCTCATTAGGACCAGTACTAGATTCTCCACTTGTAAAAAGAGGTAGGAAAGTATCATACATGCCTTTGGAGCTAATAGATGTCTCCTTCGTACATGAAAGTAAAGGCTGAATAGCATCTTTAGAAAAACAACATCACGGCTAACCAAAATGTGTTTAATTTGTGGATGATACAGACGATAGCCTTTGCATTCAAAACTATACCCAACAAAAATATATTTTACTACTTTATCACCCAATTTCTTGTGATGTTGTTCAGGCACTAATGCATATGCCAGACAACCAAAAACGTGCAGATGAGCAATAGATGGCTTGCGACCATGTGAAGCCTCATATGGAGTGATAGATTGCAGTGCTTTAGTGGGACACCTGTTAAGTACATATGCTTCACACATAACAACCTCAAGCCAAAAACTATGTGGTAAAGCTTGAATCTTGACCATACATCTCGCCATCTCCATGAGTGAATTGTTCTTCCGTTCAACAACTCCATTCTATTGAGGTGTATGTGGCACTGTACACTGATTTTTTATCCCATGTTCAGCCAGAAATGCATTAAATTCAGAAGACATATAATCCCCCCCTCGATCATAATGGAGGCTGCCCATTTTACATGCTGACAGATTTTCAGCCAAAATCAGAAACTGTTTGAAGCACATAAACACTTCAGACTTTTCTTTCAATGGATATACCTATGCATGCCTAGAAAAATCATCAATGAAATTCATGAAGTAAAGATAGTTTCTAAAAGATGGTGTTTGCATAGGACCATATGCACCACTATGTACAAACTACAATTTCTAAGTAGCTCTTATTGAAGCATCTTTTGGGAAGGATGAAGGCTTCATTTTTCCCAAAATATAGCCTTCACAAACATGTTTATCAAGTGCTTCAAGTTTGGTCAAAGAGGACACCATTTCAGATTTTTGTAGGCGTAGCAAACTAGCAAAATTCAGATGACCAAAGCGTGCATGCCAAAGCTTTGCATCCGACATAGCCTGAGAATCATGTACTACACATGCTGAATCATTCACATATTTCTCATAGTTTATGAGCATATACAACCCATGACATAAAATGCTAGAAGCAATAATCATGTCGCAATTTGAAAGATCATGAACCGTATATATTTCATCAATAAATTTCACAACCAAGCCAATCTTGGCTAATGTAGAAACTAATAAAAGATTTTTCTTGATCCCTGGCACAAATAAAGCATAGATCTTACCAACTCCCATAAAAGGATAAGAGGAGCTGTTGGCGCATGTGACAGTATTCCCTGTAGGGGCAGGCTCAAGTGAAGTGAAGAAATTGTGCTGCAAGGTAATATGTTTGGTTGCCCCACTCTCAAAGTACCAAACATTTGAGTCTATTGCAGACCTACACTGCTCATGAGAAGATGGGTCAAAACTACAAACAGTAGTAAACACCCATTCTTCATTCTGCACAAGATTAGTAGACTCTGTTTTCAGTGTAGAGGCCTCTGCAACAACCATTCCAGCCTCTTTCTTCTTTGTCTCTTTAACAACCAATTTTTGACAGCTCTTAATGACAAATCATTTGATTTACAGTATTTGCAGAACAATTTTTGCTTTTCTGATTTCTTCTCATCTTTTTCTTCCTTCTTCAAATGTGCATCATTTGTAGATTTTTGCTTACTAGTAGATGAGCTCCATTTACCTTTACCCTTCTAACTAGCCAAGAAAGCTTGATGTGCAACATGAATGGACCTATTCTACCTAGACTTATCTTCCTGCAGTAGAACAGAAACTAACTCTTCAAATGTTAAGACATTTGGATTGCCTTTCATCATCAAACAAGGAGTAGAAGCAAAACTTTGATATGAGTCAGGAAGAACATTCAAAACAGTCTACACAAGTGAACTGACAGGAAGGACTTCATCAACAGAAATCAACTATTCCTTCAAATCCTTGATCTTTGTTAGAAAATTGTCCATAGAATCACCTTCATTCATATGCTCACTCTCCAACTATTTTCGAAGGTAAGCAATACGAGTCTCATTCCTAGCTTAATACAATGTGGTAAGTGTATCCCAAGCATCCTTAATTGTTTTGCAAGAGTGAATGTGAGGAATAATGGCACATTTGACGGACAAGGCTATCAATGCATGTGCTTGATCATCTCTGCCATCCCAATGAATTTTCTCTATAGTAGGTGCAACAAAAACTGTAGCACAAACAGGAACATGAAGAATATCATTATCTTCAACACCGTTTGCATTAGTTTTAGCACCTATATTTGCAAGTGTAATAGGATGTTTTTCAACACCTTACACAATATTCCACAATCCTTTTGTGACCAATACATGATGCATCATATAAGCTCACAATGGGTAATTCGTACCGTCCAACGTATCCTCAATAGCCAACATATGAAATACATCACTGCTTTCAGCCATGGCCACTAACTAAAATACCCTGATGCAGAAAAATGATTGTATTTGGAAAAGTTGAGCAGAACTACCCTGACGAGTTCTGCTAAACCTATAGTATACTTTGAGATGCTTATACTGGTGAACCTAAACCTGTATATATCTTTGGCACAAAAAGGCAAAATAGCCTACACAAGCATTGTGATACTGCATTTCGAGGCCAAAACGAACTCAGATCACGATTTGGGCACCACAAAACAAAGTTGTTTTGATCTCCCAATCACCTTGAGTATACACACCAAATTTTGTGTGATTTTGAGACTGCAACTGGAGGGGTGTCGATGATGCCCTAGATGAAGCAAAGACTTTCTTTGATACCAATTGTTGGAGTTCGAGGTTTGTGGAAGCATGAGAACAACACAAGGAAGAAGAAGAAGCTTGGAGCACAACACACAATACTGAATGTATTACCACTAGAATGTACAAAGATAAGTAACCCGTTAGGGCTTTAGGCATATATACAAGCCGAGGAAAAAAACCTCCTAAAGAGGGAAAAAAGTGCCCCGGTGGTCCTAGTGTGTTCACGCACATCACTACCTAAATATATCAACAAATATATGACGTGTGTCAATGAGAAAAATACCCAATCACAAGAGACCAAATATCACATAAAACAATGATGCATGGAGAATTTCAAAGTGAGATATGAATTACATTGGTGCTATGTGTTTGTTAACCTCTCATTCCAATATCTACCAACTACCTTCTACACTTGATACAATCAACTACAGCACAAAATCTGGCAACAGATTTTATATACTCTACCTATTTTTAATGCTTACTATGTAGAACGAAAGGTAGCCAAGGTTCTTGGCTAGAGGGTGATCCTATTGCAAGGCCCTAAAACTTTCCTACTTATACCAAATTATAGATAGTTATTGTGTAAATTCCGCCATAGATAGTTATTGTGCAAATTCTGCTAGTAGGTCTAACACTACAATCTACCTCTCATTGTAATCGAATACCAAAATTATAATTACACTTTACAAAACACTTTCATTACCATCTTTTCTTCTAAATACATAGACTTAAAACACTATACTTCTTCACCAAATTACACAGATTGTTAATTGATCACCCACTTAATTGACACACAAAAGACAATACAACAATCTTCACATAATACAACTAAATATACCAATTAATAGATAGAACACTAGGATATAACAGACATATAAATAACATAATGATACTAAAGAATTTTTTCAAGCTCTCTGCATGCTCGAAGCACTAGCTACACCATGCTCTTGTGTGTGTTTTTCACAGCCCAGTCATTCTATTAGATAGTCGCTTTGAAGGGGTCACATCCCTATGTTCAATGTTTTGGAATATTTATCCGACTAAAATATCATACAAAGATATTAATTACATTTTGTAGTTTTGATGTCCACTATTTGGCATCCCTAACATTAGCATGCTCGAAGGACCTGAAACCAACCATAAGGTGGATGGAGAGTTGACATAGTTGTCCTCCAAAAGAGCAAGGTCAAAAGTATTATGTAGCCCTTTTTGGGTTATCTTCAACAAGGACCAAAATGCACACTGATCACCGTGTGCGGCCCTAGAGCTTGGTTTTCTACTCGATGGATGTTGATATATCTAGGTAGTGATGTGTGTGATTACACTAGGATGGTCAATGCACTTTTTTCCCTCTTTAGGAGGTTTTTTCCCCCGACTTGTATATACACCTATAGCCCTAATGGGTTACTTATCTTCGTACATTCTAGTGGTAATACATTTAGTATTGTGTGTTGAGCTCCAAGCTTCTTATTCTTCCTTGTGCTGTTCGCATGCTTCTGTAGATGTCTAACTCCAACAATTGATATCGGAGCAGGTCGTCACTTCATCTAGGGTGTCGTCTAAACCTCTCCGGTTGTAGTCTCAGAATTGTACAAAATTTGGTGAGCATACTCAAGGTGTTTCAGAGATCAAAACATGTTTGCTCTGCGGTGCCAAAATCGCGATCTGAGCTCGTTTCAACCTTCGAACGCATTATCATAGTGCTTGTGTAGGATATTTCATCTTTTTGTGCCAAATATATATACAGGTTTTGGTTTGCTAATATAAGCATCTCAAAGTCTACTACAGGTTTAACAGAACTCATGAGGGTAATTCAACTTCTTCAAATACATGCATTTTTCTGCATCAGGGTATTTTAATAAGTGGCCATGGCTAAAAGCAGTGATGTATTTTGTATGTTGGCTGTTGAGGATAAATTGGATGGTATGAATTACCCATTGTGAGCTTATATGATGCGTCATGTATTGGTCACAAAAGGACTATGGATATTGTGTAGGGTGTTGAAAGAAGTCCTCTTACACCTATGAATATAGGTACTACAAATGCTGGTACTGAAGTTGATGCAGATAGTGTCGAAGATGGTGATATTCTACATATTCATGTTTGTGTTGCTGTTTTTGTTGTACCTATTGTAGAGAAAATTCCTTGGGATGGTAGAATGCTCAAGAACATGCATTGGTGGCCTTTCCTGTCAAACGTGCCATTATTCCTCACAATCGCTCTTGTAGAGCAGCTAAGGATGCTTGGGATACACTTACCACATTGTACCAAGCTAGGAATGAGGCTCATGTTTCTTACCTCCAAAAACAATTGGAGAGTGAGCATATGAATGAAGGTGATTCTATGGACATTTTTCTAACAAAGATCAAGGATTTGAAGGAATAATTGGTTTCTGTTGATGAAGTTATATCAAATAGCTCACTTATCTAGATCGTTCTGAATGGTCTTCCTCATTCATATCAGAGTTTTGCTTCTACTCTTTGTTTGATGATGAAAGGCAATCCAAATGCCCTGTCATTTGAAGAGTTAGTTTATGTTCTATTGCAAGAAGATTAGTCTAGGCAGAACATGTCCATTATGCGTGTTGTAGATCAAGCCTTCTTGGCTAGTCAAAAGAGCAATGGAAAATGGAGCTCTTCTACTAGTAAGTAGAAATCTACAAATGTTGCACATTCGAAGAAGGAAGATAAAGATGAGAAGAAATCAGAAAAGCAGAAATTGTTTTGCAAATACTACAAAGAAAATGATCATGTCATTAAGAGCTATCCAAAATTGGCTGCTAAAGAGGCAAAAAAGAAAGAGGCAGGAATGGTTGTTGCAGAGGCCTCTACACCGAAAACAAAGTCTGCTAATCTTGTGCAGAATGAAGAATGGGCATTTACTACTATTTGCAGTTTTGACCCATCTTCTCATGAGTAGTGTATGTCTGCAGTAGACTCAGATGTTTGGTATTTTGATAGTGAGGCAACCAAACATATTACCTCATAGCACAATTTCTTCACTTCATTTGAGCCTGCCCCTATAGGAAATACTGTCAAATGTGTTATCAACTCCTCTTATCATGTCATGGGAGTTGGTAAGATTATTCTGACTATTTGATGGTAGTTTCACCTTTTGAGATGCTTTATTTATGCCAAGGATCAAGAAAAGTCTATTATCGATTTCAACATTAGCCAAGATTGGCTTGTTTATGAAATTTGTTGATGACATATGTACAGTTCATGATCTATCAAATGGTGACGTGATTATTGCTTCTGGCATTTTATGTCGTGGGTTGTATAAGCTCATAGTCTATGAAAGATCTGTCAATGATTCGGCATGTGCAATACATGATTCTTAGGCTATGTCAGATTCAAAGCTTTTGCATGCATGCTTTGGTCATCTGGATTTTGCTAGTTTGCTACACCTACAGAAATATGAAATCGTGTCCTATTTGCCGAAACTTGAGGCACCCAAAAAACATGTATGTGAAGGGTGTATTTTGGGCAAAATGCAGTGTTCCTCCTTTCCAAAAGATGGTTCAGTTCGGGCTGCTCAGAAATTGCAGCTTGTACATAGTGATGTTTGTGGTCTTATGCAAACACCTTCTTTTGGAAACTATCTTTTCTTTGTGACTTTCATTAATGATTTTTCCAAGCATGCATGGGTATATCCACTCAAAGTAAAGTCAGAAGTATTTATGTGCTTCAAACAGTTTTTGGTTTTGGCTAAAAATATGTCAGCATGTAAAATGGGCACCCTCCATTCTGGTCAAGGGGGGGAATATATGTCTTCTGACCTTAATGCATTTCTGGTTGAACCTGGGATAAGACATCGATGTACATTGCCATATACACCTCAATAGAATGGAGTTGCTGAACAAAAGAATAGGTCACTCATGGAGATGGTGAGGTGTATGCTCAAGAGTCAGGATTTACCACATAGTTTTTGGCTTGAGGCTGTCATGTGTGCAGTATATGTACTTAACAAGTGTCCCACTAAAGCACTACAATCTATCACTCCATATGAGCCTTGGCATGGTTGCAAGCCATCTGTTGCTCATCTACGTGTTTTTGGTTGTCTGGCATATGCATTAGTGCCTCAACAACATCGCAAGAAATTGGATGATAAAGCAGTAAAATGTATTTTTGTTGGGTATGATTTTGAAAGAAAAGGCTATCGTTTGTATCATCCACATACTAAATGCATTTTGATTAGCTGGAAAGATGTTTTTGTGGAAGATGCTATTCAGCCTTTACTTTCATGTACAAAGGAGACATCTATTAGCTCCAAAGACATGTTTTACAATCTAGTGTTGGTCCTAATGAGGCAACTTCTAAGCCTTTACATGTTTCATGTGATGATGCAAATCATTCTATTTCTGATGTAGATTTACAAAATGCACTTGCTAAGTTGATATTGAGAAGGCAAAAACTATGCCAAAATGGTTGGTGCAGTCTTTGCGTGATAGCAAATTAGATGCACCTCTGTCATACCGTACTCATTCAGGCTCTCATAGTGCCTCTTTTGCATCAGATTGCTATGCTATGGCTTCCTCAACATGAAAACCAGGTGTGCAGGTTAAAGAAGGCATTATATGGTTTAAAGCAAGCACCATGTGCCTGGTATGAAAGATACATGCATATCTAGTTGCACATGGTTTTGACAACAATCCAATTGAAAGCACCTTATATGTTAAGCGTGCTAATGATGTGCTTCTCCTTCCACAGTTTAAAGTTTTGAGAAAGCAAGCACTCAATCTTTAAGTTGTAAGGTAAGCTACTTGTGGCTAAAAGCATTTGTAGAAACGGGTGCTAGATTGAGAGAACCAAAGGTTTAAAGTCATAGGTGTCTAAATCGACTTCTTAGAAGAACAGTTTTAGACATAGGTGAGTTGTTGAGATCATGTCTCAAGATCTACTGAATCTTTTGGAGTGATTGAACTTGGAGAAGGTGCGCAATCTATAGGAAACACCTCATACAAAGTTTTATAAAAAACTTTACACATTTGATAAGGCAATGAGTGATTTATGTGAAGTAGACTTTCTGTGTATTCTCCTTCTTCACAGTTTGTTCAAAAAATTTCACAATTGAGTATTGATCTTCTAAAATTGGTGAAGATCTGAGTTATTCTTGTTATAGAGGTGCTCTAAATACAAGAGTAACTTGTTCTTTTGGAGATTAACACTCTCCATCAGATAGCAAACTGAATATCTGGCCGAGTAATGCATAAGTAAATCAAGCATCCAATAGCCTGTTGATAGTAAACAGCATCAAATGCATCTCCAATATCATGAAGACTCAATCATAAACCTGTCTCCATAGGAGTGGCAATAGATTTACAGTCTTCAAGCCCAAAACCATGCAATAATGTGTCAATATATTTTGTTTGACACAAAGCCATTCCACCATCAACGTGCATAAATTGAATGCCCAAATAATGATGCAAATGCACCAAATCAGACATCTCAAATGAGGCATGTAAATCAGCCTTGAAATCAACAATATGCTTCTCATGAGGACCAGTGAGAAGTTATTCAATACATATGAAAAAGAGATGGCATCAAATAAAGTGTATCTAATGAGAAAATTATATGACCTTCGCATGGACACAGATAGTGTTGTTGCTCATCTAAATGAGTTTGATGCTATATTCTCCCAGTTACATGCTCAAAAAATGGATATGGATAATGAAATGAAATCAATATTGTTGTTATGCACATTGCCATCATCATGGGATACATTTTGCACAACTATTAGCAATAGTGCACCTGGTCGTAAACTCGTTTATGATGACATATGTGGAATACTCATGAGTGAGGAGATTCATAGAAAATCTATGGTTGGCACTCAGAGTGGAGATGCATATAATGTTTGTGATTCTTACCAAGGAAAGAATCAGCAATGTGGCAGTAGCAAGAACAAGGAAAAGAATGGTCAATGGAATAGAAGTAAACATAAATCAAGGAAGAGGGATATCGAATGCCATTATTTTCATAAGAAAGGACACATGAAGAAAGATTGTTATGCATTAAAGAATGCTAAAAGTAAAGGACAAAATGTTGATGGGCATGTTAAACAGTTACCTGTACCATCTACTTTGATTGTTAAGATTGAAGAAATTAATGCTATTTTTGATGATGCTGATGTGTTGACACTTGATAGTACTGTGCCAACTGAGGCTCTTATGGCTAAATCTCTTTCCCACATGTGGCCGCTAGATTTTGGTGCTTCTTTCCATGTGACACCACATAGAGAATGGTTCTCTAATTATGCAACAAAGTCTCCTAGTACCATGAGACTTGGTGACTCTTACTAGTGTGATGTTGTGGGGATTGGAGATGTGGTTGTACAGTTCATTGATGGTTCAAAATTTACTATGCATAATGTATGCCATGTACCTCAATTATCATGCAGTTTGATGTCAATTGATCAACTTGATGACCTTGCTTACAAGGTGGTCTTCTATGCTCAGTCCTTTCGTATATCAAAGGGCAATATGGTTATTGTGAAAGGAAGCAAAGTTGGCTCACTTTATCACTTCTTTGTATCACAGAAAGAACACTTGTTAGCTATTACGGAATAGCCTATGGCTTGTATTTGGCATGGTTGTTTGGGCCATACATCTCATAGTGGAATGTAAAATCTTTCTCGTTTTGGATACTTACCTATGTTATCTTTCTCCAATTTTTCATTTTGTGAGCATTGTCAATCTGGAAAGAAAACCAGAAATGTGCATAGAATGCACATTGACTCTTCAATTCAGCCTTTTGATCTCATTCATATAGATGTGTGTGGTCCTATACCCAGTAGCTCCTTAGGTGTTCTCTTTGCTTTGTCACTTTCATAGATGATGCTACTAGAAAAGTTTGTGTATATCCTGTCAAATCGAAAGATGAGGTATTCCCTACTTTCAAAAAATGGCTTGCTTCAGTTGAGATTGAAAAAGGAACTAAGCTTAGGTCTTTATGTTCACATAATGGGGGTGAGTATACCTCACATGAATTCGGTCTTTTCTATCAGTCTAGAGTAATTCATAGAGAGCTTACAACTCCTTATACCCTAGTATAGAATGGTGTAGCTGAAAAGATGAATAGAACTATTCAAGATAGAGTAGTTTCTATGTTGCATCATGCAAACCTCTCACAAGGCTTTTGGGCAAAAGTAGTATTGACTGCAGTTCATGTGATTAACCTTTGACTTAGTACTGCCAAAGGTCTGAAAGTGGCACAAGAGCTATGGACAGGGAAGCCACCATATTATGATCATCTTTGAGTTTTTGGGTCTGAAGCATATGTTCATATACCCAAGAAATTGAGACACTCTGCATGTGTCTCACATCCACCTGATAGATATGTTCCAAGTTTTGACTTTGTTATGCTAACAAATGCCAATGACCCTTCTTGCTACAAAGAGGCTATGTAGACAGAGGATCATGTCAAGTGGGAGCGCGCCATGAAGAGTGAGTTGGATTCTATTAAGAAGAATGGGACTTGGAATTTAGTACCTTTGCCAAAGGGCAGGAAAGCTTTACCATGTCAATGGGTATATAAGTTGAAATTTACATTAGATAGTGCTTCTCCAAAGTATAAAGCACAACTTTTTGCAAAAGGTTTTAAGCAACAACATGGTGTTGATTTCGAGGAAATCTTCTCTCAAGTGGTCAAGATGACTACCCTACACATGTTTCTTGGATTCGTTGCAATGGAGGACTTAGAGCTAATCGAAATGGATGTGAAAATTGCTTTCTTGCACGGAGATCTTATAGATGAGGTCTATATGGAACAACCAGAGGGTTATGTTAGTTCTTGGCAAGGAAAGTCTAATTTGTAAGCTCAAGAAGAGCTTTTATGGGCTTAAACAGTTCCCTAAACAATGGTACCAAAAGTTTGATGCTTGTATGAAGTCTCAAGGCTATTCTTGAAGCAATGAGGATCATTGTCTCTACACAAAGAGATGCTTAGATGGCAACTTGATATGCTTGATACTTTATGTCGATGATATGTTGATTGCTAGGAAGTCGTCTTATGACTTTTCAATTCTCAAAAAGAAGTTGAGTCAGACATTTGATAATTGATGTTGAATTCCATGACTTTTTAGAAAGTTATTAAATGCATTTGATATATATTCACCTCTTCCATCAGATCTTAATGTCTGAGTATACTTCCCTGTCTGCTTTTCCACCATAGCTTTAACATTTTGGGGTGAATACATCACTCTTCTCGTTCATGAAATATACCCATACTTTTTGTGTATGGTCATCAATGAAAGTAACATAAAACCTGCAATAGCCCATAGATGTTGTCTTTGCAAGACCCCGAACATCTGTATGTACTATTTCTAGCACATTCTCACTAACATGCTTGTCATGCAGAAATGATGCTCTTAAGTGTATACCAAATTGACATGCTACACATACCTTTTACATTTTTGCAACTTTGAAATTTGGTAGTCCATTGACAATCTCCTTTGACTCCATCAATTTCAGCCTCTGCAAGTTTGCAAGCCCAATTTTTTTGTTCCACATCTCTATATCAACAAGAACTCCTGCACCTTTTGCAAACATGGCTCCATTCATTTTAGGAATTTTCCCATTTAAGGTGAACATTCTATCCACTTTGTTTCCTTTGGCAATCAATCGTCCATCCTGTTTGTACTCTTCTGCATATAACCCATCAACATTGATCTTGAGTTGTAATTCTTAGTCAAACATTTGTCCAATAAAAAACAGATTCTTTGTTATATTTGGAACATGCAGCACATCAGCAAGATGTTTTAGCTTCTCGTCCTCCATAGACAATGCTACGTTTCGTGTATGCTCGATAGCGTGTGATGTGTCATCACCTCTTTCAACATATCTAGGAACTGACAATTTTTGCAAACTACTAAACCAATTGGTCATGTGATTTGAAGCACCTAAATCAACATACCAGAATTACCAGTCGATTTCAAAACATTAGTAGGCATCATATTCATCATACGATGTTGAACCATGAACAACTTCTGTTATTTTGATTTTGCAACCTGCAATCACATTCAAAGTGTCTAGGTTTACCACAATTCCAACATCCTTTATTGTCATTACCTAAATCATTTCTTCAAAAACTTATGTGGCCTCTTTGGCTCCCCCTACCTCGAAATGGTCCTCTACCTCCTGCATGATTCTGATGTTGACCTTGGTCTTGGTTATTATTTCCTCTTCCACTTCCCAAACCTCTACCTCTACCTCTTCCTATGTCCAAGTAGAATACTTGCTCAAAACTAGGTTTTCCTTGGGAGTTTGAGTCCTCACCAAGATTCTTTTCTTCAATAATCAACATGGACACCAGATCAGCAAAATTCAAAATATTTTCCCAGGTCTATATAGAAGTTCCAAACTACTTACATGCAATTCCTAAACCATGAAGGCACACTTCCACCTTATCATCATCATCTACATTCATGCCAATAGATGCAAGTGACTCACATATGATTTTGATTTTTAGGGTGTAGTCACTTACCAACATGCCCTTTTTCTCCAGTGTATGTAGCTCATTCTTGGGTTGCAATTTATGTGCCTTTGTATTGGTCTCATACAATGTGACCAAACTATACCAAGCCTCTTTTGGAGTCTTGGCATCTTGAGTGTTCCCAATCATGCTATCATATATGCTAATAGATAGCCAATACATTATCTTTCATGCTCCTTGATTCCATTCCTCATATGCTCTTAAGTGGTCCATAGTTTGATTCCTCTCTGGTAACTACAGAGCATTTCCAATAGCCTTTTCCCATCAAGAAATTTGTCATTCTGAATCTCCAAGCATGGAAGTTGTTCTTGTCTAGCTTATCATTCATAAGCTAACTCATTCCATCTGTGTTTGCCATTTTTGTAGCAATTCAAAACCTAGGTTGCATTATTCATTATTCAAAAAAATGTGTATTTATGAATAATTACAAAATTTTATGGTAAGCCTTTATTATTCGATCCAATTATTCGATTCCACATCAGCTTATTTAGACATGCCCGAATAGTTTTTGCATGGTAATTTGACAATTTTCGATCGAACGCACTTTCGATCAAAAAAGTTTTCGATTGAAATATTCTTGATCCAATACTTTTTTGATTGCAATAAATTCGATTTCGAATAATATTTTATAAAAGAATACAACTAAACTCATTTTTCATAAGAGCTACTTTGTTCTTTACAAACTTAAAGTGTCATAGAAAGAACAAGGTATAAACTCTTGTTATAAATATTAAGTAATTTAATATTAAAATCATAAAGAATTATATTTTTGTTTGTTAGTTAAAAACTATTGTGATTGTTTGACCCAACATTGATTCTTACTTCACAAAAAGTATATGTATGTGTGTGTATGAGTATATAGTATATACAAAGTTTAATCCAATAGTATGTGTATGCATATGAATGTATAATTGTGAATGAAAAATCTATTGTGATTGTCTGACTCAATATTGATTCTACTTCACAATAGTATGTGTAAATGTATGTGCATATGATTGGGAATTTAGAATCTATTGTGATTTTTTTATTCAACGTTGATTCTTACTTCACAATAGTATGTGTAAGTGTATGTGCATATGATTGGGAATTTAAAATCTATTGTGATTGTTTGACTCAACATTGATTCTTACTTCACAATAGTATGTGTAAGTGTATGCGCATGTGATTAGGAATTTAAAATCTATTGTGATACATTAAATTTATTATTGAAAGATATAGGTAGATTATGTTTGCCTCAACATTGATATTTACTTCACAATAGTATATGTATGTGTGAGTATATAGTATATACAAAGTTTCATCCGATAGTATGTGTATGCATATGAATGTATAATTGTGAATGAAAAATCTATTGTGACTCAATATTGATTCTTACTTCACAATAGTATGTGTAAATGTATGTGCATATGATATGGAATTTAGAATCTATTGTGATTTTCTAACTCAACATTGATTCTTACTTCACAATAGTATGTGTAAGTATATGTACATATGATTGGGAGTTAAAAATCTATTGTGATTGTTTGACTCAGCATTGATTTTTACTTCACAATAGTATGTGTAAGTGTATGTGCATATGATTAGGAATTTAAAATCTATTATGATTGTTTGACTCAACATTGGTTCCTATTTCACAATAGTATGTGTAAGTGTATGTATGTGTGTGTATGATTGAGAATTAAAATCTATTGTGATTGTTTGACTCAACAATTATTTTTACTTCACAATAGTATGATTGAGAATTAAATTCTATAGTAATTGTTTAACTCAACATTGATTCTGTATCTTATATGATGTTGATTTATGTTGTCTTTTTGTAGATATAGTCTTCATAAAGCAATTTGCAAGTACTATGGGAAAGGGAAAAGAATGGTCACATGTGATTATTCATCAAGAGGGTAAAACAATGTCCACAATACAATGCTAATGTTGTGGACATCGTTATGTAGGAAATGCAACTCGGAAAAAAGAGCATCTTCTTAGTACAGGTAATAATGTGACAGGATGCTCTAATCCAGATAGTGATATATCGGCACATTTTGCAAGTTCTACAAATAAATGTAAATCTCAAGGTATCACATAAAAAAGATTCAAAAGCATGAGTAGTTCAGAGCGCTTTCGAAATAGCCCAAGTGTAGAGCAAGAACGAGTAGATGCATCAATGACAGTAGAGGATCATCAGGATATTTCTACTCGTCTCTCAAAATATTTTTGAGAATAACCAAGATACATGTACTCCATTTTCTCCAACTGCATCAAAAAATAGTGGACTTGGTGAATGTAGTAAAAATGGTGGATCTAATACTATGTCACCATGCTTTTTCCGTACTAAATCACAAAATACTATACCTGTAGCTTTTGAAAAACAAGATTGTCTCGAGCTTCATCTTAAATGGACTCAAGCATTCTTAGCATCTGAGATTCTTTTCAATGTTAGTCGTAATCCCATTTTCAAAGATGCTTTGATGTCAAGTGCACAAAAAGGATTCACCATGCCGAATTATGATAAAATGCAAATAGAGTATGTAGATAAAGTGAAAAAAAGTATTGAAGCTATTTTAAAGCAAATAGTACTTGATTATGTACCCATGTATGGATGTACAATAGCATTGGATGGATGGACAATTTGTCAAAAGAAACCATTCATTAATGTCATGGTTATATATCCAAAAGAAAGCATGTTTTTAGAAGCTGATGATACTTCTCTTAAAGAGAAAAGTTCAACTTTTCTTGTAAAGGTGTATGAACATGCTATGTTGTGAATGGGTGGTCCGAAGAATGTGTTTGTGATAGTGACAAATAATGCGTCTAATTTTCCAAGTGCTGGACTTACAATTCAAAGCATCCACCTCCTATTTGGTGGAAAGAGTACTGAGGTGAAGTAATGGAGATGTAACATATAGCTATGAGAGTGCTTTCAGTAGCAGCTTCAAGTGGTAGTTGTGAACATAATTGGAGTGCCTATGATTTTCTTCATTCAAAACAAAGAAATCACTTAAGTGTATCACGTCGTGGCCGAGAATTGAAGTCCAAGCCTACAATGGAGTGGGAAAAACCAATTCATGCTTTAGCCATATACACAGATGATTTGGAGCGACCTTCAATTTTTGCACTTTGACTCTATGAAATTCTTTCACAGAGATGTTATGGAGCAATTGAGAGATTTATATACAATGTTTTGAGGCTTTCTAGTCACTTCACTTATACCTCCTCTTACGAACATTAGGTGACACAATGTCACCACATCAATGTGGATGTCGATGAATTTGGCAATGGATTCTTCTTCACTTGTCATGCCTTTGAGGCTTATTGATATTGAAACGACACTCAAAGTTAGAGAATTAGAAGATCGTGGCTGGTACAAGAAAAATAGCAGTCGGATCGACGATTTGGAGGGGGGGAAGCACACAAGAGAGAGGAGCTCTGGAATTGGAAGGGCTGGAGGTGCTCTAGGAGGAACCGTTCAACAAGGGCGGCTGTAATTTTTTCCTCTAGTCTTTTAGAGGATTTAGGCACTCGGCCGCTTGGGGATATAGAGTATGGAGGTGACCCGCATCTGGAAAGGAGGAAGGTATGTGGGAAGGCGATAGAAAATGATGAGGACGGATTGGAAAAAGGAGGACTGCTCATCTGAAGGGGGATTTTTGGGCTCATCACATCGAAGAGGAGGCGGCTCTGGCTGCTAGGGCGCTGTTTTGATGGGGGACAAGCCGAGACAGAATGGAAAGGAATGGAGCCTCTCAGCTGTACGGAGACGTTTTTCCTAGCCATGGGAATAGGAAGGATCAAATCGATATAATCTGGAGTTGATGATAGAAGATACCATAAAAGGATGCACTAAAGAATGATGGAAGAGAGAGGTTCTTGAAAGTCGTCTCTACAAGTCTTCCTGCTTCCTGTTTGGAGGAGGATTGCTGTCTTTCTTCACCGATAATGGGAATTTTGTACCCTCAAACCTTATTCCTTGAGAAGTGGATATGTTGCAAAAGGAGAGGGTGAAAGCTCCATTTGTCGCATTCGTGCCATTCAGTCACACGTTTAATATTTAATTATATGTGTTTCATCTTAGATCTTATTCATGATGTCGTGAACTATAATGGTTGGTTTGATATTTCCATTTGAAGATTCATGGTTTTATTCCCAACGTTTGCATATCGGTAACATGAGCAGGCATGGACAACATAGAGAGATGATTAAGATTTGGGTGAATTGAAATGCACAATAACATTTTGCGTTAGTGTAATCTACATCACTTGATGTTCACATACAGTAGAGAATTAATTCAACTGTGCTATTAGTTCAAGTGTGCAATCTTTATTTGTTGAAACTTTCCCTGGTTCACTAATAAAATTCTACTTCTTTGTTGAGCCTTCTATACATCATGTCTCGTTGCTTTCCATGCTCATCTCAAGGGTATGCGAAGAAGGAAAATGTGGAGCTACCTTTTTCTACCAAGAAATCTGGAGCCAATAATCTACAGGGAACCTCTTCCAATGAAAAGTAAAAAAAAGATGCATTTGTCGGTGCAGATTCGCTTTTTGTATGATCAATCTGATTCTTAGTTTAATCTGCAGTAATGGCAAGTAGCGATTAAGTTACATTGTATGGAGGGAAGCCCATAATTATACTTCATTCATATATGGACTTACATTGTGTGAGAAAGAGTTAATGCTATGTGCTCCTTTGCCTTAACAAGTGGGAGAATCTGCAATCTCTTTGGTTCTCTAAAAAATAAGTAGGTTGTTTCAATCCGCGAGTCGAAGGTTAGGGCTCTGTAATAGGCTGTCCTGTTGCTCCATATTGAGAAATACCTGCATTGTTTTTAAGTCAGAGAGCTCAGCAGTGCAATAGTGAGTGTACCAAGAATATCATTGTATCTCTATCACATCTGCACTCAAGCCGAAGTTCTTAGGGTGACGTGTTCCCCACACTCAATCTAAGGCAGACATAATCACGGAATCCTCTCATCTTTGGGAATCCCCTAGACTGTAACTTCTTGATCTCAAGCTAGTTAAGGAAACGGTAAGTTGATAAATGGAAATCCTATGGGATTTGGTAAAAACCATCTAGATGGACACCATTGCACATACATTTTTTTCCTAGAATGTACGAATAAAAAAAATAAGCTTTATACGATGTCGAAAGGAATAGTGATTTTTAGAAGCTATACAATAAGATTAAGGATGTGAATAAACCTTTACTTAGCCTTGGTTAAAATATTGGTTCACCGTAATTAACTACTTGCACATTAGATAAGCTACTTCTAAGTTTCTCCCTCCTTGTTGAGGAAACGCCGTGACATACCTAGTGAACTCAACGTGAAAGGAGGGGGTGAATAAAATATCGATCTAGTGCACTGAAAAATCAAGTTAGCATTGAAAAATCGAGCGATCTAGCACTTTAGACATGAAAGATCTCCTAGATCAGTTCATACGCTTTCAGGAAGAGGATAGGCATCAAAAAGCCATCTAGTTGCTCCATGAGTGACTAGTAAAGTGGTGTGTGTTTTTCAATGGCAAAAATATATCTAGGTTCTGTAAAGAGTATGAACTCGAGGCCAAATACCTAGGTGTCGGATTGACTCCGATGACGTATGAAGAACTATGTGAAAACTTTGTCTTTGTGTCAGGATACAACATGTGGGACCGACTCATGCGGATAAATCAAACAACATGGTCTCGATACAGAGCGACACTCCTCAAGCAGTTTATGCTAGAGGACCTTGATAAAGTGACTCGTAAGTCCTTCCTAAGGTGGGTTCATTTACCCAAGAACCAACCGACCCTAGAAGTAAAAAAATTTCGAGAAGCAATTCGAAGATATGTCCGAGTATGACCAGAGATGTATAATGCATGAAAGGTTGTTCTTATTCCTACAGGCAATAGATGTTAGAGCCCGAGAGGAAATAATTTTGTTTCTGCAAGACCTAGACTCCGAATCGGGGCTCAGAGAGGATTGGACACTTGTTCATGATGTTGTACAAGATATATTAGAAAGCAGCAAATGTTTGAGAAATTCCAAAATGATTGGAAATTGGATCTTCATGCGGATATAGCCCATGCACATATTTCAAGCATGCCAAACCTTGAGAATAATATGCAAACTCAAAAACATTTAGAAAATTCGATCGAAAAACAAAGAAGTATGATTGGAAACCACATATATAATCACATTGAGGCTCGTCAAGAAGAACCAATAATAATAAATGATACAAACCCTAAACCTTTAAGATGTCATGGGACAGTAGATGTCTTAGCAATAAATACATCTTTAAGTGTGCCAAAAGTAAGGAGTAAAGGAGCTGGGAGAAGCTAACCAAATACTAATTAATTAAAAAACAAATCAAATAAAAAATCAAGATACTCAAACAAGAAATCAATACTTCTAACCAAATACTAATTAATTAAAAAACAAATCAAATAAAAAATCAAGATACTCAAACAAGAAATCAATACTTCTGGTCCAACAAACTCCTCACATCTCATAGGAAGTAATTATATAAATATTAAACCAAGATATACAATAAGCCAAAAGCCAAAGATGTCTACAATGTCTCAAGATGAATATAAAGACATTGTCAATAGAAATGATGTCAACAGAAATGATGTCAATATCAAAGAGATGTCAATAAGTATGCTCCTCATGAGGAAAACTCAATTACAGATCAAGTTTCTGATTTTTCTCTGAGTGATACCACATTAGATATATGTCCTACGATGCAGCACAATGATCCTACTTATACGATAGAGGATAAACCACTAATTGGAGTTCTAGAGAGTGATATGTATGTAGATGATGCCACATTCCACGAAGAGGGGTATGAGAACGATCATGAGAAGGATGAAAATAAGTCGTCGATTGCTCATTCATACAGTGATATGTATGCCAATAACAATCATGCTGAGTTGAGTTCCTATGAGGATGAGATTGAGCATGAAATGTCAAATGTAATACTCATAGAAATACATGACAAATCTGATGAATGTTGGAAATTTAGTAGGCTCATAACTAATATCACAGGTCCATAGTTCCATAGGTTTCCAGGATCTACAACACAGATTTCAGCAATATTCCAATATTGATAAAACATGAACATACCACACTTAATCATTCAAATGATGAGACAAAGATAGAGAGAGATTAGACATGTGTAAAGTGTTACGTAAGCCACTGCTTACTCACACTATCATATATTCAAATATCAATTTACAATGTCAGAGTCAAAATCTCAACCACTCTATGTGAATAGAAATAGATGGATGAGTGAATGTACAGAATTTACAAGAATATTCAGATGTAGGAATAGAAATCTGAATGTGTATGAGATGTATGACCTGGTAGGTTATAGAAGAGTGAATATGAGTGATAGAAAGAGGAAAGATCAGTTGGAAACTGATAATCAGCAAACCCTAATCTGATTTTAGGCTATGGAAGACCCTAAATCAGGTGTGTGTGTGTGTGTGTGAAAGATCACATACTTACAGAATTAGCATAGAATGCTAACATGTTGCTATCAAAAATCCTCATACTCATGTGAACACACCTTCTCTAACACCTCATCCGAATGCATGTAGCATGCATGTACTGATTCTCCTTTAGATATGCCGAATATGACTCCTCCTAATATGGATGTGATTGCCTCCATAAACTCCAAGTATTACCTGTGTGCATAAAGAGAAGATGTACCTGAATTCTTAACATAAGATGCAAATCTTATGTTAACCTCCATCCAATGTCTTTGAACTACACTGAAATTTTCGTGTAGAAGACAATTTTTAAATACATTATGTAGATGGCTGATCCACAGCACTAAGCTGCTAATAGGTGAGTCTTCTCCATAAGCAATAGTATGAGCACACTCTTCTCCAAGAAGTACTCCATAGCTGCTTCTCAACATGCTCCTAGAGTGCACCATGGCTGCCCCATGTGTGCTAGAGCACCACCTCTACTAAGGGACCAAAGGTGGCGTTGCAATTGGTGTAGGATTTCTCAAAGTGACCAAGAGTCTTTCTTTTATATCCTTCCAAAGCTCTTGCAAAAAACTCACATAATAAAGCTGATTTTTGTTGCCAAAAGCTAGATCGCATGTTTTTAGCTTTATTTTAAGTGAGTTTGCTTTATTTTTAAAGTTGCTTTTAGCTAACTTTAAAAATAGCTTCTTGACCTGCTTTTTTACACTTCTGACTACCTGATGAATGATCTAACAACATTTTTATGATCCTCATGCTGAGAGCTATCATATGAGGTCAAAACCCTAAATTAGTAGAAAATTAGGGTTAGGGGCTTCTTCCAAATTTGATCTCGGATGATTGGATATCATATACCATCGGAAAGATCTCTTCAAGCTCTACAAGATAGGCTCATAAAAATTTTACCTATTTTTGTGCCAAAAATAACTAAGTACCAAAATTAGGGTTTTTGCCCTAAATGGATTTTGGACTGATGTGACATTGTTTTCCAACAATCCCCCCTGCAATGTCGTATTGGTTCAAACTGAACTGGATAAAAAACTTCATTCATCTGTAAACTGTCATAAACTTCAAACCTGTACTCCCAAATTGACCTTCAAACCTTTTCTTCAAAAGTCTTCTTCAAAATTGAATTTGACTTTCTTCAAACTTCAAAAAACTAAATTTGTTGAATATGAACCATAATACCTGAGAAAATATGCAAACTACATATCTAATAGTGTACACATCAAGCAATCACTGCTTGACAACATATGTAGCATAAATTGACTTTGAATCTGCTATCTCCTGAAATAAGTCTTCTCAAACCTGTAAGAATACACTAGGATCCACATATTTGCTTTTACCTTACGAAATGTTTCTCAATGTATTTCTGCTGTGTCATGTAAATACACTAAACAGAATCAGGGACTGAATCTTGGGACTTGTGTCTAACAACTCACAACTTAGTGTATTATGAACACTAGCTCGTTCATCTCTGATTATACTCAACTAAACTCAACTCATGAGTCTCACCAAAATTTCATATCTACCATGTCAGATTGTCTTCATCCTTGTTCTATCTGTAAGTCTTTCATACCTCTTTCCTTCAGATTCTGGTATAAACATAAATGTGTGCACCTCATAAGTAACATACCTCTCTGAAATATCAAGTTTCTCTGCAATAGAACTCTGGAACTTTCTCCTGAACAGGAACACCCTAATAGGAACTTTCTCCAGACATTCTCCTTCTTCCCTCTTCTTTCAAAGCTGGAACATAAAGAGAAACTCACAAAGGAAATATAGGAATACCTAATATAGGAATACCTGATATAGGAATACCTGATATAGGAATACCTGATATAGGAATACATGATATAGGAATACCTGTAGGAATTACTTTGCATTCTTTCACATATGGCTGAAAATAAGTTTTCATGCTTCATCACCCCCTGGATGATTTAACACTAGTATCGAGAATTCTTTAAATTATATCAGACCTTATGAAATTTGGAACGTATTCCTTCTTTCAATAAATCTGATCTTTAGTGATCAATACCTGTATCTGAAACAAAATTTTAGGATCCATAATCTTCTACAACATAACAATTATCTTCTTCTTTTTCTCTGCAACACAAATCTGATAGAATCTGAATCTTTGACTTACTTCTTCCAATGCTAAGAACTTTTCAAACAAAGGATAGACAATTGACTCATAAATACTCAAGATCTTCAAGATCATTCAAGATCTATGAAGATCTCTCTAACAAAATACCTATGTCAATCTGCTTTCATCAAACCTTCATGAATGAATGTTTGATTTGCTACCTGAATGTCTCTAAGTGTCCATGCTTCTTTCATAGAGTTGTAAAACTTTTCTTTAACCAAATCCTTCCCAAGAATCTGCAACTCCTACTTGAAACATAAGTGAACAAACTCTCACCTTGAGAACTCCAAAAGTTGCAAGTTGATACTTCATCTTTTCATATTCTACCTGAGTGAAATGTGATAGTATCTGCTTGACCTTCTTTGCCTAACTCCACTTCTCAATCAAGTGAAAGGATCTAATGGAACACCTTTTTGAATACAAGTATCCAAAAATCTAGACAATCATAGAAAGTAAATTCTTCAACTAATTGGTACAACATAAAAATCTGAATTTTCTGAATTTTTTGAATTTTTTGAATTTTTTGAATTTTTTGAATTTTTTGAATTTTTTGAATTTTTTGAATTTTTTGAATTTTTTGAATTTTCATCCTAATAAACTCTGAATTTTCTGGATATACTGAATATACAGAATATGAGGTACCTTTTCCAAACAAAAACCTCACTTCAAGTCTCCAACATCTACTACAAATACTCTTTTACCTCAAGAGTTAGGTCAAGAAGAAAAATACTTCTTTGCAACTTGTCATATATCAAGTACCTCTGTATTGACACTCCAAGAATTCTTTGAGGGAACATATAGCTACTTTCTCAAAATCTTCAACTTACTCATACACATATGAATCAAAACATATAAGCTGCCTTTCCTTCTCTCAATGCAATTCTTTGTCAAAACCTACAAAAACATGACTAAGTATAATGCAAAACAAGAAACTGCTTCTTCTTCACACAAGATGTCCTCGTAGACTTGTCTTTGGATGTAGAGGATAAAAGTAGGAAAAGTATATGGAAAATATAAGAGAAAAGGAAGTCCTACTTTCCCTTTGGAAATGTTGGACTTTCTTCTTCTGCATCTTTTTCCACATGATGATGTCAAACATCTTCAAAATTCTCTTCCATACCTTTTGTTCTCTTCATCTTGAAGTAGCAAGCACTCTTAACTTCTTCAGATGAATTTCTCTTCCTCTAGTGCTAAGAGTAAGAGACAAAAAAAACATGGTATATAAATGGAAGTGAACATAGAATGATGTTTTACCATCTCCTCATATCTCTTAATCAAAACTCTGCTTCAAATGTAACGGATATGACTAAATTCACCAATCTTTTGGTTGAATATTGAATTACCTCTCTAGTTACCTCTCTAGGTACACAATGTGATAAAAAAACTTCTAATCAACTTACTACACAAGATTGGCTGAAAACAAAAATCATCTCATCTTAAAATTTGTCTTCTTAGATGAGCTTTCTTGCCATGAAAGAGATCATCAAAACTGTCAACAACAACCTTAGATACCTGTTTTGATGTAGCTAATGCTTTTACTTTCAAAGAATGAAAGTGTATGAAAGCACTTCTTCAATTCTTCAAATCTCTTCATAACTGCTCTTCTAAGATATGACTTGCAAATGATAATCTGATAGTAGAAACTAATACCTGTGATCTGATGTTGATCTGGTTCCTTCATCTTCTCCAAACCATTGTTTTTCCTTGAATTCAAAGTAGCCTTCCCTTCATCAAGTCTTGGTCTTCAAGTAATACTTCTGTAAAGTATCTTTACTCTTCCAAAAGTATTTAGCTGCTAATAGATCATCAACTTCATACTCCACACTGATGAATAAACATGTGACTGAATTGTCTAATTCTCAAATCTCTACTCATCTAGATTTAGTGTGTATGTCAAATGTCAAATGTTAGAAGATGCTCTTAAATAATATGTTGTAAACCTGGAAGTCTGGGAACCTGAGAATCTGAGAGCCTGAATGCTCTGATACCAAATGTTGGAAATTTAGTAGGCCCATAACTAATATCACAGGTCCATAGTTCCATAGGTTTCTAGGATCTACAACACATATTTCAGCAATCTTCCAATATTGACAAAACATGAACATACCACACTTAATCATACAAATGATGAGACAAAGATAGAGAGAGATTAGACAACATGTGTAAAGTGTTACGTAAGTCACTGCTTACTCACACTATCATATATACAAATGCCAATTTACAATGTGGGAGTCAAAATCTCAACCACTCTATGTGAACAGAAATAGATGGATGAGTGAATGTACAAAATTTACAAGAATATTCAGATGCAGGAACAGAAATCTGAATATGTATGAGATGTATGACCTGATAGGTTGTAGAAGAGTGAATATGAGTGACAGAAAGAGGAAAGATCAGTTGGAAATTGATAATCAGCAAACCCTAATCTAATTTTAGGCTATGGAAGACCTTAAATCAGATGTGTGTGTGAAAGATCACATACTTATAGAATTAGCATAGAATGATAACATGTTGCTGTAAAAAATCCTCATACTCATGTGAACACACCTTCTCTAACACCTCATCCGAATGCATGTAGCATGCATGTACTGATTCTCCTTTAGATATGCGGAATAGGACTCCTCCTGATATGGATGCCACTGCCTCCATAAACTCCAAGTAGTACCTGTGTGCATAAAGAGAATATGTACCTGAATTCTTAACATAAGATGCAAATCTTATGTTAACCTCCATCCAATGTCTTTGAAGTACACTGAAATCTTCATGTAGAAGACAATCTTCAAATACATTATGTAGATGGTTGATCCACACCACCAAGCTGCTGATAGGTGAGTCTTCTCCATAAGCAAGAGTGTGAGCACACTCTTCTCCAAGAAGTACTCCATAGCTGCTCCTCAACATGCTCCTAGAGTGCACCATGGCTGCCCCATGTGTGCTAGAACACCACCTCTACTGAGGGACCAAAGTTGGTGTTGCAATTGGTGAAGGATTTCTCAAAGTGACGAAGAGTCTTTCTTTTATAGCCTTCCAAAGCTCTTGTGAAAAACTCAGATAATAAAGCTGATTTTCATTGCCAAAAGCTGGATCGCATGTTTTTAGCTTTATTTTAAGTGAGTTTGCTTTATTTTTAAAGTTGCTTTTAGCTAACTTTAAAAATAGCTTCTTGACCTACTTTTTTACACTTTACACTACCTGATGAATTATCTGACAACATTTTTATGATCCTCATGCCGAGAGCTATCATATGAGGTCAAAAGCCTAAATCAATAGAAAATTAGGGTTAGGGTTTTCTTCCAAATCCGATCTCTGGTGATTGGATATCATATACCATTGGAAAGCTCTCTTCAAGCTCTACAAGACAGACTCATAAAAATTTTACCCACTTTTGTGCCAAAAATGACTAAGTACCAAAATTAGGGTTTCTGCCCTAAATGGATTTTGGACTGATGTGACATTGTTTTCCAACAATGAAGAATCTGTACCAAGTGAGGGTGAGCATGAAAAGATATAAATATTAAACTCCACTAAAGAGGCTAGATTTAGCCACTATGAATCGAATGAAGAATTAGTTGATTCAACTGTAGCTGTAGAAGGATTCGTATGTGAGGATGCACTTGACCAAGAGTCGATGATCAACGAGATGGATCAAGGATGTGGTTTAAGCATATCCTTTGAAGAGAATAGGCAAGAGAGAATTGAAGTAGGTATAGAACACGATAGAGAGCTTTTGAATGAAAAATTTCACTTGACATCGGTTGACATCCAAAGCCCTAAAAAGGTTTTTGAGGATGAATATAAAGTCTATAAAGATTCTTACATAAAGGGGGAGTTTAATGATTCATATGAATAATATTTTCTTAATTTTGATGACATTGAATCACTCCATGGGGAAGGACAAGTGGATTTGGAAAGTGATGATGATAGAGAGTTCCTGGAAAGGTTGGAGAAAGAAGCTGACTTCATAATTTCTAGAACTCACTTAGAAAGGAATGATTTTATCATGGAGAATAAAGATGACTGTGTTTTGATGTCTGAGCATGATGAACACTTCCGTTCGAAGTGGGATTCAAATGATTCTATTCAATAACCTCATTTTAATGAAGATGGAAACATGATAGAAGATAATGAAAGGGATAAAATTTCTATAAATGATCTCAAACATGAAATAAAAGAAAATACATGCTTGCAAGAAAATTTCGATTATGAATCATTTAATTGCAAATTTCAAACTTCATATACATGTTTTCCTGACTCTCCACATGATGAACTTGAAAGACTCATAAATAAAGATACTTATGCTCAGATAATTGAAATATGGATGTTCAAATTCTCTGAGAGTTACAGAGACCAAACAAGTTGCCAAGAGATAGACAAGGAAATAAGGTGGCTTATATACATAGCCACCATATTTGTGAATGTGACTCTAATCGATGCGATTCAAAGATGGCTATTTTTTAAACATAGTTTTTTCGGAGAAAATCTAGCCATGAGGATGTATGGGAAGGAAGCCCTAGAATCTGTAAAAGTAAATTTTGTTAATATAAATATGTAAATACTTAATAATTATATTTTGATTTTTTGAGATGGATAAAAGGTAAACATAAAAATAAATAAATTAATAAATAAATATATAAATGCATAAACAAATAAAGAAATAAATAAATACATAAATGAAATAAGTAAGTAAATACAACTAAAATATAAATAAATAAATAAATAAATAAATAAATAAATAAATAAAAGTACATAAATAAATAAATAAAAACATAAATAAATAAATAAACAAACAAACAAACACACATATAAATAAATTAAATAGATAAATAAATAAAATAAATACATAAATATAAAAAAATAGAAAAATAAATAAATATATAAACAAATAAAATAAATACATAATTAAATAGATAAATGCATAAATAAATAGACCAAGAAAATGCATCTTGTTTTTAAGAAAATGAAATTCTTTCAAATAATCTTTTTGAATATGATGCTATTGATGTGTTTTCTGAGTGTATGAGTATAGGTGAAGATTTGGAGCCAATTGTGAATCCAAAATTTGAATGGATTGTAAGAAGAGCAACAGTTTTTGAATTGTCTATACATACCGTATTAAAAATAGACATTCGTGAAGTGTTATGTGGACTGCATGTGTACATATGAATATTTTGATTTGACATTTCTTATCACGTGTTTAGTGTCTGAATGAAAGAGAAGATCAAAGGAAGGCGATGAAGATGGAAAGTGAAGTGAAGTTCAGAAAGCCTTGTCTTGTTTCTTAGTTCTCCTGTTAACCACAATCTTTTTTTGCACCATCTTGAGATGCATTCCATGTGAAATATGCATGTAGAAATGTGTAGAAAGCACGTCTTTTAAATCCCATAGAAGCACATCCATCTGCATGATTAGATAGGTAAATATCATTGAAAAATAATAAATCAAGTTTTGAGTGAATAGAGAGAGTAGATATGAGTAAGGAAGAGTGATTGCACCTGTGACATCGAGTGCCTGATACCTCCCTTATTTTCACCATGCCGTTCTTCATGCACCTAGAGTATGCATATGTAGGGCTACATCATATGGCCATGCATAGGCACATATATTTAAAACCCGTGCACTTGAATTTTCACAATGATTTGCAGATACCAAGATCGATGGTGGTGTGTCCGAAGGCCACACAGGTTTGGAGGGGGTGGAAGTGGTCGAGAATCAAAGTCCAAGCCTACAATCGAGTGGGAAAAATCAATTCAAGCTTTAGCCATGTACAAAGATGATTTGGAGCGACCTTCAATTTTTGCATTGTGACTCCATGAAAGGCTTTCACAGGGATGCTATGGAGCAATTGAGAGATTTATATACAATGTTTTGAGGCTTTCTAGTCATTGCACTTATACCTCCTCTTACGAACAGCAGGTGACGCAATGTCACCACATCAATGTGGATGTCGATGAATTTGGCAATGGATTCTTCTTCACTTGTCATGCCTTTGAGGCTTATTGATATAGAAATGACTCTCAAATTTAGAGAATCAGAAGATCATGGCTGGTACAAGAAAAATAGCAGTCGGATCGACAATTTGGGGGGGGGGGGAGCGCACAAGAGAGAGGAGCTCTAGAATTGGAAGGGCTTGAGGTGCTCTAGGAGGAACTGTTCAGCAAGGGCGGCTGCAATTTTTTCCTCTAGTCTTTTAGAGGATTTCGGAACTCGATCGCTTGGGGATATAGAGTATGGAGGTGACCCGCATCTAAGAAGGAGGAAGGTATGTGGGAAGGCAGCAGAAAATGATGAGGGCGGATTGGAAAAAGGAGGACTACTAAGTTTTTGGGCTCAACACATTGGAGAGGAGGCGGCTCTAGCTGCTAGGGCACTATTTTGATGGGGGACAAGTCGAGACAGAAAGGAAAGGAATGGAGCCTCTCAGCTATACGGACACGTTTTTCCTAGCCATGGGAATAGGAAGGATCGAATCGATGGAATGTAGAGCTGATGATCGAAGCTACCATAAAAGGATGTGCTAAAGAATGATAGAAGAGAGAGGTTCTTGAAAGTCGGCTCTACAAGTCTTCCTGCTTCCTGTTTGGAGGAGGATTGCTGTCTTTTTTCACCGATACTCAATATCGATAATGGGAGTTTTGTCCCTCAAACCTTGTTCCCTGAGAAGCCGATATGTTTCAAAAGGAGAGGGTGGCTCCATTTGTCGCATTGCTTTCCATTCAGTTTCTCCCTGGTCACACGTTTAATATTTAATTATATGTGTTTCATTTTAGATCTCATCCATGATGTCGTGAACTATAATGGTTGGTTTGATATTTCCATTTGAAGATCCGTGGTTTTATTCCCAACGTCTGCATATCGGTAACATGAGCAGGCATGGACAACATAGAGAGATGATTAAGATTTGGGTGAATTGAAATGCACAATAACATTTTGCGTTACTGTAATCTGCATCATTTGATGTTCACATACAGTAAAGAATTAATTCAACTGTGCTATTAGTTCAACCATGCGATCTTTATTCGTTGAATTTTTCCCTTGTTCACTGATCAGATTCTGCTTCTTTGTTGAGCCTTCTATACGTCATGTCTCGTTGCTTTCCATGCTCATCTCGAGGGTATGCGAAGAAGGAAAATGTGGAGCTATATTTTTCTACCAAGAAATCTGGAGCCAATAATCTATGGGGAACCTCTTTTAGACACTCCTCGCAAAATTTTAGCAGTAGTGTCAGGTATCAATGTGGTAGCAAAACATATAGAAGAGCATAAGTTTCTTACTTTGCTTCCTGAATATTGTAATAAGGCCCAAATCGATTTCCCTATTTGTTATGAGTGAACTTTTTTTTTCAAAATAATCAATCAAATTATATCCAAGTTCGTTTCCAATGAAAAGTAAAAAAAAAAAGACACATTTGCCAGTGCAGATTCGCTTGTTGTATGCTCATTCTAATTCTTAGTTTAATCTAAATTTATCGATTTACATTATCAGACAATGAAGAGAGGAAAGCAATTAAGATGGGACATGACTGAACAGGGAGAGAAACCATCGATAGAACCAAATACAAGAGATATATATGTGAATATGGGAGATCAAACATCGAACAATCTTTGTTTGCTCCCATATTCCTCTATTCTTTTTGAAGTCGTAGCTCTCGTGGGGGAAGGACAATATGGAATGATCCATAAAGTCAAAATATCCCACCCAAGATTCATCAATGAAGTATTTGTTTCCAAGTTATTCAAATTACATGGTGCTGACATACAAACACGAGAGAATGAAGCCATGAATGAAGCCACTGTTTTATCTATTATGCACAGTGGAATTATTAGTCCACTTGGATTAGCTAGGACCCATAGCAAAAGCCCGTGCCTTATTTTTAAATTTTGGAATGGTGGTACATTGGACATGTGGATGGAAAGAATGAAGAAGGAGTACCTAAACGTACCACGAATCAGAGGTATTAAAGACACAAAAGGAGACATAACAGCCATTGTCTATTGTAAAGCCATTGATTTTGCAATTGAATCTAATCAAAGTATTTAGAGTACATCATTTTCTTTATTTTGAATATCATAATCTATGACAGGTACCATGTCATCTATTTCTTCCACTATGGACCATCATTGTGATCTACATCTAAATCATGATCACTCCATGAATCATTTGTTAAACTTTCATGAGTTTGAAATTCTCTAAAAGTCTATTGTGCTGTTGTAGAAACTATCTTGGTTGGAGCATGTAACAAATGCATATTACAAAACACACATACCAAATCATTAGCACGTTGTCGCGGGGTTTCGTCAACAAGGAGGGAGAAACTTAGAAGTAGCTTATCTAATGTGCAAGTAGTTAACTACAATGAACCAATATTTTAACCAAGGGCTAAGTAAAGATTTATTCACATCCTTAATCTTATTGTATAGCTTCTAAAAATCACTATTCCTTTCAACATCATATAAAGCTTATTTTTTTATTTGTACATTCTAGGAAAAAAATGTATGTGCAATGGTGCCCATCTGGATGTTTTTTACCAAATCCCATAAGATTTCCATTTATCAACTTATCGTTTCCTTAACCAGCTTGAGATCAAGAAGTTACAGTCTAGGGGATTCCCAAAGATGAGAGGATTCCATGATTATGTCTGCCTTAGATTGAGTGTGAGGAACACACCACCCTAAGAACTTCGGCTTGAGTAGAGATCTGACAGAGATACAATGATATTCTTGGTACACTCACTATTGCACTTGCTGAGCTCTTTGACTCAAAAACAATGAAGGTATTTCTCAATATGGAGCAAGAGAACAACCTATTACAAAGCCCTAACCTTCAACTGGCCGATTGCAACAACCTGCTTATTTTTTAGAGAACCAAAGAGATTGCAGATTCTGCCACTTGTTAAGGCAGAGGAGCACATAGCATTAACTCTACGTAAGTGTCACGAGAAAGGAGATAAGGAAGAGAGCTCACACACACACTCTCACTCTCAAGGAGAATCACACACATAGATTGAGGCAAGGAAGAATAATCTTCTTCTCCTTCTTCTATTACATAAAAAGGAATGTACAAGAATGACCTAAAAAACTAGAATACAACAAATGCAATATATAAAGATCAGTACATAAGGAAAAACCTAATGTCCACGAATGAGTGAGATGGAAAGGAACAAATGTGCCATCACTCTCGTTTGATAAATCTAATAAAGCTCAATGAAGTATCCCTGACATATACTAGCGTGACCACTATACATGTCAGAGAAACAAAAAACCGGTGCGTGTCATCCTGGATCATCACATGCTGAGGTTGATTTCTCAACACTCCCCCTCAAGCTCAATGCCTTATCCTGTAATCCAAGCATCTCTCGAAACTTCTTCAACTTCTCAGCTCCAAGTGCTTTGGTGAAAATATCAGCAACCTGCTCATCTGTTCTCACATAAACAAGATCAATATCAATTGCTAATACCTTCTCTCTGATGAAGTGATAATGTACCTCGATATGCTTTTTTCTAGCATGGAAAACAGGATTCCGTGCTAACTGTATGCTACTAAGATTATCACAATAAATAGTGATAGTCTTTTCCACTTCCACACCTAAATCTGCAAGTAGCATTTCTAGCCATGATGCCTCGCATGCTTCCATTGCAGCACCTCTATACTCAGCCTTTGTACTCGGCAAAGCAACAGTGGGTTTCTTCTTGTTGCTCCGATAACAGCTGCACTCCCAAGTGAAAATAGAAAACCACTAGTAGATCTTCTATCTGGAATGCTACCAACCCAATCTGCATCGGTGTATCCATAAACCTGCAAATCTACACCAGCCTCATAAAAAATGCATAATCCAAAGTAGCACTCACATAATGTAGAATGCACCTCAGAGCAACCAAATGTGGCTTACTAGGAACCTGCATAAATTGACTTTCAAGTCCAACCGTATAACTTAGATCGGGCCTTGTAATTGTGAGATATATAAGACTTCCCACAATTTTCTTGTACATAGTAGCATTTTCCAATGCTTCACCTGATGTAGTATCCAACTTCAAATTCTGATCTAATGGCATAGAAATTAGCTTACAATCAGCCATACCATACTTTTACAACATATTCAACGCATATTGCCTTTGCGACATCCATATACCTGTTTCTGTATGTATAAAATCAATGCCCAAAAAATAGTGCAGCACACCAAGATCTTTCATGTCAAATTCCTGCATAAGAAGTTGCTTTACCTCTTTGATGGTTCCTTCATTATCACCGCCTACAATCAAGTCATCAACATAAATAGCCACAATAGTGATGCCCTCATCAGCCTTCCTTGCATATAGTGAGTGATCTGCATCACACATAGAAAACCCAATGCTGGTTAAGAAATCATCAATCCTTGCATGCCATGCACGAGGGGCTTGCTTCAGCTCATACAAAGCCTTTTGCAACCTACAAGCATATTCTGGATGCTTTGAATCTTCATATCCTTGTGGCTGGTCCATATATACTTCTTCTTGTAACTCACCATGTAGGAAAGCATTCTTCACATCCATCTGATGCTAAGTCCATCCTTTTGTTGTAGCTAATGCAACAAGTGTTCTGACAGTAGACATTTTAGCTACAGGGCTGAATGTTTCCTCATAATCAATGCCATGTGTCTGTGCATATCCTTTAACTACCAATCGTGCTTTATACCTGCTTATGCTACCATCAGCATTATGCTTTACCTTGTAAACCCATTTGTAGCCTATGGGTTTCTTTCCTTGCGGCAATGGAACCAGCTTCCATGTATCATTTCCATTAAGTGCAGCCATCTCCTCATCCATAGCTTCTTCCCAATCTGCAATTCCAATTGCATCTTCAAAGCAAGAAGGTTCAACATCTTGTACTACCTTTGTCATGTAGGCACAATGACGAGCCATATAACTGTCATATGTCAATTGTTGCACTAACTTTCGCATCCTCCCAGATCTTCTTGGTCCTGGGTCACTTCTCCTTGTATCATCTGCATGGGCCCTTCTTACTCTTGGAGTCTTCACAGAGGGCAATCCAAGTTTCTCATCAAGACTCTTTTCTGAACCGCTTGAATCTCCATCAATGTCTTCAAAGCCTGCACATGTTTTATGACCTGCAGAAAGCTTTTCTTTACCTTGCTTGGATGTATTTGATGAATTTGCTGGATTGAAATTTCCACGCAATCTTCCACTCCATGGATTTGAGTTGGAACTATTGCTTGGTGATGCATCCGGTCCACTCAAAACTTGAGATTTTGCACTTTATTTTTCAACATTTTCTTTGTCATTTGGTTCAAGATTCAGTCCTTCTTTGGCATGTGCATAGAAGCTTGACATTTCATCAAATATCATATCTCTGCTCACCTTTACCTGTCATGTGAGTGGGTTATAACATTTATATCCCTTTTGCTCAAGGAGTATCCAATGAAGACACACTTTTCTGCTTTCGGATCAAGCTTTGTCCTCAATTCATCTAGGACATGTACATATGCAATACAGCCAAAAACTTTCAGATGTGATAAGTTTGGCTTTTTACCTATAAACTTCTCTTCAGGTGTAACTTGATGTACAGCAGCAGTCGGAGTTCTGTTCATGATGTATACAGCAGTATGCACAGCTTCTGCCTAATAACAATGAGGCATATTCTTCTCATCCATCAAGGCTCTTGCTATTTCTGCAATATGTCTATTTTTGCATTCAGCAACGCCATTCTGTTGTGGTGTCTACCTTCACGAAAACTGATGCCGAATTCCATGATTTTTTAGAAAACTATTGAACTCATTTGACATGTATTCACCTCCGTCATCAGATCTTAATGTCTGAATGTATTTCACTGTCTGCTTTTCCACCATAGCTTTAAAATTCTGGAAGTGAGTGAATACCTCGCTCTTCTCTTTCATGAAATATACACATACTTTGTGTGTATGGTCATCAATGAAAGTAACACAAAACCTACAACCGCCCATAGATGTGGTCTTTGCAGGACCCCAAACATCTTCATGTACTACTTCTAGTACATTCTCACTAACATGCTTGTCATGTGGAAATGATGCTCTTGAGTTTTTACCAAATTGACATGCTGCACATACCTTTTGCATTTCTACAACTTTGAAATTTGGTAGTTCATGGAATCTCCTTTGACTGCATCAATTTCAGCCTTTGCAAGTTTGCATGCCCGATCCGTTTGTGCCACATCTCTATATTTGCAATAAATCTTGCACCTTTTGCAACCATGGCTGCATTCATTTTAGGAATCTTCACATTTAAGGTGAATATCCTACCCACCTTGTTTCTTTTGGCAACCAATCGTCCATCCTGCTTATACTCTTCTACATATAATCCATCAGCATTGAACGTGACTTGTAATCCCTGGACAACCATTTGTCCAACAAAAACCAGATTCTTTGTTATATTTGGAACATGAAGCACATCAGCAAGATGTTTTACCTTTCCATCCTCCATTGATAGTGTTATGTTTACTGTATGCTCAATAGGATGCGATGTGTCATCACTTGTTTCAACATATCCAGGAACTGGCAATTTCTACAAAGTACTAAACCATTCCGCATTATTTGTCATGTGATTTGAAGCATCTGAATCAACATACCAGACATTGTCATTTGATTTTGAAACACCAGCAGACATCGTATTCATCATGTGATGTTGAACCATGAACAGCTTCTTAGAATCATCTGCACTTGTGGATGCATAGTTGTTTTGCTCCCTTCTCTTATTTTGATTCTTCAACCTGCAATCACGTTCAAAGTGTCCATGTTTACCACAATTCTAGCACCCTTTATTATCATTACCTGAATCATTTCTTTGGAAATTTCTGTGACCTCTTTGGCCCCCTACCTCGAAACTGTCCTCTTCCTCCTGCATGATTCTGTTGTTGACTTTGGTCTTGGTTACTATTTCCTCTTCCACTTCCAAAACCTCTACCTCTGCCTCTTCCTCTACTAGAGTAGAATACCTGCTCAGAACTAGATTTTCCTTGGGAGTTTGAATCCTCACCAAGATTCTTTTCTTCAATAATCAGCATAGATACAAGATCAATAAAATTCAAAATATTTTCCCTCGTAAAGTTTTGAACTGCTTATATGCAACTCCTAAACCACGAAGATGTTGGGTGTGTGTAGAAGCGCAAGAGACACACGAGAAGCACACACACAAGGAGCACAAACGCAGCAAGACACACGGAGAAGACGATGGCTGGAATAGCTCTCTCTATTGACAATGAACTGAACTAAAGTAAGAGCTAAATAATATCCCTAAGTACAAAGTACCACCACATATGAGAGTATCAAGAATGTGGTAACATGGCGAAAAAACCTCTAGCTAGCACTAGAGTAAAAAGTGCCCATGTATAGGGAAAAGGTTCACATCAAAGCTACTCGAGGAACACATAAGTGTAACAAACCCCCCTGGAGCAAATGATGTGAACACATATAGGGAGTGACAGATCAGCCGCCACAAGGTAATAAGCCTAAAGCTTTGCGAAAAGCTTCAAACTTTTCCCATGGAAGAGCTTTGGTGAATATGTCTACCACATTATCTTGTGTAGGCATATATACCAAATCAATATCTCCTGCATGAAGGTGCTCTCTCACATAGTGATAATGCACCTCAATATGTTTGGTTTGTGCATGAAACACTAGGTTTTGTGCAACAGCCAAAGCACTCTGACTATCAGTGAGAATATGCATAGCAGCATCAATCTCCATGCAAAGATCCATCAATAGGCGTCTCAACCATATACAGGCCACTGTAGCTGTGAAAACTGCCCTGTACTCAGCTTCACAACTCAAAGTCGCCACTGTAGGTTGCTTCTTACTCAACCAAGATATGCATGAGTCTCCAAGGAAAAAGCAATTACCACTAGTGGACATGTGAGTATCATAACAACCAGCCCCATCACTATTTGTAAAAGCATGCAAGCATGGCTGAACGTTTCTTCCATAAAAGAGACCTAAGCTCAAAGTGTCTCTGAGATATCTAAACACATGTTTCACTGCTTGCCAATGCTTAGTGTCAGGGCTATGCATGAATCGACTCAACTGGGAAACTGCATACTGTATATCGGGTCTTGTGTTGCATGCATATATAAGACATCCCATAGCTTGCTGATAAAGAGAAGTGTCAAATGCATCACTGGAATCCTCAACTGAGAACATGAAACTTGTCGCAACTGGTGTGGAAACTAGCTTGCAATCCTCAAAGTCAAAACGCTAAAGTAGTTTTTCAACATACGTTGCTTGATGCATAACAATTCCCTCCTCAACGGATACAAAATGGATGCTAAGATAGTACCTCAAAAGACCAAGATAAGTGACATCAAAAGTATGCTGCAAATCAGCCATAAGAATGTCAAGTTTTGCATCACATGACCCACTCAAGAGTATGTCATCGACATAAAGAACAAGCACTATAAGATCAGCCCCATTTTTGTGTACATAGCGTGTGCTTTCAATCAAACTACATGTGAAGCCAAGAGCAATCAAGTGCTTATGGATTCTGTCATACCATGCATGTGGAGCTTGCTTGAGACCATACAAGGATTTATGCAAGCAACAAACCATATGCTCATAGCAAATCCAAGAGGTTGCTTCACATAAACTTCTTCTTGCATATCATGATTCAAGAAGGTTGTTTTTATGTCCAACAGATGCACTTTCCAACCTCGATGGGCAACCAATGCAACCACGGTACGAATGGTAGTCATACGTGAAGTAGGTGCAAAAGTTTCCTCATAGTCAATGCCATATTGTTGCACATATCCTTTGGAAACCAATCTAACTTTGTAGCGATCAATGCTACCATCAGACTTTCTCTTAATCTTGTAAACCCACTTTGTACCAATGGCATTCTTTCCTTTTGGCAATTCACATAACTCCCAAGTACCATTCCTATATATGGAATCCATTTCTGATTGCATAGCACTCATCCATTGTGGATCATCACATGCATCTTCAAAAGAAAGTGGCTCTTCATTACATGTTGTAGCAATAAGAGAATAATCCACAAAATTACTTGATGCATGGTGAGAGCTTGATCTTGTTCTACTAAGTAAAGGTGCACTCAATTTGTTTTTATGCAAAGTTTGTTTCAGCCACTGGCATAGATTGTGCACTTTTGATAGACATTTCTTTACCTTGTCATCAAGTTTGTGACGTTGTTGTGATGGCACAAGAGCATATGCCAAACAACCAAACACACGCATATGACTAACCATAGGCTTATGTCCATTCCAAGCCTCATAAGGAGTGATGACTCTCAATGCTTTTGTAGGCAGCGATTCAACACATAGTTTGTACACATGACCGCTTCCATCCAAAACTTATCAGGAAGATGCTTTCCTTTAACCATACATTGTGCCATTTCAAATAGAGTTCTATTTTTACGCTCGGCAACACCATTTTGCTGAGGTGTATATGGCACCATACAATGGTGTGAAATACCTCTTTCACGAAGAAAAGCATTAAACTCATGTGACATGTATTCACCACCACAATCCGTGCATAGAGTCAAAAGCTTTTGTGAAGAAAAATTTTCAGCCATAGCTAAAAATGCTTTGAAGCAAGAAAATACCTCATTCTTTGCTTTCATAGGATACACCCATGTATGCCGAGTAGCATCATCAATGAAGGTAACAAAATATACATGCTTCACAAAAGATGGAGTCTTGACGGGACCACATACATCACTATGAACAAGTTGCAATTTTCTTGTAGTGTGTGTATGACTATCTTTTGGAAAAGAGGCACAATGCATTTTTCCAAGAATGCAACCTTCACATGCATGCTTTTCAATGGACTCAAGTGTAGGCAAACCAATAACCATGTCCTTCTTTTGCAAGTAAAGCAAACTATTGAAGTTCAAGTGACCAAAACGAGCATGCCAAAGCTCCATTTCAGCCATGGAAGAAGTATGAACAACCAAGGCATTCGAGGCAGCCCTCTTGTATGTATCCATGTGATACAAACCATTACATAATGTACCGGACATCACGATAACATCGCCATTGCTAAAATCATGAACCATACACTTATCATCAACAAAGTGTACATGAAGTCCAACTTTGGCAATCAACGGAACTGAAATTAGGTTCTTCTTGATATCGGGCACATACAATGCATTTTTCAAGAGAATCACACCCCCATTTGCAGTTGTAAGCTCAATTTATCCTACTCCAATGATAGGATAAGAGGCATTGTTTGCACACACCACATGTCCTCCTTTGGGTGCATCTTTCAAAGAGGCAAAAAATCTTTTGCATGATGTTATGTGCTTTGAAGCACCACTATCAAAGAACCAATCTGAATCAGCCTCACTCACAACCATACATTTAGAATGCAAAGAAGCATCATAATGACATGTAACAACACATGCCCAAAAATCTTGAGCCATGTTAGCTTCATCGTTCTTTACGTTTGCTGAATTTTCAGCAATAGATATGCCGGATTCCTTCTTCTTTTCATTGCGTTTAGCAAGCTTTCTACACTCATCAATAGTATGATCAGCCTTCTGGCAATACTTGCATCTCTTCTTCTTTTGCAAATCACCATCATTAGAGGAATGAGTGGAAGAGGAAGCTTGAGGCTTTGGTTTTGATGAACCCAAAGCTGAACCATACTTGCTTTTCCCCTTTTGTGAGATAGCAAGTGCTTGTGTTCCCTCAATTAAGCCACTCCTATTCACTCTAGATTGTTCTTCTTGTAAAAGAAGAGACACAAACTCATCAAATGCATAAATATTAGGATTTCCTTTTGCAACCAAACAGAGTGTAGTAGCAAAGCTTTGAAAAGATTCCGGTAATCCTTTCAACAATGTAGAAATGAGTGATACATCCGGAATGATCTCATCTATGTTTACCAATTGCTCTTTCAAGTCCTTGATGCGTGTCACATACACATCCACCGGCTCATTTTCAGCCATAGATACATCCTCAAGTTGCTTCCTCAAGTATGCAACACATGCTTCATTATGCACGGCATACAAAGAAGCAAGAGTGTCCCATGCCTGTCGTGATGTAGAACATGACCGAATGTGTGGAACTATATGACGCTTCACAGAAAGCGCAATCGCGTGAGCTTGAGCATCTTTTCCATCCCATCTAAGCTGCTCTTGTGTAGGTGGAGAAGGAGAAGCCACTGTACTCAAAGAAGAAGCTCCATCTGTGACAGCAGACTGTGAAGTAGAAGCACCTGCCAATCTTCGATCTACATTTGCCACTATGTTCCCAAGTTGTTTAGCAACAAGAACATGCTTCATCATGTAAGACCACATCGGATAGTTGGTTCCATGAAGCTTATCTTCAGCTTGAAGCATGCCAAACAAGTCATTGCTACCCGCCATTTCACTAAAGAACAAGAGTGTGACAAATCTTCACTTCAATGAAAGCTGAAATGAATGTTGAAATTTCAGCTCACAAACCATCACTCTGATGGCGATTCTGACTGCACGCATGGCTTCGAAATGAATTGAGGCAAGGAAGAATAATCTTCTTCTCCTTCTTCTATTACATAAAAAGGAATGTACAAGAATGACCTAAACAACAAGAATACAACGAATGCAATATATAAAGATCAGTACATAAGGAAAAACCTAATGTCCGCGAATGAGTGAGCTAGCAAGGAACAAATGTAAACTACAAAAACACTGGTTTTTCTCTACAGTCACACTAGCTCCGATATCATATCAAGGGGAAGGAGATAAGGAAGAGAGCTCACACACACACACTCACATTCAAAGAGGAGCACACACACAGATTGAGGCAAGGAAGAATGATCTTCTTCTTCTTCTTCTTCCATTACATAAAGGTATGTACAAGAATGACCTAAAACAACGATACAACAAGTGCAATATATAAAGAACAGTACATAAGGAAAATCCTAATGTCCACGAATGAGTGAGCTGGCAAGAAACAAATGTGACATCACTCTTGGTAGATAAATCTAGTAAAGCTTAATGAAGTATCCCTTACATCACTCTTGGTAGATAAATCTAGTAAAGCTTAATGAAGTATCCCTTACATATATGAGCGTGACCACTATACATGTCAAAGAAATGAAAACGTGATACGATTCATCCTAGATCATCACATGTTGAGCTTGATATCTTAACACCTTGAGCATCACAATGCACAGTCATGGTAATCTCACTAATAGATATGTCTATTGTGGCTAGTATTTGCATTGAGCCATGTGAATTGCTACTAAGAACACATCCTCTGTATCGAAATTGGGCTCCATGTTGATGGACTCTATTTTTCATCATCTGAACTCTCTTCAGGCACGAATGTTTGTTCTTCCTTCCTAATTTCATCAAGTACCGAGACCATGAACAATCCGTTAAGGGCATATCCTTCAGCGTCGCAATGCTCAACCATGAAAATCTCATTAATAGATATGTCCATCGTGGCTAGTATTTGCATCCAACCATGTGGTTGAATGGTGCCAAAGGCCAAGGGAGAATTGAGTGCAAAAAAAAAAAAAACCATTTTTTCACCATTGTTAGAATTTTCTGAATTTGCATGATTCCATTGAGATTGTAATTGTGCATGAAGCCTCCAAAATTGCCCATCTTTCTGCAAAATCTTTGTTTCATGAAATGTATTATGAACTTGACATCCAAGTGGGACAGTGGGCATTTGTGCCCAAACAACTTCATTAGTCAATGTAAACTAAGTGTAAGGGCTTATTGCTATATAAAAAAGAGAAGTGGGATTTTTAGAAGAGCAATCTCCCACTTTCCATTTTGATAAATTTTTCGCTTTCTTTGTCTGCACTTTTGTGTGTCTATGTTGTGGAAATGGTGCCCATGTGAGTTCCCTACCTCACCATTCTCTTTTGAGGTAATTACTTTCTTGTTAAAAAAGATAATGAGATTGGGTAGGATCTTCAAGACTATCTTTTGGCCATATCCTGCAGGGGAAAGTTCATTCGATTATGTTTGACGTGCATTAGAAGCATCTCATTTTTTCAAGAGCTTTGTAATGATAAAGACAGCGCTTTCGGTAAATGAACTGAAAGAAAAACGCATTTTTGGCTGGTTAGAAACAGTAGTTGAGAGCTGCAGTTGCTTGTTGAGAGAGGCTGTCTTAGCCACTTGGAAAAAAGGCATAAACCTTGTGTGGATACTCGACTCTACTTGCACTCGTCTTCAAGCACCCAACCATGTCCATTCCTTGGATTGACAAATTAACCGTTAACAATCCACACACTATACTTCACATGCATGTTTATTCGTCCTTGATGTACATGTGTCTCGCGCTACAGAGAACTTCCCCACAAGCACTGACAATAATAAGAATGCATCTCCAACAACTGATAGTAGTAGGATGAAATATGGTCCGACATGAGTCTCAGACGTCTAGGTCTTCTCTTGACGTGATATAAAATATTTTTTTCGCTCATCCAAATCTTGCAAATCACGAGAGAGAAGACCACAGAAGACAATTCGCTGCAGAAGTTAAATGAATAAGCCTGAGTTGACAAAAGATGAGATTACAAAATCTCTATCATCATGAACGAAATGTGAACTACAAAACTGAGCAAATGCTGAAAAGAAAACATTAAAGATAAGCCAGAAGTTAGGTAAGATCTATAGCGAAAGTCCCTCAAATGTTGAGGTTAAAATATGAAATAAAATCTCCCCTAGAAATTGACAATAAATCTGATGATATTTTAATGCAATCTTAAACAAAAACTTGACTTGAATTATGAATTCCAAAGCTGTAATATGTTGAGAAAAAGTCCCTGACCTCTTCAATTGTCTCCATGAAATCTTGGACTGATGTCTGCTGTTGGTTTGAGACATGTATAAAGCCTACCAAGGCGTTATTTATATACTGGATGAGTTAGAAAAAAGACAAAAACACACACACACACACTTTTGTTAGAAAATACAAAATGAAGCAAAAATTTAATAAGTGCATCAAGATCCTTTGGTCTAGGACTTGAGAATAAAGCTGCATGGTCAGAACCAAGTCTAATTTTTGAAGACATTAGTTTCTAGAAACCTTGAATCAAAAACTCTAGCTCTGATCCAATGTACCTAGTGAAGGATATAACAGATAAATTCTCCAACGTCTGTAGAAACTTCCAAAACTCTTTGATGTAGTCATCTAAAAGAGCTATCATGGAGTATGTGTTATTTGCAAAGAAATGCATGTGAAACTATTGGTTATTGTCGTTCATCTGAGTCCCTCAAATTTATCCTGGTGAATAGCCTCTTTAATCAACCAATTTAGACTGTCATTAGATATTGCAGGCCCGCCGGGGGTTTTTTTTTTTTGGGGGGGGGGGGGGGGGGGGGGGGGGGGTAAGGGAAGGAGGTACTTGTGCAATTAGATGGAATTAGTAAAACTTGGCATTGACCTCAATATCAACTATGCCAGTGCCAGAGAGACAAGACATAGTTGATAAATGAATAGTCAAAATCACAATAGACAAGCAACTAATATTGATCTCAGTCCAATCTATGATAAGCTTTATCAAAATTTCGTTTGAAGAAGATGACCTTTTGATTGTCTTCTGCAGCATGACTGATACCTTCCCAAAAATAATAGCATCTAAAATACAGCTATTTTCGATGAATCCCTTTCGTTCAAGCAAAACAATGTTTTTAATGATCATGCTCATCCTGCGGCCTAGGAAGGAAGAGATGACCTTGTATGCTAAGAGGAGAAGACCTCGTAAGCAACCTATTACACAAAATTCATATCTGATTGTTGATGTTATTTTTCAATTCATTTTTGTGCACATGTTTTGGGCCTGAAAATTAAAATTCAAGCTATATTTGGAGACGAACTCTTTGACACATCCTTGTATTGTAGAGGAATTCCTTCATAATAGCATCGAGATATGCAGCTTTGAAACTTACTGAAAAACTCGATCGAAGATGATCAACTCGATCTGCCTAAAATGTAGACAGTATACCAATATGTTTCAACACCAAGCACAAAGAAAACCAGTAAAATAATTGGGATTCAGTTTTAGAAGACCCCAAAAATCCTTGGAAAGACGCTGTTTAAAAATCTGAGAATAAATTAAAATCATGGATAATTTTACAGTCCTTTTTCCACTATATCTCCAACAAATTACACATTGAAAAATTTTGTAATGCATTGAGGATACCTTCCAGGGGACCAAGGATAATGAATTACTTCCCAAGGGCCGTACGTTTCTGTCTGTTGCCCCATTGCCACATTGTGGATACTTGCTTACGTGATGAATGGGTTGCATATTCGAACCTCTGAAGGTGTGATAAGTTATCTAACACCTTTAAGCTAGCATTCCCCTCCTGGCGAATTGATGAATCTTTTGATTAAAGTTTGCATCATGAAATGCTGTTTGCATTTAGAGAGGCAGAGCTATGTCTGTACTGTGTAAAACTCATCAATGTTGACCAAAGTGAATTGAGCTAAGACTAACCATCACAGACCCACAAAGAGTCTAAACTGCATAGGAATTCGGACCTCAAGCTGACAAACAAAAATTGCACTACACGGTTTGCTTAGGTGGCTGTTCAGCATTAATCTGGTTGGTCACTGAAAAAATATTACTCAAGCAAACATAAGCAGCAGCATCAACTTCATGCAGCTGTTCAAAGGCCCACATTCCAAGGTTTGTGTTTGCCAACTTATTACAAGCACCCAACAAAGTATGCCACATTGTCAAATTCACTACTGAGACAGGCAACCTCTCAATTATCGCAACAGCTCTATCTAAATGGCCTGCTCGTCCAAAAAGATCAACCATAATTGTGTAATGCTCAATGGTTGGAAGGATACCAAAGACCTCATGAATGCTCTCAAAATACATTTGACCCAGGTCTAAAAGACCTCTGTGACTGCATGTGTTGAGGATAATGGTGAATGTTACTGCATCAGGTTCAATGCTCTCTGCAACCATCATATCAAGCATGTGCAGCACCACATCCTCTTTCCCAAGTTGGGCATACCCAACCATAAGTGCACTCCATGAGATGACATTCCTTTCTGGCAATTCATCAAAGATCCATTGAGCTTCAGCAAGCATGCCACAATTGGCATAAAAGTTTACCAGTGCAATGCCAATGACAGCATCATGTTCGAGTAATTCTTGTTTCACAATCTCAGAATGGACATCTTCACCTGTATATGCAGCTCCCATGCTACCACAAGCTTTCAAAATAGCAGCAAATGTAATTGCATCTGGATAGAGCCCCTCCACTTTCATGTGTTCAAAGCAACTGATTGCATCTTCACCATACCCATGATCAGCATAACCTGTAATCATTGAGGTCCACAATATCACATCCCGAACTGGAATTTCATCAAAAACTTCTCGTGCAATTTTGACTTCACCACACTTCAGATACATGTCAATCAGTGCATTCGCAACTACAATATTTGTTTTCAAAAGCTGTTGTTTTATTACATGACTAGCAATCTCATGGCCCTTTTCAAAGTCCCCTATGTCACCATAAGCCTTCAAGACACATGCATATGTTGTTGCATCTGGAGATATACTCCTTGAAAGCATTTGCTCGTACAATTTCACTGCATCCCTGCTATAGCCATGCTGAGTTAGGCCTGACAATAAAGCATTCCAAGAAACAACGTTACGATTGGTCAACCCGTCAAAAACATTCTTTGCTATGTCAAGTACTCCACACTTGCTATACATGTCTATCATGGAATTGAACAATAACTGATGCTTCTCTAGTGACTGCAGCCTTATGATCTGAGCATGTATTTGTTGGCCCCTGCCTAGAGCCTTGATGCTTCCACAGGCCTTCATGCAACAAGCATATGTGACTTCATCCGGAGAGTGGCTCTCTAGCTGCATCCGTTCAAAGCATTGCATTGCAACACCTCCTTGTTTATGTTGTGAATACCCTCCAATCAGTGCAGTCCAAGCAATATTATCTGGATATAATAGTTTCTTAAACACTTCCTCTGCTTTCTCGAGGGCACCACATTTTGAATACATATCAATAAGTGCATTTGCAATGATAGAATTGGTTTCCAATGAATGCTCTCTTACAATTTGAGCATGGATTTCACAGCCACTATCCAAGGCCCCTATGCTAGTACAAGCTTTCAAGACGCAAGATAATGTGGCTGCATCAGGAAGAAAACCTCCAAACTGCATTTGTTTATAGCAATCCAATGCATCCTTGCCATATCCATGTTGGGCATAACCAGCAATCAGCACGGTCCACAAGACCAAGTTTCTGAAAGGAATATCTTCAAACACTCCTCGTGCATGTAAAACTGCCCCACACTTCATGTACATATCTACTAGAGCATTTGCAACAGCTGCATTCGTCTTATCCGAATTCTCTTTGATAATCTGAGCATGTAACTCTTGACCTTTCTGTAGAGCACCTATGCTGCCACAGGCTTGCAAGGTGCACACAAAGGTGACAGCATCTGGACTAAAGCCTCCACAAAGCATTTGCTCATAGAAATCCAATGCTTCTCGTCCACGCCCTTGGTGAGAATATCCTGCTATAAGCGTATTCCATGACACTAAATTGCGCTTGCTAAGCTGGCTAAAAACTTCATTTGCTCTTTCAAGTGCACCACATTTAGTATACATATCTATCAGTCCATTGCCGAGAACAATATCTTTCTCCAGCAAATTTTCTTTTCTAATCTGCTCATGGATCTCGCTGCCTATATCCAAAGCCCCTAACCTGCTACAGGCTCTTAATATGGAAGAAAAGGTGAATGCATCTGGCTGAAATCCCCCTGCTTTCATGCGAATGAAAGCTTCTAGTGCCTCCTTACTATGTTCATGCTGAGCATATCCTGCAATAAGTATATTCCAAGTGACTGTGTTCTGAATGGGAGCTTCATCAAAAACTTCTTGCGCTTTTTCAAGCACCCCACATTTTGCATACATATCGACCAATGTACTGGAAAGGAACACGTTCTTAAGCAGCCCTCGTCTGCTGAGATCAGCATGTATCTGACTCCCTCGTTGTATATCGCTTTGTAGTGCACATGCCTTGAGGGCATTGATAATGTCAGAAATTTCACCCACATTATTAGACAGCTTTTTAGAGAGTGAATTGAAAGAGCAAGTGTTCTTTCCATCTTCTCCCGCAGCGCAATGTATTTTCCTGTGTCCAATCTGCGAACAGGATTCTTCATAGCACGCTTTGGAATAGATCTCTTGTTTCTGCAAAATTCTATAGCAAAGCCCCTTTAGTCTTGTCGCATTCCTCCAGGTCAAATTCCGCATCAAATGTACGTGTGCTTCTTCATGTATTTACATTTTTTTCAATCAGTGAATAGTCAAATAAACCTCGGTTTTGAATAATACGATCAACAATTTCATCATGGCGGTAGAGGAGTTTAGTCTTCAGCTTCCATTTCGAAGCCTGAAAAAAAGGAAAGGATGCAAATCGCAAAACATTCCATTCCTTCCACTTCTGACGTTCGAGGGGCTTGAGGAGTTGATAGGCACATTGCCATGTCTCGCGGCATCTGCCATCATGGAAGAACTCCATCTAACAACAACAGGAGAGCAGAGACAGAGAGATTATGGGCATCAATGTTAACAGTTGGAAGACATCGCATATGTTCTAACTTTTAAGACAGCTTTTTTTATATGATGCCATTTTAAAACACATGCAAAACATTGGATACTAGATCCTCATGAGTAAACGACTATTGCGTTTAGAGGGTGCTAAGTTCATATATCATGTAATTGTATTTATAATATAAATGGTTTGAAATTAGCCTATGAATTTTAGGCTTCAACTTTGCATGCACTAAAATCCAATGTTCAAACATCAAAGAATGAAGGGCATAAAGCATAGGGCAGTGAAGAATGAGTACAATACAATGCACTAGGACTAGAGAATGGATGATTCACTCAAACAAGGACAATCCATCTTCGGAGGTAAAATTGTTCGTTCAAAAAGTCCTCAATCTTGAGATGACTTTGGTTGGGGAATCTATGGAAATTGATGTACATTCTGCAAGCAGACTCACTACACATTATCTATAATATTGACTTAACTTTGTAGTGCCTATGTGTTAGTGCATGTCCAATGTCTTCTATTTATGCTTTTACTTTGCATTTCACATGTTTTGAGGACGCTCACTATCAAGAGAGACCAATTTTTCATTTCCTCATTAGTGGAAATCCTAGCTTACATGTTGGATGAATGTTACATTAGATCACTAATGATTAATAGATGGTGTTAGCATGCCAATGGTGCCGACCCCAAACTTAATTTCATGTAATCATTCGTTTATAAAAATCAGGGACTATCAACTTTCAAGATTTGGAAAGAGCAAACTCTTTGTCTTCCTCTTTCTTGTATAGCTATTCTCCTTTGAATTTAAGAAGAGAGAGTTCTCCCTCTTCAGATGATGATTGTGGTGTTGCAGAGCCATATGTTCCGATGAGCTTGTAATTCCATTCTTCCTAATACCAATCACATTGTTACAGTGTTTATTTTGTCTACATATTTATTGTGTATTTTCTTTGTGGAGTTAAGGTTACTATGTCGAGTATGTATATGGTCTATGTGGAAGAGTACGGTCTGAAATCTTGTCTTTTGTGGTTTGGGAACAAAAACCTATGATAATTTCTATCAGTAATCCCAATTCAGCGAACTCCTACTTACTTAGGAAACTACATATACAATAAACATTTGGTGACCACGATGGGATTGGGTGTCTCTGGGTGGACTAGATAGTAAGAGGAATCCTTGAGTCATCTAGGCAATGGAGGCAGACCATGCCAACTCGTTCTACAACATGTCTTTCATGATTTAAAAAGGAACAGGAGAAGTTAACTGCAATGGGTTTGTCTACTTCAAAAATTATAGAAAGATCTAGTAGCAGGATTCCTAGTAGTGCACATATTTTGGAGGGATTATTCTTGGTAACCAAAAAAGAAGTAATTTTGTACCCATTAATTACATAGCTCTTAGAAGTACAAGCGGAATTGGAGGCTTCCAAGGTCCAGGCTCAAGGTTCAGAAGGCAAGCAAGCCAAAGGAGACTCAGAGGGTGAAGGACAAGAAACCCTAGGACTCTAGAGGGGCACCAAGCCTATCAGACTTCGTATGGACGGAGTAGTTGCAAGAAAAGCCTATAATGCACCAAGAAGAGTCTACACGAGTGATTCGGACAGAGGTAGACTACAAAGTGGATTTGGAAGAGGAATTTTGCTCCTTGATACCTATAGATAAGGAGTGGTATTATTGGTAGATTCTAGGGAAAATGTTGGCTTCTAAACATAGAATTAGTGGAATGCATTTTAACCATTTTAATAGTAAGGTGGACAATGATCTAGATATCCAGGTTTGGTTGTTTGGTTCATAGTATGATATGTTGGAAGGCATATAGGATGATGATAAAAAATGTCAGGTGTTCCAAGCTACACTTGGTGGTGAAGCAGTCAGATGGTTGATCAAGTTTGCTCCAAACCATTTCGTGATGTATGATGCATTGTGAACAACCTTTATGAGAAGATTTCAAAAGGCAAAGACAATGGGACAAGTCTTTATTACATTGTAGTACATGGTCCATCAACCTACACAAACAATTGTAGATTATGCCTTGATGTTTCGAAGCACGTTGCCACAAGTACTAAGATCGAAATGACCTTTGAACAATGTGGTGTGATGTTGGTTCATGGATGTTCTTAGTCCTATGATGAAGGAGAAAATTTGCCTCTATGCTTTGGATGGTACATGAATGTTGGATCAAATTATTGATGTGAATGAACAGTTGGAGCAAAACTTAAAGGTAGATAAGTCATTCTTACAACAAACTTTGGAGGTTGCAACTTCATTGACATAACCAATGATGGGGGCTATAGACTCCTTTAATCAAATGTATTATACTAAATACAGGAATGTAGGTACAACTTGATGCAGTGCACACTGGTCCTTGGTACCAATCACCATATGTACATAGCATCCATCTGACTAATGCAGGTGATACTAGGAGTAGTAATGATAATGTATCACCAACTCATCCTGGTCAAGGAAGTTCAAATTCCCAAGGTAGGACAAGAATGAAGATTCTTCAATTGTGATCGAAGGTATGGAGGAAAGTATCCAAAGGAAGGAAAAGGAACTCAATGCCTATTTTGTATGGAGTTTGGACATATGAGGTTGAATTTTTTGGAAGCCCAAGAATATGATCAAAGAAAGCAAGAAGCAAAGCTTGAAGTTTCCATAACTAGTATGGTCACTTTGAGTTATGAAGAACCCATGGGTTCTTTGATTACTCAATAAAATAGCTTCAATAGTAAGAATTTGTATTGTATGCTAGCACGATCTTGCAGCAACATTAGGTATATAACCAAGCTTCTGGGTGGGCTACTAAGAAACCGTCTTATTTTGCTCCAATCAACGCTTCCAATATGAAACAATTGGACCAAGTACGAGTTCAAGGCCTCATTCCACATTTGATGAACCAACTAATGGCCTCGGACACCACAATAAGAAAGGAACAAGTACCTAGGGTCGAAAAATTTGTAAAGGAACTATGGAGTAATTAGACACCACAACCACTGATATTGCTCCTGATTCTTGGCAAGTACCATGTAAATCTATAATTTAATTACCACTCAAAGATCCTTTAAATTTGATACAAGCTTTTGAGGAAGCCCTTCTAATCAAATTGCAGACCTCTACTCAAAGCCTATGGTAGTACAACACATGATACCAATTAATCAAGTAAAAATTGCAGAAGATAAGTTAGTAGATTATGTTGTTCCCCTGATTATAGTTTGGTATAAGTCTAAAACCATGTCCAAAGTTGTAGCTCAAGCGTAAGCACCACCTCCTTTACTTGTCAATCCGCGGAGACGTGAGGACCGGTATGAAGACCACGAGCAAGTGAAGGCACAAGTGTGTGAGTGAAAGCACACAAACATGCACACACATACACACACACGCGCACAAAGTAAGATCAAAGAGAGGAACAATGGAAAGCTTAGATTACAAAAGAGTTCTCTTACAAAAGTTCTATTCTCTAACAAGCTAACCTCAAAAATGAGCTCTCTAGCTCTTTTTATAGTTTTTTGACTAGTTTTGGCCCTGTCCAGACCTAGTGTCCGGCCTAGTTAAAAATTAGGTTCCAGGGCTTATTTGAGGGCTCAAACGAAGTCTAAAAATTATGAAAATTGGTAGGATGGTACTTCTAATACTCCTCAAGCTCGAGGACTCCTCGGCTTGAACAAAATGGAGTTACTAAAAATAGATAATGGTATTTACAATGGTTTCTAGTGATGAAAATCACTATTTTTGTAGGGGATTCTTCTGAAAATTTGACATACACTTCTTGGAGCTCCCTACTTGCTCCCTTTCCTCGTGTGTCCACCTTTTGATGTGCTTCCATGCTTTGTCCTTGACTTTGAGCTTCAACACTCCCCCCCCTCTCGAGTCTGTCGTCCCTGACAGACCCTTGTTGGAAGGGCTGTTCTGTGTAGTGCTTTGAGAGGTGGTGTCCATCCGTTGTATGAGATGGTTCCTTGGATTCCAGCAAGAATGTGTCGTTGTGAGCTTTCAAAACTGCAAGTTGCTCAGAAGAGGTTGTCAAGAGTGATTTGGAGCAACTACTGGCTTCAATTTGCTTCCGAGATATGGATGTTGTTCCCATGATGTCTGCTAGCTCTTTTAAAGATGATGTTGAGAGCATTCATGCCAACTACCCATAACCCATAATGAATGATGGGTAAGTGTGTTCGTGCCTGGGTTGAAAAAAGTATGTGCCTTGTGCACGGCCTTGTAATGTAGCCCTACGCATGCTTACTTGGAAAATGCATTGGAAGAAGTATGGTGCAAAAATTGCGGGTCTTGAGCTAAGTGCTCAAGGGTTTGCTGACGAAGAGGTTTCCTAAACTATCATGGTTATGGTGTTTCCAGAGTAAAGATACTTACCATGGCGAAGGTTGATGGATGTTTGGCTCTTCGTGTTGTACACTCGGCCTTTGGGATGGAACCTTGTTGATGAATGTCCATGTTGATTGTCCACTGATGAGATCTTTTGAGTGGTGGATCCCCTCTCCTCTTTTCAAAGCAACATTTGTCACTAACAATGTGCATTTCTGAGCTTGGGCTCATGCACGTTCACTTCCCTATATTGACACTCAGAGGAATATTGGATACGTGCCGGTTTCTAAGAGATTACCATGCTGATTGACATAGACCATTCACCAGTGCTACTGTTCCATACTGGTTCAGGAAATACTGAGAATTGAATTGCTTTATATTCCTTGGCAAGCAACATCGGGTAACTACACCAAGCTGAGTTTCACATATGCTCTTTAGCTCACCATATGCAGGAGTCTTCTCCTCCAAAACTACCTTTTGCAGATATCTCCTTGGATGCTCTTGTACATACAGTAGTTAAGCATCACTCAAGTTGTGGACCTTCAAGCTCGTCACTCCTACCATAGTAAGAGGAAACCATAGTTGTGGATGCCCTGCTCATGCTAAGTTCTTGACATCTATGAGACAAGGCAGCAATTAAATCATCTGCTAGCCAAGACACACTTCTATCCAAATTGATAAATGCCCAGTAATCGATGGTTCAATCTTCAACTAAGCATGACTCATTCATGTTCCATGAGCGAAACCTGGGAACAAGTTCTTCCTCGTTTTTTTTTTTTTTTTTTTTTTTTTTTTTTTGTAACAATATCACAAAACAAGAAGACAGATTTTAGTATCAATCAATAAAAATCTTTGACATATGTCAATGTGCTCTTGTGCTTGGGATTCTCAAGTGTGTCTATGCACGGCCGTGTAATGTGGCCCTATATTAATGCATACTTGGGAAATGCATGACCTAAATGGTGCAAAAGACAGGGTTGTGCAAGGAGCACATGGTTGTTGCTCGTTCGAGGCTTTCAATGTTATTTGTGGAGGTTGATGCCGGCCTTAGTGGAGGTATCCATTGAGTCTCGAACTGATGTAATCCTCCTTATTGGAGTCCATTTTAGAACATCATTTGGCACTGTAGAGGTCACTTCAGGCGTCTTTCTCTTTGGATGCTTTCTGAACTGTGGTATCCAGTGTGGTTGATGCTTTGGTTCGGTGGAGGCTACTTGCACTTTTGGCTTCCAAACCCATATCCTTTTTGCATGTCTTCCTACTAATGTTGAAGAGCTGATTTGATCTTCCTTTGGTCTCTGTACGTGGTTCTTACCCTTTTCTCTTTTTGGCCTCTTTGTTGAAACCTTTTGCATGTGGGAGAACAAAGGTTGTTGTGGGTGTAGGATCTTCTTAGGTACCCACATCTGTAATTGCCCTTGTTGAGCTGCAGCTAACTTCTTAGGCACCCAAACTTGTTGGATATCTTGTGACGGAGCTTGTCTGAGCTGCTTCCTTCGTCTCCTGGCTTGGTTAGTGTGCATGGATGGGATTTGTGGGGGTAAGGCTGGTGGTTGCTCTCCTTTGCGTACCCAGATCTGCTTCATGCCCGGAACCGCTTTTTTATCGAATGGTGTCTTTCTATTTGATGTAGGAGTTGTCGTGAACGGTTGTGTTTGCTTGTGTGGTGGGCTCACTACTGTGGCTACTTGAGTCTTTGGAGAAGAAGAAAGATCCACCCGCCTTCGAACCTGGTCTTCCACGATTGACTCCTTCTGCATCATAGAGCTTTTGACACATACAACATCTTCTTTCATATGATTAGTCTTGGAAGAACTAAGAGAGTGTGTGGTGCCATGATCTAGGAGCATGCAGTTCTCTAATTCTAATGTAATGCATTGTTCATGTACCCAAACTTGAAGAATTTGACTTCTTAGGTTTAAGTTAACTGCATGGTCATAGATCCAATCTTGACCCAAGACAAGTGGTTCTGTAAGGTTCTCATCTTGACATACTAGCGCTTTGACTTTCATTGGAACATCTTGAAGGTAGATGGGAAGTTCCACCTCGCCCAAACAAGGGGTTTCCACACCTCCCAATCCTATGAGATAAGCTTCTATGGGATTGATGTTCAACCCCAAGTCTTGGCAGTAGGAAAGTTTAACTGCACTACTTGCTGCACCTGAGTCAATCAATGCTTTCACCGTCCTTGCACCCTTCCCTTGTCCTATCTCTATGGTCACAAAGGGTCTTCGGTCAATGACCTGAGAAGTCGCAATGCCTGACTTTTGACACATATCCATGTGATATTTTGGGGCTTTTGAGTTGACTTCTAGGCCTAATCGCCTTAACTTATTTCGCCTAATACGCTCTCTGGCCTCTACCTGTGCTTCTTCTCTCACTCTTAACTCTTCTTCTTTTCGCTTCTTCGCAGTGTTGAGTCTCATTAGCATATCCTCAGTAAGAGGTTCTTGATATAGCTTGACTCTACAGCCACTAATATAGTTTGGCAAGATATCTCCTTCTAGAGTGGCCAACTGAACTGCACCACTAGTGGAAATTCTATTAATGATCATGGGTCCATATCCTCGTTTTTCCAACTTACGGGCATGTTGTTTCAGTGTGTAAACCAACACTAGATCTCCCTCTTTCAGTCCCTTATCCTTAATGTGTGCATCGAAGTAGGCCTTTTGCCTTTTCTTTGCAGCGTAGATGCCTGCAGCCGCTCGTAGCCTTGTCTCACCTAAGCGTTCTAGATCAAAGATCCTAGATGACAATTCATGTCCATTCCACTCATGCTCTTGTGCTACTTTTAAAGCAGGGATTAAGAAATCCAGTGGTAGCACCGCATTCTGTCCAAAGACCATCTGAAATGGGGTGGCATTGAGTACTGTTTTGTAGGCAACTCGATAAGCCCAAACAGCATGATAAAGTTGTTTATCCCAATCAGAGCGTTTATTATTTACCAATTTTGTCAATACGTTACAAAGGATCTTATTGGTACTCTCGGCTTGTCCGTTAGCTTGTGGGTGATAGGGGGCAGATTTCTTATGTATCACCAAGAATTCTTGGAGAAGATTTTCAATGACTTCATTCAAGAAGTGTGTGCCTCTATCGCTCACTAACTCTATTGGTAGCCCATATCTCGTGAACACATTCTCGAATAAGAACTTAGCCGTCGTTTGAGCATCATTCTTTGTTGTGGCTTTCACTTCTACCCACTTGGTAAGGTAATCTGTGGCTACAATAATATACTCTGCATGGGAGTTTCTAGCAGGGGGATTAATAGGACCTATGAAGTCTATGCCCCACTTGGAAAAGGCACGCCCTCCCATCATTGGCCTCAAAGGCATCTCGTCTTTTCTAACTGGATATTGTGCATGTTGGCATGTGTCACATTTCTTCACATAGGTATGTGCATCCATATGAAGAGTGGGCCACCAAAGTCCTGAGAATAGAATGGTCTTGATCACTCGGTCAGGACCAAAATGTCCACCTGCAACACTGCTGTGTGCAGTTTCTAAGACTTTCAAATAATCTGATTCGTGAACGCACAGTCTTAAGTAACCATCTTTGCCGCTTCGGTATAGGTTGTCTCCTACTAGGGCATAGCCTTGAGCCTCTTGCTCCATGCTTCTTCTTCTTGCTAGACTAGCCTCTTTGGGTAATTTTCCCGATCTCATAAACTCTACCAATGGAGCACTCCAATCTGGAATTAATGACACTTGATAAAGGGTCGCATGCTCCACTGGGGGTCTCTCTCTGCACCTTGGACAATTCTTAATCCACTCATGTATTTCTTTGTCCATGCTAGGCCAATACACTCCTAAACGCTTTAGATTCTGCAATGTTCGTTGTTTAGAATAGTGATTTCCTAGCAATCCTTCATGAGCTTGCTGCAACCAACTATTATGTTCATCATCCTCGACACAACAAGCTAATACGCCCTCCGTATCTTGTTTGTACATGCTTCCTGCTAATATGTGATATTTTTGTGATTTTACAATTTCTTCTTGTGATGTTTTCACATTCTTATTTGCAGGGCCAAAGGTTAGGACTGGTACCAACTTATTTGCCCATTTAGGAACAACTTCTAAATTGAACAGATAAGCATCGGGTAATTCGTCAGACACTCCTTGCGGTGACTCTCCTGAAGTGATGCGAGAAAGGTGGTCTGCCCGAAGGTGGGTTCTACCTTTCCTGACAACAACTTCAAAGTCATATTCCATTAGTAAGAGGAACCATCTTACCAAGCGTCCAGTATTGCAAGGTTTATTGACCAAATATAACAAAGCTTGATGATCAGTGAAAAACTTGAACTTGTTGGCCAATAAATAGTGTCTAAACTTCTTTACAGCATATACCATGCCTAACCCTTCTCGCTCGGTTGTGGTATAATTTCTTTCGGCTGGGTTTAGTTGTCTACTAGCATATGCTATGGGCAAATCTAAATTCCCTTCACCTGTGGGTTGTGCTAGCACACATCCTATGGCATGATTGGATGCATCCACATGGACATGGAATGGCTTATTCCAATCAGGAGTGGTCAATATTGGTGCTGTGCACAAACGTTTCTTCAGTTCATTGAAAGAATTCTCGCATTCGTCGTTCCACTCAAAATTAGACAACAAGGCATAAAGGGGTCTAGCTATGATCGCGTACATGTGGATAAACCTACGGTAATATCCACAATGGCCCATAAAGGCTTGTACCTCTTTAACATTCCTTGGCCTTGGCAACTCCGCTATGGCTCGTACCTTATCTTCATCCGTTGAGATTCCATTCTTAGAAACAATATGACCGAGGATTTTACCTTGACGCACCATAAACACACACTTTTCTGGGTTTAGACACACTCGATATTCTCTACACTTGTTGAAGATTTGTCTGAGCTCAGGGATGTGAACCCTTCTTTCTTGGGAATGAGCACATAAATCATCCACATACACTTCCAAGCTCTTTCGCAAGAACTCTTTGAAGACATGACACATGAGCCTTTGGAATGTTGCAGGTGCATTGGTGAGCCCAAATGGCATCACCCGAAATGCAAAGATTCCCCACTCTGTAGCAAAAGCTGTTTTGTGTTGATCTTCTGGGGTAATGGCTACTTGATTGTAACCTGAAAATCCATCAAGGAAGCTATAAACTTCCTTGCCTGCAACACGCTCCAATAGGTGTTCTGTGATTGGAAGTGGATAACTATCTCTAATCGTAGCGGCATTAACTTTTTTCAGGTTAATGCACACTCGCAACTTTCCGTTCTTCTTGGGCACTACAACAATGGGGGACACCCATTCAGTATGCTCAATCTCATAGATGAATCCAGCTTCAATCAACCTATCAATTTCTTCTTTTATTTTGGCTGCATAGGTATCATTATATGTGTAGGGCTTCTGTTTGGTGGGCTTGGCATCAGCAGTCATGGGGATAGTATGAGAGCAAATTCTTGGATCTACCCCTTTCAAGTCTCTATAGTGCCACGCAAACACATCCCTATATTCCCGTAATAGAGCTACCAGCTCCATTTCTTCTCTTGCACTTAGGTCATCTCCTATATATGTGCATCTCTCTTCATTCTCTTCAATGGTCACTACAATCTTCTTGGTCTTTTCTTTATTATCATATGCTTCTCCTATGATGGCCTCTCTCTTAGGCATTCGTACCAAAATTTTGCGGTCGTCAACTTCATATTTCTTGAAGTTTTCTGGTACTTCAAACAATGACTCCTCCTCTTCTTGTTTCACTGCTTTTCTTTTCTTTTTCTTTTGGCTACTTTCGCTTCCATCCTTTGAGTTTACCGTTTTAATACTTGTGAGAGGTTCTTCTTCTTTCTGGGTGAACACTCCTATATCTTCTAGATAGTGCTGCTCTGAGTTAAAGCAACTATCCATCACAATGGACTCTATATCATCGTCATTCTCTTCTTCTTCTATGACATCACTAGGGTCACATTCTTCTAGCAAGGGCTGACACATGAACACTGAGATATCATAACCTTCCTCATCACAATGAGGTGTCCATTGTTCTTCATTGACAGCAATGTCCATGGTGGCTAAGATTTCTGGCCAGCCATGCGGCTCAAACTCCTCATCTGGAAAGATCATCGGTGTGTAGGCTGGGTCCCTAACTGGTCTATCTCCTAGTGAAGTTCCTTCTTCTCTTGCCTTTAAACGTTTTTCCTCTTCCTTTGCGACCTTGCACATCCACAAATGAGTATCTTCATGCAGCCATGATGGATCAGGTGAACTTTCAGAATGCACAGGGATGGAATCTTCTTTCGCTTTGTGGATAGAATTCCACTGTAGGGGTGGTACATCTCTGAAGGTGTAATCCTTCAAATTGACCTTAGTGGTGACCCCTAAGTGCTGTAAGTACAAGGAGTTAGTTCCCCAATCCTGTACTATTTGCAATTGTCGTAGGAAGGGTCTTCCTAGGATCATCTCAAAGACATTATTTTTCTCAAAGTCACATATAGCAAATGTGTGCTCAAACTCTACACCACAAGTGGTTAGAGTGATCCCTTCTAGCAATCCTAGAGGTCTTTCAAAATGACCATCAGCCATTTGAAGCTTCATTCTAGTTGGTCTTAATGTGGGCTTGCCCCATTGCTTCCACAAGGAGGTGGTCGCAATAGCAACACCAGCACCTGAATCTATGATTGCTTTGGTTGTGTAACCTTGGTAGGTGATTGGAAGATAAGTATTACCTTCTTCACCCTCACACATGTCCCCTATTTTGTCTAGAGGTATCTCTGGTACCCTTTGCTTAGAGCCTGCTTTTGGCATATTGGACTCAAGTTCTGGGACCTGATCCTTCACATGATTCCATAACTCAGGTTTTGCTTTGAGCAACTCTTCTACAGTGAGATGACACTGAACCTTAGTGTTCTTCACGACATCCGTGTTCCTTGGAACCACTGAGTCTTCATTTCTTACTAGTATTGTGGGAGCTCTAATCTGGAGTGATTCAGATTCCCATGGGCCTGGAAATTGAGGCAGTTCTTCTAAGGTATTAGATTCAAAATCTAATCTTTCGTCTTCTTGTTCTGCTTCATCTTCGTAAATAGATGGAATGTCTTGGGGAAATTGATCATGAAGATCATCAATCTCAGGAATAGGAGGGGGATTACCCTTCTCCTTGGCCCATTTCTCTTCTTGTATTTCCCGCAAGAATTCTTGAGAGTACTGTTGAATTGAAGGAGGTATTCCTGGATCCGTGGAATTAGGAACATAAGCTCCCATTGGTGGTGAGCTTCCTCTTTCAATAACTGGTTGAGCCTGTGGAGGTAGAGAAACTTGTGGTTTATTTACCAACTGCTCTAATCGTTCTAGTAAGCCCTGGAAATGCAAATCCGATTTGATAGAGTTTGTCTGATTGAACTTTTGACTAGTCTCAAGTATGGCTTGAGCTTGTTCTACCATTTTCATGCACATTTTCATCCGTTCAATCTCTAAATCTGCTCTAGGGTAACTCTTGTCTAGGTTTGCCGCTGTAGGCCCTTCTTGAAGTCGAGCCTGGTAGGCCTTGAACATCATGTCCAAGCCTTCTGGGGTTGGATCTGCAAGAACAGACCCTGGTTGCGGTCTATTTACAATGGGTGGTGGGGTGGGATGAGGTGGAGTGGATGGAGTTTCGGCATGTGAGGGGCTTTGAGATGCAATGTCTTCTATTTTTGTTTTCGCTTCTTTTAAGCTTTCTTCTAGTTCCGATAACTTTTTATTCCACTTGCGATTGGCCTTCTCTCTGGTATCCTTCCATGTTCTTGTTTTCCTCTTACTAGGCTCTCCCGATTCACTCGACTCTGATTGTTCTACTGGTTTATCCTGTTTTAAGGCTTGTGCTCTAGTGACAGCTTGTATAGGAGCCACATTGCTACTACTTGAACTTGGATCTGCCACTAAGCCTACCACATTAATGGGTGTAATCTTGGGTGCACTAGAGGGGTTTCTTGGACAATCTCTGGGGAGATGGTCTTTGCCACAATCAGGACAAAAAGCCTGTATTGTGATAGCCTGTCCTTGACTCGGAGATGGTGGGTGGGGACAGTCACGAATGAAATGGTCACCATGACATGTGAAACAAGATCCTCTAGGGGCTTGTGGTCTCATTTGTCTCAACTGGGGCCTAGGGTTAGGATTTGTGTACATGACATTGGAGTATTCTGGCTCCCAATTTTGCTCCATAGGCGGTGCCTCATATTGATACGAGTAAATCTCACTATGTTCAGGTGACTCTGTGTAATAAGCATGTGGACTACCTTCATGGGAGTAGTCTGAACTATGAGCATGAGAGTCATTATCTGGTATCAATGGGGTTAGTGGCACCAAAGCTCTATTTGGATTTTCCTCTCCCACAGCATACTTGACTGGAATCACGTTGGCTGGAGCTGGTGGTTGGTTTACCAAGACAGGTTGTGGCCTATATGGTACCTGATATTGCTGTTGTGGTCTGTAATATGGCTGTTGGTATTGATTCTGATACCTACCTTGTGGGTAAGGTTGCTGATAATTTTGTCTAACAGCCTGCCTATTGTAGGGACAATCTTGAGCCGTGTGGTTTGTGTATTTTCTCTCAATAGTGCAATATGGAGCATTCCTTTCTCTAATGTTTTGGTTTTGCATTGGGCATACGTTAGCCATGTGGTCACCTCCGCAAGTATAGCACCGATTCAATGGAGTGACTCTCTGTGTTTGTTGATTTTGGACTCCCAGCTTCTTGGCCACTTGCTCAGCTATCTCTTCTATTTCTGTGGAGATCTTTGAAGTATGACTAGTAGAACTATCCGAATCTTTGTAGAGTTTGGCCAACCCCAACTCCTCACCCAAGTTATCTTCTATGTCGATGCACGTCCGCACGCACTCTTCTATGGATCTAGGCTCTTTCAAGTACACATATGATCTTAATTTTGTGCTCAGTAGGCCATCTAAGAACAAAGCCACTTGTTTAGCTGGTGTGGGTAACTCTGGAGTAGGGCATCTTTCTAGGTACTGTCTGAACCTTCTACCTGCTAGTCGCACTGTTTCTTGGGGTGTCTGCTTGAAACTATGGATCAGGGACGATGTGTTATGCCTGATACCACTCTTGGAAAATTCTACAATGAATTCGTCTAGCAGTTGACCTATATTGCGATAGCTGCTTCTACTCAATGGTTGAAACCAAGCTAAGGCAGTGCCTTTAAGGGTCAAACCAAATGCCTCGTACTGGGTGAACCAGTCCTCAATTTGTTCGGCTCTCAGCACTTGTTTGTACTCGGCCACATGATCATAAGGATCCCCTGTCCCATCGAAATAGTTCTTCATTGCCTTGATCACGTGAATGGGTCTAAGGGTTCTTGGGTACTCCCGGGGTCTAAGCAAAGGAAAATCCTGTTCATCTCTTTGTTGCCTATGTGCTTGATGTCTCTCCCTTTCAGGTCTTTCATTTTCAAATCCTGACCTATTCCTGCCCACGGTGTGTGCAAAACTTACCTCAGGTCTCTCTCTAGTTCTTTCTCTCTGGGCTTCATGAGCCTGGGATGATCCTACCCCTTGGAGGCCATGGGAAACATTGGATCTTGGTGGGGGGAAAATCATTTCATTCTTCCAAGTATATGCATGTCTATCATGTTCTGTTACCAAGAAAATTTTCTCTGATGTGTTATCCAGGTAGACAACTTTGCCTGGTATCTCAGGATCTTTGAATTCATAGATGATAACTATGCCCAATTGGCTAGGTTGATCTGGCTTGAACCTCCAAAAGGCTTCCTCTGTTTCTCTATTCAAAAATAGTTCTATGCTTTTGTTATCTTGAGGGATCCAGTCTGGAGTGATCACTCGGGTCAAAACTGACTTGCCTCTAGGAGTCTGGGGTCCTTGTCCTATATTTCCTTGTTCTAGGTCTCCTATCTCATTCTCATGAATGATATTTCCAAACTCATCGGTCCTATCTGGTTGGTTGGTAACCACATACATGGTTCCTTCCTTATCAATGTATGACCCCTCTTCGAACTTGACCACCGGGTGTTCAAGTCCAAAGGATTGATCTGGATTTTTGAGTTGGACCACTGATCGCCTCAGACCATCCTCATAGATGCGAGCACCTAATTGGTTGGTCCGAATATATTCCAACTGTGTCTTATAGGGACCTTCCGGTGTTTGTAGATGGGCAGTCCCTGAGCCACCTGCAGGTTTTCCCATACTAAAAGACATTTCTGAATCACTTGTGTCTGATCTGAGTAAAAGATGACCACTTAGTTGTTGTGCCCAAGACTTGGATGTATGGTTGACACTAGCCTCAGAAGATCTAATGCTTTGTTTATCCTTGCCTAAGTGTCTACCAGATCTCAGGTTCATAAGCTTTAGTCAAGAGTCCAAATTTTCCCTTTGGTATGGTTCACAATTCTTTAGAGCCCCCTTGGTTCCCTAGTCCCACCTGAGGGTCAACTTCAAATTATCCTATCTCAAAATCAACGCATTATTCTTGAGAAAAACAGTTGAGATCGTGTAGGATTTGAAACGAGCTTTCCAACAAGCTATAGAGCTCAAAAAATGGACTTTGGATGAGAAAGTTATGTCAAATCAGGCTCCTGGGGGTCAAAACAGGCAAACAGGACCTTTGGAGAAAATCGCGATTTTGTGAACTTTCTGAAAATCGCGATGCTGTGAAGTCAAAAAAATCGCGATGTTGAGCACAAAATCGTGTTTTTGAAAATCGCGATTTTGAGCAGAAAATCGTGATTTGAAAATCGCGATGTTGATCACAAAATCGTGTTTCTGAAAATCGCGATGTTGATCACAAAATCGTGTTTCTGAAAATCGCGATTTTGATCACAAAATCGTGTTTCTGAAAATCGCGATGTTGATCACAAAATCGTGTTTCTGAAAATCGCGATGTTGATCACAAAATCGTGTTTCTGAAAATCGCGATGTTGAGCACAAAATCGTGTTTCAGAGAATCGCGATGTTGATCACAAAATCGTGTTTTTGACTGAAAATCGTGTTTTCTCAGAATCGTGTTTTTGACATGAAAATCGCGATTTTGAGCAGAAAATCGTGAATTGAAAATCGCGATTTTGAGCAAAAATTCGTGTTTTCTCAAAATCGTGTTTTTGACTTGAAAATCGCGATTTTGTCCCACAGAATCGTGTTTTTCTCAAAATCGTATTTTTGGCTGAAAATTGTGATTTGTGAGAATCGCGATTTTGAGCAGAAAGTCGTGTTTTTCACAAAATCGTGTTTTTTGCTGAAAATCGTGATTGGTGAAAATCGCGATTTTGAGCAGAGAATCGTGTTTTTTGAAAATCGTATTTTTCACATGAAAATCGCGATTTTGAGCAGAAAATCGTGAATTGAAAATCGCGATTTTGAGCAAAAAATCGTGTTTTCACAGAATCGCCTTTTTAACAAAATCGTGTTTTTGCTGAAAATCGTGATTGGTGAGAATCGCGATTTTGAGCAGAGAATCGTGTTTTTTGAAAATCGTATTTTTCACATGAAAATCGCGATGTTGAGCACAAAATCGTGTTTTTGAAAATCGCGATTTTGAGCAAAAAATCGTGTTTTCACAGAATCGCCTTTTTAACAAAATCGTGTTTTTGCTGAAAATCGTGATTGGTGAGAATCGCGATTTTGAGCAGAGAATCGTGTTTTTTGAAAATCGTATTTTTCACATGAAAATCGCGATGTTGAGCACAAAATCGTGTTTTTGAAAATCGCGATTTTGAGCAAAAAATCGTGTTTTCACAGAATCGCCTTTTTAACAAAATCGTGTTTTTGCTGAAAATCGTGATTGGTGAGAATCGCGATTCAGAGAATCGTGTTTTTCTTTTTTGAGAATCGCGATGTTGAGCAGAGAATCGTGTTTTTTTGAGAATCGCGATTTTGAGCAGAGAATCGTGTTTTTTTTTTTTTTTTTGAGAAAAACACAGAATCGCGATTTTTTCAACCAACTTTTAGGCGGGAAAACTGAAAATCGTGAATTTTCAAAAAATTTTGAATTTTCACAGAATCGCGATTTTCATCACAGAATCGCGTTTTTTGGCGGGAAATTCAAATTTCTGAGCGCCGGCTATGGCGAGCTCCGTATGAGCAGAAAATCATGAAAAAAATACAGCGCTTGCTCTCCCTTGCACCTCCTAACTCCTTCCCACACAATAATGCATGAAAAATGGTATGAAGATGGTGAAATTGCACTAAAAAACAAGAATTTTCTATGAAGAAGAAGATGGAAGAAGGTGGAGATGATGATGATGATGAAGATGAAGAGGAAAAAACAGAAAATGAACTGAAATGACAGTTTTTTTTACCTTCCAACGTCGCAAATCTACGATCTTACCTTCACAACGCTCGTCCTCGAAGTTCTCTCCCCGGCAACGGCGCCAAAATTTGGTGTAGCTCAAGCGTAAGCACCACCTCCTTTACTTGTCAATCCGCGGAGACGTGAGGACCGGTATGAAGACCACGAGCAAGTGAAGGCACAAGTGTGTGAGTGAAAGCACACAAACATGCACACACATACACACACGCGCGCACAAAGTAAGATCAAAGAGAGGAACAATGGAAAGCTTAGATTACAAAAGAGTTCTCTTACAAAAGTTCTATTCTCTAACAAGCTAACCTCAAAAATGAGCTCTCTAGCTCTTTTTATAGTTTTTTGACTAGTTTTGGCCCTGTCCAGACCTAGTGTCCGGCCTAGTTAAAAATTAGGTTCCAGGGCTTATTTGAGGGCTCAAACGAAGTCTAAAAATTATGAAAATTGGTAGGATGGTACTTCTAATACTCCTCAAGCTCGAGGACTCCTCGGCTTGAACAAAATGGAGTTACTAAAAATAGATAATGGTATTTACAATGGTTTCTAGTGATGAAAATCACTATTTTTGTAGGGGATTCTTCTGAAAATTTGACATACACTTCTTGGAGCTCCCTACTTGCTCCCTTTCCTCGTGTGTCCACCTTTTGATGTGCTTCCATGCTTTGTCCTTGACTTTGAGCTTCAACAAAAGTCTTAATTGATGGTAGCGCTAGAGTAAATATTGCTCAATCGCCAATCTATCGTCAAATGGGTTGGACTAACATTCAACCCCCTAATTTTTATATTTGGATGGTTGATCAGTCACATTTTCAACCCATTGGCTTAATTAAAGATATTCATATCCGTATTTAGGAAGTTTCATTCCTTATTAACTTTATTGTCATCAAATTAAATGAAAAACATGAGAACTATAACTTAGTTCTAGATTGCCCTTGGTTAAAGCATGCCAAATTCCAGTAGGATTCGGGATCCTAGGCAGTGACTTTTGGCAAGGTGTTGGTGCAAACACCAAGCCTACACATTTGGCTAAAGTTTATGTTGTTACTGTTAGTGTCCATGTGAAAGGCCAAATGGCCACCGGACACTTCCTTGTATATGTTCTTTAATAAAACATATAGTGGTCTGGTCAGCCATAGACTCTAAGTTCGACCGCATTTGTAAGACCTAAGAGCTCCCTGTGTACTGTGTTTTCTGTGTATTCTACAGCATCTGTGCGAAGTATTGTGTGCAGCCTCTGGAGCTCGGTTTTCTAGTCCGAGCATATTGTTGTGGATCTATGAAGAAGGAGAGCAGACTGTGGTGCGTCGCCATCGAAATACTTCACTGGTATCAGAGCAGTTCGACGCAAAAACTTTTGATCCTTTTGTGTGAGCGAAGCGAGCACCCCCCCTCCCCAAGGCTTACACCTAAGGCAGCGACCAAGGCATAGACCTTGGCATACCTTGTCATCCGAGTCACCGTTGGCACCGTTGGCTGCACGCGAAGGAGGACCTCAACGATCAAGGAAGATAGAGGTTCTCGGTACTTCTCGGGAGGTCACCCATCCCAGTACTGTTCCACCTAGAGCTCGCTTAATCGTGGCAATCTCTTGCCCCTAAGCTACACTCTTGTGGTGTCTGAAGAAGGGAAAAGACTAAGATTGAAATTACCTTGAACATGTTTTGGTCCCTCAAAGCTTCATTTTGAAGCATTTTTGGGTGTCTTTTGGAGCCATTTTGGAGTACTTTTGCACATAGTTATCTTCACACAGGTCCAAGAACATCAAGAAGAGTGTTCTTTGTACTTCTCCGACAATAAATATCAAACTTTGGGGCTGTGTTTTCAGCCACACTCGTAAAACTACAAGTTTTTCGAAAGGTTTTCAGTTTTGGTGGGAGCAACTGTTGCAAATTTATGCAGGTTTTTGAGCCTAAAACATCAAATTTGACAAACACTTGAAGGTGTTGTTGGCTAGTTTTCGGGTTGTGCATTCAACCTTCTAGTGTCATTTTACTGCATATATTGAGCACATGCACACCATGTACGCTTCTGTGGATACCGCTCATGTACGCCCATGTGGTCATTGATATAGCGGTTACATTTTTGCATAAAGCCTTTTACGTTTGAAAAAGAGGGTTGTGGTGAGGTTTTCTTAACTGAAAGACACCCAGATGTCGGGGTCTCTTCAGTGATGCAGGTGGAAGACTTACCCAACCTCGCCATAGGAGATGTATGATAGTTGTTCATAGGTGCTCGATAAGCATAGTTGGCTTCTATTGGGTAACTGATTATATGCAGTGGAGTCAGTGATTCACTATGCAGGAAAACATGTCAGTACTTGAAGTTTTATGATATTTTGACACTGGTCATATGCTCATTTTGCAGAGGATACTCTGGTAAAATGTTTCCATATTCTCGATTTAGTCAACTATACAGTGGTCGATTTACTCTTTGATACACTTATTCGTTAGTGTTTGGACTCTTCTAGCTCCATTATCATTCTATTCAGTTCTCTACCATCATGGCATCAGAGGCCTCAGGCACATCTGGTGGATCAGGGTCTAGTGCCAGTGTTCCGAGGAGGAGCTATAAGTTGCAGGGCAAAGACCATTTTGAGATCCAAAAATTTGATGGCACAAACTTTGCTCTATGGAAGAATCAGATTAAAGATGTGCTGATTCAAAGGCATCAATGGAAGCCAGTAAATGGGATTTTAAAGAAGCCTGCTGACATGGATGAAGATGATTGGGATGAGTTAGATGAAATGGCCAGGTCTACCATTCGCTTGCACCTGGCAGATAATGTTTACTTTATAGTATTAGACTGTGAAAGTGTAGAGGAGCTTTGGAAGAAGTTATGCAATGCATATGAAAAAGAGATGGCATCAAATAAAGTGTATCTCATGAGAAAATTATATGACCTTCACATGAAGGACACAGATAGTGTTACTGCTCATCTAAATGAGTATGATGCTATATTCTCCTAGTTACAGGCTCAAAAAATGGATATGGATAACGAAATGAACGCAATATTGCTGTTATGCACCCTGCCATCATCATGGGATACATTTTGCACAGCTATTAGCAATAGTGCACCTAGTGGTAAACTCCTCTATGATGACATATGTGGAGCACTCTTGAGTGAGGAGATTTGTAGAAAATCTATGGTTGGCACTCAAAGTGGACATGCATATAATGTTCGTGATTCTTACCAAGGAAAGAATCACCAACGTGGTAGGAGCAAGAACAAGAAAAAGAATGGTCAACGGAATAAGAGTAGAAGTAAATCAAGGAAGAGGGATATCGAATGCCATTATTGTCATAAGAAATGACAAATGAAGAAAGACTGTTATGCATTAAAGAATGCTAAAGGTAAAGGACAGAACGTTGATGGGCATGTTAAACAGTTACCTGCACCATCTACTTCGACTGTGAAGATTGAAGAAATTAATGCTATTTATGATGATGCTGATGTGTTGACACTTGATAGTACTGTGCCATCTAAGGTGCTTATGGTTGATTCTCTTTCCCACACATGGCTGCTAGATTTTGGTGCTTCTTTCCATGTGTCACCACACAGAGAATGGTTCTCTAATTATGCAGCAAAATCTCATGGTACTATGAGACTTGGTGACTCTTACGAGTGTGATGTTGTGGGGATTGGAGATGTGGTTGTGCAGTTCATTGATGGTTCAAAATTTACTATGCATAATGTACACCATGTACCTCAGTTATCATGCAGTTTGATGTCAGTTGGTCAACTTGATGACCTTGGTCACAAGGTGGTCTTCTATGTTCAGTCCTTTTGCATATCAAAGGGCAATATGGTTATTGCAAAAGGAAGCAAAGTTGGCTCACTTTATCCTTTATTTGTATCACAGAAAGAACACTTGTTAGCTGTTTCTAAACAGCCTATGGCTTGTATTTGGCATGGTCGTTTGGGCCATATATCTCGTAGTGGAATGGAAAATCTTTCTCATTCTAGATACTTAGCTATGTTATCTTTATCCGATTTTTCATTTTGTGAGCATTGTCAATATGGAAAGCAAACGAGAAATGTGCATAGAACGCACATTGACTCTTCAATTCAGCCTTTAGATCTCGTTCATACAGATGTGTGTGGTCCTATGCCCACTAGGTCCTTAGGTGGTTCTCTCTACTTTGTCACTTTCATAGATGATGCTACTAGAAAAATTTGGGTATACCTGTTGATATATTTAGGTAGTGATGTGTGTGAACACACGTTTCCCCCGGCTTGTATATACGCCTATTGCCCTAATGGGCTACTTTTATTTGTACATTCTCTAGTAATACATTCAGTATTGTGTGTTGTGCTCGAAGCTTCTTCTTCTTCCTTGTGCTGTTCTCGTGCTTCTGCATATGTCTAACTCCAACAATTGGTATCACAGCAGGTCGTCGCTTCATCTAGGGTGCCGTTGACACTCCTCCGTTTGCAGTCTCAAAATCGCACGAATTTTGGTGAGCATACTCAGCGTGTTTTCGAGATCAAAACTGCTTTGCTCTGTGGTGCCCAAATCGCGATTTGAGCTCATTTCAGCCTCCGAACACACTATCACAGTGCTTGTGCAGGCTATTTCATCTTTTTGTGCCAAAGGTATATACCAGTTTCTCTTCGCCAGTATAAGTGTCTCGAAGTCTGCTACAAGTCTAGTGGAATTTGTCTGGGTACTTCTGTTCAACTTTTTGAGATACAGTCAATTTTCTGCATCAAGGTATTTTAGTCACCGGCCATGGCTGAAAGCAGTGATGTATTCCGTATGTTGGTTGTTGAGGATAAGTTGGATGGTACCAACTACCCATTATGGGCTTATATGATGCGACATGTGTTGGTTGCAAAAGGACTGTGGAACATTGTGCAAGGTGTCGAAAAACGTTCTATCACACCTGCAACTGTTACAACTGCAGGTACTGAAGCTGATGCAGAAGGTGTCGAAGATGGTGATATTCTGCACATTCCTGTTTGTGCTGCGGTTTCTGTTGCACCTACTGTAGAGCAGATTCGTTGGGATGGCAGAGATGCCCAGGCACATGCATTGATAGCTTTGTCTGTCAAACGTGCCATTATTCCTCATATTCGCTCTTGCAGAACAGCTAAGGATGCTTGGGATACACTTACCACATTGTACCAAGCTAGGAATGAGGCTTGTGTTGCTTACCTCCGAAAACAGTTGGAGAGTGAGCACATGAATGAAGGTGATTCTATGGACAGTTTCCTAACAAAGATCAAAGACTTGAAGGAACAATTCATTTCTGTTGATGAGGTTATACCAGATAGCTCACTTGTGCAGACTATTTTGAATGGTCTTCCTGATTCATATCAGAGTTTTGCTTCTACTCTTCGGTTGATGATGAAAGGCAATCCAAATGCCTTGTCATTTAAGGAGTTAGTCTCTGTTCTGTTGCAGGAAGATCAATCCAGGCAGAACAGGTCCATTATGCGTGTTGCAGATCAAGCTTTCCTGGCTAGTCAGAAGGGCAAAGGAAAATGGAGCTCTTCTACTAGTAAGCAGAAATCTGCAAATGCTGCACATTCGAAGAACCAAGATAAAGATGAGAAAAAATAAAAAAAGCAGAAATTGTTTTGTAAGTACTGTAAAGGGAATGATCATATCATAAAGAACTGTCCAAAACTGGCTGCAAAAGAGGCAAATAAGAAAGAGGTTGGAATGGTTGTTGCAGAAGCCTCTACACCAAAAACGGAGTCTACTGATCTTGTGTAGGAAGAAGAATGGGCATTTACTACTATTTGCAGTTTTGACCCATGTTCTCATGAGCAGTGCATGTCTGCAGTAGACTCACATGTTTGGTACTTTGACAGTGGGGCGACCAAACATATTACCTTGCAGCATAGTTTCTTCTCTTCACTCGAGCTTGCCCCTACATGGAATACTGTTACATGTGCCAACAACTCCTCTTATCCTATTATGGGAGTTGGTAAGATCATTTTGACTACTGCTGATGGTAGTTCTTTCACTTTGTCAGATGCTTTATTTGTGCCAGGGATCAAGAAGAACCTGTTATCAGTTTCTGCATTAGCCAAGATTGGCTTGGTTGTGAAATTTGTTAATGATAGGTGTACAGTTCATGATCTGTCAAATGGCGATGTGATTATTGCTTCAGGCATTTTATGTCATTGGATGTATAAGCTCATAGACTATGAAAGGTCTGTAAATGATTTGGCATGTGCAGTAAATGATTCTCAGGCTATGTCAGATGCTAGCTTTGGTCATTTGAATTTTGCTAGTTTGCTACGCCTGCAGAAATCTAAAATGGTGTCCTCTTTGGACAAACTTGAGGCACCTGGAAAACATGTTTGTGAAGGTTGTATTTTGGGCAAAATGCAGCGTTCATCCTTCCCAAAAGATGGTTCCATTCGGGCTACTCAGAAGTTGCAGCTTGTACATAGTGATGTCTATGGTCCTATGCAGACACCTTCTTTTGGGAATTATCTTTACTTCGTGACTTTCATCGATGATTTTTCCAGGCATGCATGGGTATATCCATTGAAGGAAAAGTCCGAAGTGTTCATGTGCTTCAAACAGTTTTTGGTTTTGGCTGAAAATCTGTCAGCATGTAAAATGGGCACCCTCCATTCTGATCGAGGGGGGGAATATATGTCTTCTGATTTTAATGCATTTTTGGCTGAACGTGGGATAAAACACCAGTGTACAGTGTCGTATACACCTCAACAGAATGGAGTGGCTGAACGAAAGAATAGGTCACTCATGGAGATGGCGAGGTGTATGGTCAAGAGTCAGGCTTTACCACATAGTTTCTAGCTTGAGGCTGTCATGTGTGCAACATATGTATTGAATAGGTGTCCCACTAAAGCGTTGCAGTCTATCAATCCATATGAGGCTTGGCATGATCCCAAGCCATCTATTGCTCATCTGCGTGTTTTTGGTTGTTTGACATATGCATTAGTGCCTGAACAACATCGTAGAAAATTAGATGATAAAGCAGTAAAATGTATTTTTGTTGGGTACAGTTCTAAAAGTAAAGGTATTGTCTGTATCATCCACAGACTAAACGCATTCTGGTTAGCCGTGATGTTGTTTTTGTGGAAGATGTTATTCAGCCATTGCTTTCATGTACTAAGGAGACATCTATTAGCTCCAAAGACATGTATGATACTTTGCTGCCTCTTTTTACAGGTGGACAGTCTAGTGCTGGTCCCAATGAGGCAAATTCTCAGCCTTTGCAAGTTTCATGTGATGATGTACATCATTCCATTTCTGATGCAGATTTACATGATGCACCAGTTGATGAGAGAGCTAATATTGAGCAGGCAAAAACTATGCCAAAATGGCTGGCGCAGACTTTGCATGACAACAACTTAGATGCACCTCTGTCATATCGTACTCGTTCAGGCTCTCATAGTGCCTCTTTTGCATTAGACTGCTATGTTATGGCTGCATCTAGTCTTTGTGATGAGAATGAGCCTGTTTCGTTTGATGAAGCACAAAATTCAGAAAATTGGATGGCTGCTATGCAATCTGAATATGATGCTATAATGAAGAATGGTACTTGGTCTTTATGTGACTTGCCTCCTGGCAAGAAGGCCATTGGCACTAAGTGGGTATACAAGCTGAAGTGTAAACTAGATGGTACAGTTGGCAAGTATAAGGCTAGGCTTGTTGCAAAGGGTTATGCACAGGAAAGAGGCATTGATTTTGATGAGACCTTTGCACCTACATGTCATATGACTATTGTTCGGAGCATCTATGCACTTGCAGCTCATCATGGTTGGAATGTACATCAGTTGCACATTAAAACCACATTTTTGAATGGTGACTTGCATGAAGAAGTGTATGTTTTCAGCCCCGTGGCTTTGTGCAAAAAGGGCATGAAAACCAGGTGTGCAGGTTAAAGAAGGCATTATATGGTTTAAAGCAAGCACCACGTGCTTGGTATGAGAAGATACATGCCTATCTGATTTCACATGGTTTTGAGAACACTCCAACTGAAAGCACCTTATATGTTAAGCGTGCTAATGATGTGCTTTTGATCATTGTTGTCTATGTTGACGACATGCTACTCACTGGACCTATTGAGAAGCATGTTGCTGATTTTAAGGATGATTTGCATGCCTCATTTGAGATGTCTAATTTGGGGCATTTGCATCACTATTTGGGCATTCAATTTATGCAAGTTGATGGTGGAATGACGTTGTGTCAAACGAAATATATTGACACATTATTGTAGTGTTTTGGCCTTGAAGACTGTAAGCCTATTGCCACTCCTATGGAGACGAGTTTACGATTGAATCTTCATGATTCTGGAGATGCATTTGATGTTGTTCTCTATCAGTAGGCTATTGGATGCTTGATTTACTTATGCATTACTCGGCCATATATTCCGTTTGCTGTCTCACAGATGAGCAGGTTTATGCATTGCCCAAGAGTCAAGCATTGGCAGGCAGTTAAGCGCATCTTTTGCTATTTGAGTGGTACTCGGCTACTTAGGTTGTTTTATCCCAAGGGGGGATCACTACCGCCAGATTTGCATGCTTTTTCTGACTCTGATTGGGCTGGTTGCTATGACACTCGTGTGTCCACTAGTGGCTTTTGCTTCATGCTTGGTAGCTCATGTATATCTTGGTTGAGCAAGAAGCAGCCTACTGTGGCCACTTCCAGTTATGAGGCTGAGTATAGAGAAGCTTTCACAACTACTATTGAGTGTGTGTGGCTCAGGCGCCTTATGGCTGATTCGGGTGTTGGTCAGACTTCTGTCACCACCATCTTTACTGACAATCAGAGTGCATTGACAATTGCGAGGAACCCTGTGTTCCATGCTCGCACTAAGCACATTGAGGTGCATTATCACTATGTTAGGGAAAGGTTCTCTACTGGGGAGATCAACTTGGCATATGTGCCCATGCAGGAGAACATTGCAGACCTTTTTACAAAGGCTCTGCCTAGGGATAAGTTTGAAGCTTTCCGCAAAGCTTTGGGCTTACTTCCTTTTGTGGAGTGATTTCCACATAGCTTGGCACTTCCTTATACATGAGTGCCAACTCCTTGTTCACCGCATCACTCCCAGGGGGTATTTGTTGATATATTTAGGTAGTGATGTGTGTGAACACACTAGGACCGCCGGGGCACCTTTTTCCCTCTTTAGGAGGTTTTTTTCCCCCGGCTTGTATATACGCCTATTGCCCTAATGGGCTACTTATCTTTGTACATTCTCTAGTAATACATTCAGTATTGTGTGTTGTGCTCCAAGCTTCTTCTTCTTCTTGTGTTGTTTGCGTGCTTCGGCAGACGTCTAACTCCAACAATATCCTATCAAATCAAAGGATGAGGTATTCCCTACTTTCAAAAAATGGCTTTCTTTAGTTGAGACTGAAAAAGGAACAAAGCTTAAGGCTTTACATTCAGATAATGAGGGTGAGTATACCTCACATGAATTCAGCCTTTTCTGTCAGTCTAGAGGGATTCATAGAGAGTTTACAGCTCCTTATACCCCAATACAAAATGTTCTAGCTGAGAGGATGAATAGAACTATTCAAGATAAAGTAGTCTCTATGTTGCATCATGCAAACCCCTCACAAGGCTTTTGGGCAAAAGCAATATTGACTGCAGTTCATGTGATTAACCTTTCACCTAGTATTGCAAAAGGTCTGAAAGTGGCACAAGAGTTGTGGACAGGGAAGCCACCATATTATGATCATCTTCGAGTTTTTGGGTGTGAAGCATATGTTCATATACCCAAGAATCTTAGACAAAAGTTGGACCGTAAGTCAAAGAAATGCATTTTCCTTGGATATGGTTGAGAAGGACAATTTTCATATCGCTTATGGGATCCCGAAACACGGACAGTGATCAGAAGTAGTGATGTCATTTTCAATGAGTCTAAGATGCATAAACAACCCATTAAGGAGGTTGAAGTGAGAAGAGTGGTGTTTGAGGATACTAGTCCTCTGGTTAGCATGCATAAAAATGCTGCACATAGGGATGTTCAAGAGAATGTCCATTCAGATTAGTTTGCACATGTTCCTGTTCAGCAGCCATTGAGACATTCTGCACATGTCTCACATCCACTTGATAGATATGTTCTAGGTTTAGATTTTGTTATGCTAACAGATGTCGGTGAGCCTTCTTGCTACAAAGAAGCTATGCAGACAGAGGATCATGTCAAGTAGGAGCATGCCATGAAGAGTGAGTTGGATTCTATTTACAAGAATGGTACTTGGGATTTAGTAACTTCGCCAAAGGGCAGGAAAGCTTTACCATATAAATGGGTATATAAGCTGAAATTCACATCAGATAGTGCTTCTCCAAAGTATAAAGCATGACTCATTGCAAAGGGTTTTAAACAACAACATGGTGTTGATTTCAAGGAAATCTTCTCTCCAGTGGTCAAGATGACTACCCTGCACATGTTGCTTGGATTCGTTGCAATGGAGGACTTAGATCTAGTCCAAATGGATGTGAAAACTTCTTTCTTGCATGGAGATCTTATAGATGAGATCTATATGGAACAACCAGAGGGTTATGCACTCCATGGCAAGGAAATTCTAGTTTGTAAGCTTAAGAAGAGCTTGTATGGACTTAAACAGTCCCCTAGACAATGGTACCAAAAGTTTGATGCTTTTATGAAATCTCAAGGCTATTCTCGAAGCAATGAGGATCATTGTCTCTACACAAAGAGATGCTCAGATGGAAGCTTGATATGCTTGATAGTTTATGTTGATGATATGTTGATTGCTGGGAATTCCTCTTATGATTTGTCAGTTCTCAAAAAGAAGTTGAGTCACACATTTGATATGAAGGATTTGGGGGATTCCAAACATATTCTTGGCATGCGCATTACTTGTGATAGGAGTAAAAGATGCATATACTTGTCTCAAAGTGAGTACATATCCAAAGTACTTCACCAGTTCAATATGCAGGGTGGAAAGGCATTGAGTACACCTTTACCCACATATGTGAAATTGAGCAAGGATGATTGCCCCAAATCAAATGAGGAAAAGGAATTCATGACCAAAATTCCCTATCAGTCTACTGTTGGTAGTCTCATGTACGCTATGGTAGCTATGAGACCAGACATTGCATTTGCAGTGGGAGTTCTGGGCAGATATATGTTTGATCCTGGCAAGAAACATTGGGAAGTGATCAAGATGATTTTGAGATATTCGAGTGGCACTAAGGACAAGTGTCTATGCTTAGGTAGAGGGAAAGCATCCATTATTGGTTACACAGATTGTGATTATGCTGGTTGTGTAGACAATCATAAGTCTACATCAGGGTACATTTTTCATTTTGTTGGAGGTGCTATCTCTTGGAGATCTCCTCTTCAAGAATGTACAACTGTTTCCACCACAGAAGCAAAGTATGTTCCAGCAAGTGAGGCATGTAAAGGAAGCATTGTGGCTTTCTTGTCTTGCTTGTGATATGGGTTTACCTCAACATGTACCTCGCTTGCTCAGTGATAGTCAGAGTGCCATTGCTTTGGCTAAGAATCCGGTCTATCATACAAAGACCAAGCACATTAAAGTGAGGTATCACTTCATTAGAGATTTCTTAGCCACTGAGCGCATTATTCTTGAGAAGGTTCACACTCGAGATTGTGCTGCAAATGCTTTGACTAAAGCTCTACCACAAGATAGCTTTCGACAATGTTGTCACTTGATGGGGGTTACTGTTGAAGAAGCACTCACTAATTTGGCATCCACACAAAAAAAAAGAAGAAAAGACAAAGAGAAGCAGAAAGAAAAAAAAAGGGAGCACGACCTAACTACGTGCAGAATCAGAAAACCGAATCAAGAATTGTAAATATGAGAATAGGACGTGCAACAGAGTAGTGAACAGGGGAGTGCGCATAACGCACATAAAGAAGGATCGTGGAGCATACCGAAAGTGAAAGGCGCGGAAGAGCGTGGAAGAATGAAGACTATATATATATATCAATCAAGAATCGAGCAAGTGTGAGATGAAATATAGCAGATGCGCAGAGATGCAGAGATACAGATATACAGATAGAGAGAGAGATAGAAGATGCCAGAGATCACGTATGTAGTATAGAAGACACCATAGATCGCGTAGGTAAAGATGAATAACAGAAACCTGAAATGTCAGGTATTCATCTGAGAGAGATGGTAATAAGAAACTACTCAGTGTAGAAGAGTTTCTATAGCTTGAGCAAGAAGAGGCCAAGCTTGTTTGTACACATCTTCTCTAATAGAAAACACATGTTCATGTGGAAGCTCTGCACGCATTCTTCATATGAGTAGAAGTTTGAATATTCTATGTTATGGTTAAAGTTAGTTAACAGTTACAGTTTCACCGTATACGTACTTTTGGTCACTTATGGTTTACTCAATAAATGTGTTTTTCGGGAAGGACCACGAAGTATACCTTGCAGAATAATATAGAGTTTTGTATGAGACATAGCTTATCTTGTAGCTAGAAGTCTCTACTTTATATGGATCAAAGTTTCCGGTGAAATGGATATGTACACACAATACAAAGTCGGACCAGAAATAACACTATGAACTGATGAAGTTTTCCTCTAAACTTCAAGAAGATTTCTATCAGTAAGGGAATTTCACTCATCACTTCCTTATTTCACGTATAAACATTTGAAGCAATTACGAACAGATTTGAAGATCATTCCGGTAAGATTCCGGTAAATTTCGGTGACAGTCCAGTAACAGTCCGGTGAAGTTCCGGTGGAATTCCAAGAGAATTCAAAGCACAGTCTAATAGAGCTTGAGTGGCAGAAGCCCTGTTAAGCTATTGTTGATTATAGAGGTGTTCTAACATCACTGTAGTTTAACACTAATTCGGTGGCGCAGCGAATTTCCGCAGGCTTGATAAGGTTTGAGTCTTTGCTGCGGCAGATGGGTGGTACCGGAAGCTTACTACTATCAGAGGTATAAAAGCGGTACTACCGAAGACGTCGACCACCCCAACAAGTGGTATCAGAGCGGGTTTATCACCACAACAAGTGATATCAGAGCCGTAAAATCTAACAAGAGGTGTCAGAGTAAAGAAAGAAAACAAGAAGATCATGGCAGAACATGTCTCTATTGACAAGCTGGACAGAGATAATTATCCCGCATGGGTAATGCGCATGGAAGCCTTACTTATGAGTATGGACTTAATGATGTATGTGATCGGAGAAGAAAAGAAGCCGACCTTTGAAGTCAACAGACAACCAAAGGAAGAAGAATTGGAAGCCTTGAAGCTGTGGCAGAAGAAAGATGCAACGGCAAGAGCATACATTTATAGTACGGTTACAGATTATCTACTACCGCATATTAGAGGCCTGGAAACAGCGGAGGACATATGGAGTGCATTGGAGGACCATTTCCAAAATACTACAAAAGCGAGGAAGGCTAGCTTATGGTCCGAATTCACATCGTTCAAAAAAAGGTCGAATCAAAGCATTAGTGACTATGTTACTAAAATGAAGGATCTAGCAGACAGTCTTGGATCCATAAATGAAGATATCGAAGACCACAGATTGATAGCGCAAGTGCTCACAGGTTTGAGAGGAGATGAAAGGTGGAAACCTTTTGTACTTTCAACTGAACTCTCTTTAAATCATTTTGTTCCATATTTAAATCAGTTGCTAGGATTGATGCTCACATATGAGCAAGACCTGAAAGGAGATGGAGATAAAGGACAAAGCTCTGCAATGTACATGAAGAACAAAAAGAAAGGAGATAAAGGTAAGTCAAAAGATGAAGAAGAGTCGAGTTCTCAGGTTTATTATGCTAGAGGCAAAGGCACCGGCAGAGGAAGAGCAAGAGGCTTTGGAAGAGGAAGAAGCTGTCAGAATATCAACAAGAAAGCTTGCTAGATTTGTGGACTAAGTAATCATCTGGCTTATGACTGTTGGCATAATCAACAAGGTTCAAATCAAAATCAGAATAGTAATAGCAGAGGCAGAAGCGGAAGATATCAAAGAGGTAGACAAAACCAAAGAGGAGGCTATGGCAGAGGTGGAACAAGAAGTTGGGGACAAAATCAATCCTACAACACCACCTACAACAACTACGCAAATGACACTCAGAATGAAAGTCATACGTCATTGATGATAAACTCAATAAGCACATCAGATAACGAAGACCTGAAGGTATTTTACATTGATTCTGGATGTTCTAATCACTTGTCAGGAAATATAGAACTAATGTCAGAATTGGAAAAAGGTAGTTCCAGTCACACTGTTCAAACAGGTGACAATACAAGACATAGTGTTCATTCAATTGGAAAAGTGAAATGTAAGAGTGGAGCAGATTTGCTAACCAATGTTTTATATGTTCCGACAATACCAAAAAATTTGATTAGCGTGGGACAAATAGTTGAGAAAGGTTTTCAGGTCAGATTTACAAATAAAGGAGTATTTGTAGAAGATCCCGAGAATGGATATCATCAGATCGTTTCTGGTAAGAAAGAAGGCAGACTCTTTACTTTAAGAGTACAAGGGAACATTGGCCAAGCGTTGCTCACACATGGCGAAAAGGTAATTACAGAACTTGATCTCTGGCATAAGAGATTAGGTCATTTCAATGAAAAAGGAATTAAAGCTATGATAGCAAATCAGTCAGTACTGGGATTACCGAATGTACAGAATCAACATATGATTCACAAATGCGAAGCATGTCAGATGGGAAAAGCCCACAGGTTACCTTTCCAGAAGAAAGGATTCAAACATGATGGAGTACTTGAACTCATACATACAGATGTATGGGGTCCAACAAAAGAAGGATCAATCAGCGGATCTAGGTATTATGTTCTATTCATTGATGATGCTATAAGATGGATAACGTTATATGTCTTAAAAGAAAAATCAGAAGTATTTGAAGCCTTCAAGCATTTTCATGCATATGCTGAAAGACTCACAGGACGAAAACTTAAGAGACTGAGGTCTGATGGAGGGGGAGAATACTTCTCCCAAGAGTTCAATGATTATCTTTGGAAGGCAGGTATCAAAAGAGAAATAACTTGCAGGTATACACCGCAACAAAACGGAGTAGCAGAAAGAAGGAACCGAACTCTAGTTGAGTTTGCACGAGCCATGTTAAACGAGAAGGGTTGTCCAAATTATCTTTGGGCTGAAGCCGTAAACACAGCGACATACTTGGTAAATAGATTACCATGTACAGCTTTAGATGGAATGACCCCTTATGAAGCTTGGTGGGGAAAGAAGCCAACACTTGATCACTGCAAAGTGTTTGGATCAGTCGCTTATGCTTATGTACCGTCTCAACTCAGACATAAGCTTGAACCGAAAGCAGAAAAATATGTGTTCGTCGGATACGATGAAAGACAGATGGGTTACAGGTTATGGAGCCCTCTAACTAAGCAGTTTATTGTTTCAAGAGATGTTACGTTTGATGAACAGAAAAGCTGGTATACAGATCAAAGTCACACATCAAAAGAATTCGAAGAAGAAGTAAGAAGAAAAGAGAAAGGGAAATCAATTTTGCAGGTGGATAGAGATGAAGACTATATGCAGGCGAGTACGTCCAGGATCAGATCAGGTATAAGAAATGAAGATGAACAGGGATTTGATGAAGATGTGTATACAGATACACATGAAGAGTTTGAACCAAGAACGTCAAACAGGAATAGAAGACAACCAGAAAGGTATTCCTATGATACCTCGTATATAACTCAGAAAGACTATGCATATATGGTCAAAGATGATGAAGAACCTCAGAGCTATGCTGAAGCTAAAGGAAAGAAGCAATGGGAAGAAGCAATGGAAGAAGAGTTCACTGCACTAGAGGAGAACAAGACATGGGAACTTGTTCCAAAACCAAATGGTAAGAAAGTAATCGGAAATAAATGGGTGTTCAAAGTTAAGAAACTTGCAGATGGAAGGATAGCCAGATATAAGGCTAGATTGGTAGTCAAAGGCTATGCTCAGACGCATGGCATAGATTACGACAAGACGTTTAGTCCGGTGGCAAAGATGTCAACCATAAGGACAATAATTTCTATAGCAACATCAAAAGGATGGAAGCTAAGTCAGCTAGACATCAAGAATGCATTTCTGAACGGATATATATCAGATGAAGTTTAGATGGAGAAGCCTGAAGGGTTTGTAAGCTCCAGATACCCAAAATTTGTGTGCAGGTTAAGAAAAGCACTTTATGGACTAAAGCAAGCTCCAAGAGCTTGGAACTACAGACTCGTGAAGTATCTAAACGAACTTGGATACCAAATTTCAAAGGCAGATGCAAGTCTACTCATTAAAAGAACAGATGAAGGAATGATCTACATTTGCATTTATGTAGACGACATAATAATTACAGGTACCTCAGATGCAGGAATCATAGAGGTGAAGAAACTGCTTGAAAAGGAGTTTAAGATCAGTGACCTAGGAAAGTTGTCATACTTTCTTGGAATGGAAGTCACTTATACAGACCACGGTGTATATGTATCATAAGAAAGGTATCTTCTGAATATATTGAAGAAATTTGATATGCAGAATTGCAGAGAAGCTTCAACACCGCTTGAAGCCAATCACAAACTCAGTAAATATGATGGCGCAGATTACAAAGATATGACAAAGTATCAGTCGTTAGTAGGTAGTTTGATTTATGCTACACTAACGAGACCTGACTTGAGTTATGCAGTGGGAGTTTTATCACAGTTTATGCATTGTCCGAAAGACCCACATTGGATTGTAGGTCAAAGAGTTCTATGATATATAAAGAGAACTATTAAGGAAGGATTATACTATCCTTATACGTCAGATATAAATTTGAGAGCCTACAGTGACTCAGACTGGGCAGGTAACCAGGATGACAGAAGATCGACACATGGGTATATGATATACCTAGGAGATAAGCTAGTAAACTGGTGCTCAAAGAAACAGCACACAGTGGCTTTATCATCAACAAAAGTTGAATACAAAGGACTGGTAGAAGCAGCTAAAGAAGTGATATGGATGCAGACCTTGCTCAAAAGCTTGGGCATTGATCAAGGTATACCAATTATACATGGAGACAATATGAGCTCTCTATATCTTGCAGCAAATCCGGTGTTTCACGCAAGAACAAAACACATAGAGATTCAGTATCATTTCCTGAGGGAAAAGGTAATGGAGAAGGAGTTAGAAATTGTATACACTCCGACAAAAGATCAGATTGCAGATATGCTGACGAAGAGTTTGGATGGAACAAAGATAAACAGATTCAAAGAAAAGGCAGGTATAAAAGAAAGAAAGATATATGAAGACTGGAAGATGCAAATTAGTGATTGAGGGGGAGATGTTGAAGAAGCACTCACTAATTTGGCATCCAGACAAAAAAAAAGAAGAAAAGACAAAGAGAAGCAGAATAAAAAAAAAAAAAAAGGGGAGCAGGACCGAACTACGTGCAGAATCAGAAAACCGAACCAACAATTGTAAATATGAGAACAGGACGTGTAACAGAGTAGTGAACAGGGGAGTGCGCATAACGCACATAAAGAAGGATCGTGGAGCATACCGAAAGTGAAAGGCGCGGAAGAGCGTGGAAGAATGAAGACTATATATATATCAATCAAGAATCGAGCAAGTGTGAGATGAAATATAGCAGATGCGCAGAGACGCAGAGATACAGATATACAGATAGAGAGAGAGATAGAAGATGCCAGAGATCGCGTATGTAGTATAGAAGACGCCATAGATCGCGTAGGTAAAGATGAATAACAGAAACCTGAAATGTCAGGTATTCATGTGAGAGAGATGGTAATAAGAAACTACCCAGTGTAGGAGAGTTTCTATAGCTTGAGCAAGAAGAGGCCAAGCTTGTTTGTACACATCTTCTCTAATAGAAAACACATGTTCATGTGGAAGCTCTGCGTGCATTCTTCATATGAGTAGAAGTTTGAATATTCTATGTTACGGTTAAAGTTAGTTAATAGTTACAGTTTCACCGTATACGTACTTTTGGTCACTTACGGTTTACTCAATAAATGTGTTTTTCGGGAAGGACCACCAAGTATACCTTGCAGAATAATATAGAGTTTTGTATGAGACATAGCTTATCTTGTAGCTAGAAGTCTCTACTTTATACGGATCAAAGTTTCCGGTGAAATGGATATGTACACACAATACAAAGTCGGACCAGAAATAGCACTATGAACTGATGAAGTTTTCCTCTAAACTTCAGGAAGAGTTCTATCAGTAAGGGAATTTCACTCATCACTTCCTTATTTCACGTATAAACATTTGAAGCAATTACGAACAGATTTGAAGATCATTCCGGTAAGATTCCGATAAATTTCGGTGACAATCCAGTAACAGTCCAGTGAAGTTTTGGTGGAATTCCAAGAGAATTCAAAGCACAGTCTAATAGATTTTGAGTGGCAGAAGCCCTGTTAAGCTACTGTTGATTATAGAGGTGTTCTAACATCACTGTAATTTAACACTAATTCGGTGGCGCAGCGAATTTCCGCATGCTTGATAAGGTTCGAGTCTTTGCTGCGGCAGACGGGTGGTACCGAAAGCTTACTACTATCAGAGGTATAAAAGCGGTACTACCGAAGACGTCGACCACCCCAACAGTTACCTGATTCTTGATCTTACATAGTCACTTGTGAACTGTGTAACATGCCCATCAGGTGGGTGGTATAGTTTGTATACTTACACTCAGTTATTCTTTATCATTCTTTATTTTTCTCCCATAGTTACTTTGGCCATGTCCGCCTTTAGTGGGAGATTGTTACCGTTAGTGTCCATGTGAAAGCCCAAATGGCCATTGGACACTTCCTTGTATATGTTCTTTAATAAAAAATATAGTGGCCTGGTCAGTCATAGACTGTAAGTTTGACCGCATTTGTAAGGGCATCGCCATCGAAATACTTCATATGTACAATTGAAGCTTCATGGAAACCATTGCTAGGAAGGTTTTATCTTTTACTATGTGTAAAAGTCATTATGACTTGAAAAAAATATTTGTAATCACCACCAAACTCGTGGATTTATTAGTTGGGAAAGTCACGAATCCACTTGAGAGAATATCTCCTAAATTACAGGACTACTTTTTTAGTGAGAGCCAATGGAGGATTCAAATTCAGATTCAACTCACATCTATAAAAGATGTATAAAAACTTTCGGGATATGTGGCTTGATACCCGAGTTATGCTTGACCACATTGTAAAAGAGTAAGGCATACATCATAGCCTATATTGCTCACAATCATTAGGCATTGTTTATCATGCTAATGATCTTGTACAACATTATGTTCTACTACAATAGATCTATACTTCTCATCTATGGTCTCTCTGTCATAGTCACTTATTACAGTCAATTGTACTGCTCATATCTCAGTCATTCCTTCACCATTTTCAATGATCTATAGCTTGTTGGAATCCACTCCAAGTTCTCTACGTGCTCACACATTGTGAAGACAATCTATTCAGCCAATTTGGAGAAAAGCACGTCAAACCACTCACTGGTCAAACTCTGCAGAGGTCTTAAAAAATTGTGGGTAATGATTCAATTGCTAAATTGATTGCTTTCTGTATAGTGTATCATTTTAAGTGATTCCACTTGGAATCATTAGCTCATTAAGCTAATTTGATACCTCTAAGAGGAATTTTTCTAATTCCTACTGTACTCGAAGCACTAAGCATAACAAGGAGCAAGTATGTGAACAAAAATAGAATGTTTTCATTAATCCTTCAACTTTGAAGTAGTTTGTTTTGATTCAATCTTTTCTCACATCATTCCCAAAGTACATAGGCACTTATTTAGTGTCATTGGAAAGCTAAGAGGTCCTACGAGGCAACTCTGAAGCAACAAGGGGCTGGTACAAAGCATGATTTGGTAGTACCTACTCATTTCTTGGAGTGTCCATCCATCTATCCCAATAGTGGTATTGGAGCAAAGTTAAGGTAAAATGGGAGATGGTTTTCCTTCTTTCATTGATAAATTGGACACGAACAACTACCAAGCATGGTCCTTGAGGATGAAGACATACTTGCAAGGAAGGAGCCTCTATGGATACATCTTAGGAGATGAGGAGATGCCCATATTCAGAAGCAAAGGACAACCTACAAGAGAGGAGCATGAAAGACTCAACACATGGTGTGCGAAGGATGCATCAGCAAGGTCTTACTTACTTAACTCAATTTCTGATTTTCTTCTTCCACATATTAGAAACTGTAAGACATCCCAAGAGACCTAGGAAACATTGTCTTCCTATTTCTCTTCCAACACAAGGGCCAGGAAGAACCAATTGTGGATTGAGTTTACCACTCAAAGAGAGCAACCTAAGCAAGGCATCTCAGAGTATGTGACCAAAGTCAAAGATGTAGCAGATCAATTCGCAAGCATAGGAGAAGAAATTGAGGAGGAGCAGAATGTAAGACATGTAATCAATGGTATTAAATCGGATGACGAATGGGAGAGCTTCACAATTGCCATGGACTTGTACATGGACATGCAGAGTCCAGACCTTACCATCTCATGGGGCAACTATTTACCCATGAAGCCAAGCTCAACAAGAATGGAGATTCATCGAGGTATAGCTATCCTTCCCTATACACTGATAAAAGTAAGTCCAAAGAGAAAGGGAAGAACAAGAAGATTGAGGATGAAGGAGCTACCTCCCAAGCCAACTATGCGGGGAGAGGTAGAACTCAAGAGGAAGGGGCAAAGGAGGTAAGCAAGGTAGGGGGAGACCTTATAAATCCTCACCATGTAACATTTGTGGATTGCCAAATCATACTACAAATGAGTGTTACAGGAACTTCAAGAATCAGAGAGGAAGAGGTTATCAAAGAGGTGGATATACACAATCAAGAGGAAGATTCAATCATCATCAAGGATACAATAACAACTACAACAACACTTACAATAGCAACTACCAAGGAGGCTACAAATCAAGGAAAGATTACAACAACTACACAGAGGAGCAAGAGGATTCTCTTCTGATTATGAATATGACTTCAAAACCAGGTATAAATGATGACCATCTCTTCTACATTGACTCAGGATGCTCAAACCATGTGGTAGGCAATGTAGCTCTTCTCTTTGACCTTGAGGAACCAAAGTGTAAGCATCAGGTACAAATAGGTGATGACACCAAGCACTCAGTGATCAAAGTAGGAAATGTTAAGACCTTTGATGGAAATAAGAATCTGTTGAGAAGGGTTCTATATGTACCTACAATTACCAAGAATTTGATGAGTGTTGGACAGATTGTGGAAAAGAGATTGCAGGTCAGGTTCAACCAATATGGAGCATTTGTGGAGGATCCCCAACATGGATTCAAGAGAATTTCCAAAGAAGAAAAGACAGGTATATGTATTCACGTTAGAACTTGAAGATACAAGGAACATTACACTTTATAGCCACAAAGATCAAACACTATCAGAGCTTGAAATTTGGCACAAGAGATTAGGGCATGTTGGTGAAAGAACTTTAAAACAAATATGTAGAGATCAATGTGTGCTTGGGATACCTAATGTATCCAAGAAACACATGATTTATAAATGTGGTGCTTGTCAGTTTGGAAAATCTCACAGGTTACCCTTCTCAAGAAAAGGCTATATGCATGACGACTATCTAGAGCTTGTCCATACAGATGTATGGGGACCAAGTAAGGATCCCTCAATTTCTAGATCAAGGTATTATGTATCTTTCATTGATGATTTCAGTAGGTGGACTGTCTTATACTTTATGAAGCACAAAGATGAAGTATTCAATTGCTTTAAAAAATATCTTGCACTTGTTGAGAACAAAACAGGGAGAAGTGTAAAGAGATTAAGGTCAGATGGAGGAGGTGAGTACTTCTCAAATGAGTTTGATGCATTCTTGCAAGACAGAGGAATCAAGAGAGAAATTAAAACCAGGTTTACCCCTCAGCAAAATGAGGTGGCAGAGAGGAGAAATAGATTAATTGTTGACACATCTAGGTCAATGTTAAATGAGAAAAAAATACCTTATTACTTGTGGGCAAAGAGTGTATCTACTGCCACTTATCTTGTAAATAGGTTACCATCCAAATCTCTTGATGGGATGACCCCATATGAAACATGGCATGGTAGAAGACCTTCACTTGATCATTGTAGGATTTTTGGATGTGTTGCTTATGTGCATGGCCGTTCTCAAATAAGAGGTAAGCTAGACCCTAAGGTAGAGAAGTGCATCTTCATAGGGTATGACTTGAATCAGAAAGGATACAGGTTCTACAATCCTTCAAACAAAGGATTTATGGTCAGTAGAGATGTTGTCTTTGATGAGAATGACTCTTGGTTTGAAAGTGAATGCAGGAAAGTAAAGCTACATTATGACTTGGAAGAGGAGTTTCCAAGCCTCACTAAGGAGGAACCTAATCAGATTGAAGACATCAACTCAGATGATGAGGATATCATCAACTTAGAAGAATTCAAGGCATGGAAGCCTAAAGGCAAAATCAAGATGAAGAAGTTGGAGGATATACTTGAATCATCCAACCAAGCAATCAGAAGATCACAAAGGGAGAGCAAGAAGCCAATCAGATATGGGTATGATAGTTCCTTAATTACTAAGCACTCTGTTTATCTTGCAAAAGACTTGTCATTTGAAGAGCCATCATCATATGAAGAGGCAAAGACAAAGGCAGAATGGAAGGAAGCTATGGATTAGGAAATTGAAGCACTCAAGGAGAGTGATACTTGGGAGCTAGTACCAAAGAAGGAGTCTATGAAGGTAATTGGTTCTAGATGGATCTATAAGATTAAGAGGAATTCTGATGGATCAATAAGCAAGTACAAAGCTAGACTTGTGGCTACGGGGTTTGCACAAACCCAAGGGGTTGATTATGAAGAAACCTTCTCACATGTGGCCAAAATTCCAACCATCAGGGTATTGGTAAGTGTGGCTGCATCAAAGAATTGGAACATGTATTAATTGGATGTAAAAAATGCATTTCTAAATGGCTCGATTTCAGAGGAGGTGTACATGTCTCAACCTCCTGGCTATGAGGACCCAAGCAAGGTAACATATGTATGTAAATTGAACAAAGCTCTTTATGGATTGAAGCAGACACCTAGGGCATGGAATCATAGGTTGACTACATACCTTGAGGATCAAGGGTTCATCATGAGTAAAGCAGATACTTCTCTATTTATTAAGAAAAGAAATTCAAAGGTAATATACCTATGTGTATATGTCGATGATATCATACTCACAGGTAATGATGCTAATGGTATCAAGCAAATTAAGAATCAGATGATGCAGGAATTCAAAATTAGTGATCTTGGATCACTAAAATACTTTCTTGGACTTGAGTTAGTCTATACTAACTCTTGAATCTATATTACTCAGAGAAAGTACATACAGGATATGTTGAAAAAGTTCCAGTTGTAGGATGCCAAGGTAGCAAGTGCTCCAATGGAGCTAAACCAAAAGTTAAGTTCTCATAAAGGTGATGTGCTTGAGAATATTGCAGGTTACCAAAGCATAGTGGGAAGCTTGAACTATGCTTTGACAAGTATTGATATTGCTTATGGAGTAAGTGTTTTAAGTCAATTTATGCACAAACCTAGGGCACCTCATTTGGAAGCTGCCAAAAGGATTTTGAAGTACCTTAAGGGCACTCAAAATCAAGGGTTATATTTGTAAGACAATAGTTATGCAATATAACACAAGAGAAGTAGTGGAGAAGATAACAGATATAGGAGAATCTCAACAATTTTCTACTAACAGCAAGTACAAAGATGATGGTGTTGTCCACCCGTGCGCTCTCAAGGTAGAGCTTAAATGGTGATCTATACAACTCTAGATGGGGATATACAAGGTAGAGGTATGGTGGCTCAATTCGATGTTTCATGTAGTGCATAAGTCATGTATATATAGGTTCATGGGTGGCCTTCCATGGATGGCTATACATGGGCGATGGAGCATGGGAGGCCACCGCTCGCATAATTGCCATACACGGCTTAGGCCGGTTGAACCGACCTAACATATATAAATGATTTTTGACTCTGAGATGGAATATTCCATGGAATATTCCCTTTACCGTCACGCCGGGGGCGCTGCCCCTTGGACCCGCACTAGGGGGCCCCCTGGCCCCCTGGGACCCCCTAGCCAGGGGGCCCACTGGCCCCCTTGGACCCCTGAGTCGGGGCTGCTCCCCGTTGCCTTGGACCCCACAATTGGGGACCTTGGTAACTCCCTTTCCTTACAATACCTTACATGGTCCAATATGACCTTCATCCAAGATGCAAGGTGGGATTCCCATCAATTGGGTAATGCATCATCTAAGATTACTTGGACTTTGTGAGGGTCCACCTGTATTCCTTGTTTGGATATAATGTGTCCTAAGATTTTGCCATAGGCCATCGGAAAAATAGACTTATTCAGATTTAAACAGAGACAGTATTCTCTGCACTTCAGAAAACAACCCTATAGATGCTATAAATGTGCTATAGTGTCACCAGACAATGAGAAATCATCCAAGTATACTCTCATAAAACTTGTGAGGTAAGATGCAAATATCTCTTGCATGTAGTGTTGGAACGTGTTGGGTGCATTTCGTAAGCCAAACCACATAACACTATAGGCATATACTCCCCAATTTGTAATGAAGGCAATTTTAGCAATGTCTGCTTTAGCCATCCTAACCTGGTTGTACCTATTGTAGCCATCTAAAAAAGAGTACATCTCGTGGCCCACTACATCATCCAACATACTATCTAGGAAGGGCAATGGAAAAGGGTCTGGCACTGTAATGACATTCAATTTGCGATAATCAACACATATTTGTAACTGTTTATTCTTTTTAGGGACAATCACTATAAGCAAAATCCACTCCGTATGCTCCATGGGGACAATAAATCCAACTCTCAATAGCCTATCTAATTCCTCTTTCACCTGTTGGGCATAATAAGGGTTCATTCGATAGCTTTGTTGTTTGATGGGCCTTGCATGTGGGTTTTAGACTACCCGATGCTGGTAAATACAAAGATCCAAGCCCTTCATATCACAATAATCCCAAGCAAAAACATCAATAAATTCTTTTAGTAGGGTGACCAAATCCTCTTGGAACGTAGGATCCTCAGTCTCGCTTTGATCTTTATTGGGTGTGGGTTAGCTTCATCTCCTAAGTTACAAGTTACTAAATGATCTTCCAGCACATAGAACTATCAAGACATAGAGCAATCATTCGGGGATTGGGATAAGTGTCTCATATTCATAGAGTCTAAGAAATCCTCAATTTCATTGGCAGCATCATCCATGAGTGGCTACACTGTGCAGGTCATCGGAGACCATTTGTCCAGCACTTGTTGTAGATCGATTGTTCCCAAAGACCAACATATCTTGATTAGTAGTTAAAAACGCTTTCTCCTCATCATCTGACAAACCCTCTAGTATATGCACTGGTTCTACAACATAAGGCCATGTGCGAAGTCGGCTTCATGTCATCGAGGGGAACCAAATATTTTTGTGATTACATTTAAAAATAAGTTCTTGTGAAGACCAATCTTGAAACACATTGGTCTGCTTCAGCCAAGGTCTATCAAATAATAAATTGTAATCTATGCTGGATTTGAGTAGGTCCATTACTATGAAGGTCATTTTAAATAATGCTCCTTGTAGGGGTAATAGGAATATCTTGCACTAAGCTGACCGGATGGACTCGGGAATGATTGGCCACTTGATCCTCCATCAATTAATACATGAGAAATCTTATGATTTTTGAACCACATAGTGAGTAAAGGGATAGCATGGTCTATCATAGAGTCAACTTTCGAACTAATTCTAGTTGTGGCCGGGGCACACATCTAGCTGGGATCGATTTGCTATTGAAATTGCTATCGGATACTTGGTACTAAAGTTAGGAGCTGTCCCAAAGGGATGGTTATCGAAGCTTTAGATAAAATGTCCCATACTGCACTTGAACTGGTCAATCAATTTCGTTGCTATTTCCTGTGGGATCACTAGTCGTACCACTACCGAGTCCGATGTGGATTTTTCTACTTGCTCATCTCTCTGTCGAGTAACTAGTACAGGATCATGAAAGACTAGTGGTTCTTCTCTAGCTCATCTAGATGCCTTGGCAAATATGCACTGCGGTTCTTTTACACCTAGTTCAAAGACTTTTGGGGCCAAGTGGAGTGTCTTACTAGAATGGGTATGAACCGCCACTGCCTGCGTGCCCACTCCTAAAATGTGGACCATGTTTGCAATTGGGCTCTGTCTCTCTTTTTTGTGTTTATTGTATTCCTATGCGTCCTTACATTGTGTTCGAATGTGCCCAATTTCTCCACAAAAATGGCAACATGGTGGAGGTAGACCCGTACTGCTACCCATTGATTCCAAGTTCCATTGATATTGGTTAAAATTTCTTGTACATGGGGCTCTCTAGTTGGCATGAGTAGGATAAGCTGTAGTTCTCAAGTGTTGTGGTACATAGCTGGTTGCCCCTGTTCTTGTAGGATGGTGTTCACAACTAGTTGTACAATGGGTCCACTAGATTGTTTAATACTACATAGTTAATCTCAAAAGTATGCACTTGTGCATCTAGGTCATCATCGGGGAAACCTCCAAACTTTGCATTCGTAACCCCCACAGTGGAGGGCCTCCGATGACCACCCTGCTGTTGTTGTTATTGCTGCTGCTATTGTTGGTATTGTTGTTGTTGTTGCTGGTTTTGATAATCTTCCATAACATCAAGATTGGGATCTGTTGGTTGTTCAAAATCACATGTATAAAAGGATTCTATTGGTTGATCAGTTACACAACTATCCATTGATCCCTCCGACGGTACTAATTCATTGATATTTCCTAATTCTACTGGTTTAGGATTGAGGAACGAACTTTTTGGGAATGTAAATTTGAGGAAGCGTGTAGGATCCCACTCTTTTGATAAGTAATCAGAGGTGAAGATCCTGCTCTTGCTCCCCAAGGTTAAGGATTCATCTTGTACAAGTTGATCAATAGGGGTTCTTAGTTCAAGGTTACAGTTCGTAGTTTTCTAAAGAGTCCCAATAGATCTACTCGTTTCCTCACTTACTCCTCCGGAGACATTTTAGTAGACACTAGAACACTACCGAGTTTGGTAGTACCACCGAACACCAAGCCACTACCACCAGACATCGACCCTGATTTTGACTCGCTACCGGACGATATCGGATTGTCAGCGGGTTCGTTACCAATGCCATTCACCGAATTCTCACCAAATTGTATTGGGCTCAATTCTGGTATGCTTTATAACTCGGAGATTAGAAAGTACTATGGTGCGACCCCACTGGTTCGTGTTACACCTTCCCTCTCATATGAATTTCCTTCACTATTACCACATGGTGGTGTCCCTAGCATACTATTTACTTTCCACGGATGTCTATCATTGAGATATTTGGAATAACTTTTCCTGGAGTGCAATATAGGCATATATTATGAGGTCTTCTCTCAAAAGTATATCCTCGGTTTCTATCAAGAATTATATTCCAAGCCCCATGGCCGACACCAATGCTAAATCTCCGTCCTAACCTTACTGTACCCGTTAAGGATAATAATGATAGAATTAACTTGCAGGGTTCTTGGGTTGGATAGGGGTTTGTAAAAGAGAGATGCTATAGTATTTTTCCCACTTCACACATCAAGTAGTCAACACAATCACTAACATTGATATGGATTAGTCTTAACTTATTCATGTTCAAACTTTCAGCAATCGTGTGCACGAATGCAATTTCTCACTCACACACCACTCAACAAGTTATTTACCCAGAGATACTCATTTGTAATAACTACAATTGGAGTCTTCACTTATATTAAACAATATATAACACATGTTGAATACTTTATCAATAACAAGATTTTAGTATATGTACACCAACTTTCAACCAAACTTCTTTACGATTAATTACTTCAACTAAAATAGAGCACTTATTTATTACTTAATGACACAAAACAAGATTCCAAAGTCACAGTGATGATCAACACAGGTGTGTACTCAATCGCTTTGCCACAGGCAGTCTAGGGAAGATCTACCAAGCACCTTCTCCACTGCTAAGCGATGCAATTACATTACTCTTTTATATTAATGAAATAATGGTTACATCACTTCGGCCTTATGGCATTTCACTGAAGTGATTACAAAAAAGATTGTGAATAATACATAGCTTTGTCCGACAACCTAATAATAGTTTGGTATGCTTGATACTTTATGTCAATGATATGTTGATTGATGGGAAATCCTCTTATAACTTGTCGATTCTCAAAAAGAAGTTAATTCAGACATTTGATTTGAAGGATTTGGGACATGCCAAACATATTCTTGGCATGGGCATACTCATGATATGAGTAAAATATGCATACACTTTTCTCAAAGTAAGTACATATCCAAAGTACTTCAAAGGTTCAATATGCAGGGTGGAAAGGCATTGAATACACCTTTACCCACATATCTGAAATTGAGCAAGGATGATTTCCCCAAATAAATGAGGAAAAGGAATTCATGACCCAGATTCCTTAATAGTTTGTTGTTGGTAATCTCATGTATGCTATGGTATCTATGAGACCAAACATTGCATTTGTAGTGGGAGTTGTGAGCAGATATATGTCTAATTCTGGCACGCAACATTGGGAAGCAGTCAAGATGATTTTGAGATATCTAAGTGGCACTAGAGGAAAAGCATCCATTATTGGTTACATAGATGTTGACTATGATGGTTGTGTAGACAATCATAAGTCTATATCAAGGTACATTTTTCATATTGCTGGAGGTGCTATCTCTTGGAGATCACATGCTCAAGAATCACTACAAGAAAAAGGGGGCGTAGCAATGACCCCAATGGAAAAAAAGTGTGGACTTTCGCTTATGCGATGCTCCCAGTAGATAGCTTCACATAAGCAACACTGCAAAAGAAAATTAAAAAAATAAATCAAGAGTGTCACATAAGGGATGTGAAGCAGTGCATAAGCCATGCTTATAATTACTATCGCTATGAGCATAGAAGCTTAGCGACACACCTAGCAATGATGGCAAGCTCGTTGCAATACTTTTGCATCACATAAGCAATGCCCTGTGAATTGAAACAAAACATCAATTAAATGTGCCAGGATCAAGTGAGAGAGCGAGAGCAAATGAGCAAAGCAGTGACCAAACGGGCAAAAGAATGATCGAATGAGCAAAGGTACATGCACATACATACAAACATATGCATACACACACATGCACATACATACACACATATGCATACACACACATATGCACACATGTACACATAGAAAGACACACATACATATACACATATACACACAAAATCATAAACACATGTAGAAATATACACATAGACATATAGATACTTGCATATATACATACACACACATGTACACTCACATGCATACATATACACATGCATACACATGTGTATGCATACATACATAGACACATGCATACACACACATGCAAATACATACACACATATGCATACACATACATATACACATATATAAACACATACATACACACATACACAAATACATACATATGCATACACACACATACACATATAGATACTTGCACATATACACATATGCACATACACATATAAAGATACTTGCACATATACATACACACATAGACATACACACATACACTCACATGCATACATAAACACACATGTATACATAAACACACATGCATATGCATACATACATAGATGCATGTATACACACATATGCACATACATAAATATGCACATACATACATACATAAATATGCACATACATACATAAATATGCACACACACATGTGCATATATACAAACATGTGCATACATACTCACATGCATTCGTACACACACATGCATATGTATACATACATACACACATGCATATGTATACATACATAAACACAAGCACATACACACACATACACATATACACATATGCACATATACACATACACATACACATACTTACACATACATACACACACATGGACACACATATACACTCACATGCATACATACACTTACATGCATACATACATATACCCACATACACATACACATATAGATACTTACACATACATACACATAGACACACACATCCACATGCACATTAGACACTTACACATACATACACACACATAGACACACATATACATATACACATACACATATGCATACAGATACTTATGCATACATACACACATAGACACACACACATACACTCACATGCATACACACACTCATATGCATACATACACACACATGCATACACATGCATATGCATACATACATACACACATGCATATACACACATGCACATACACATGCATATGCAGATATACACACACATACATTCACACGCATACATACATACACATTCATACATGCATAGACACATGAATACACACACACATGCATACACACACATATATATACACACAGGCATAAACACACACATGCACATACATACATATGTACATACATACATACATATGCATACACAAACATACATACATACACACATATACACACATACACATACGCATGCACATAGAGATACTTGCACATATACATACACATAGATAGACACACACACATACACTCACATGCATACATACATAGACACATGTATACACACACATGCACATACATACACACATATGCATACACACCCATACATACACACATATGCACATATACACACCCATACATTCACACATATGCACGTATACACACACAAACACACTATACAAACACATTCATACACACACACACATACAAACACATGCATACACACACATACAAACTTATGCACACACACATATACACACACACATACATATAGAGGCATATACATACACACACATGTGCATACATACACACATGTGCATACATACACACATGTGCATACATAGTCACATGCATTTGTATACACACATGCATATGTATACATACATAAACACAAGAACATACACACACATATGCATACACAAATATACACATACACATACAAATACTTACACATACATACACATACATAGATGCACATATCCACTCACATGCATATATACATACATATACACACATACACATACACATACACATACACATATAGATACTTACACAAACATATACACACATAGATACACTCATGCACATGCACATATAGATACTTACACATACATACACACAAATAGATACACATATATATACACATACACATATACACACACATATACACACACATATACACACACATATACACACACATATACACACACATATACACACACATACAAATACTTACACAGACATACACACACATAGACACACACACATACACTCACATGCATACATACACACATGCATATGCATACATACATACACACATGCACAAACACACACATGCATATATACACACACACACACACTCACATGCACATACAAACACACATATGCATACACACACATACATACACACATATGCACATATACACATGCAAACACACTTTACAAACACATGCATACACACACATACAAACACATGCATACACACACATACAAACACATGCATACACAAACATACAAACACATGCATACACACACATACACACATGTATACTCAAACATGCACATACATATACATAGACACACATGTGCATACATACTCATATGCATGCCTATACATACATACACACATGCATACATACACACACATGCATACACAACACATATACACACACTATAAATACATATGCATACACACACATACGTACACGTATACATACACACACACATGTACACCCACATATATACACACACATAGAGACACACATATACACATACACACACATAGAGACACACACATAGAGACACACACATAGAGACACACACATAGAGATGCACACACACATACACACACATACATACATATGCATACACAATGCACATGCATACACAATGCACATGCATATGCATATATACATACATACATACATACATACATACATGCACATACATACACACCCACATACACATATACACATATACATATACTAAAATACACACCCACATACACATACACACATATACATACATATATATACATACACACACATATACATACATGCATATACACACACATGCACACATACATTCACACATGCATACACATATACATGCACGCATGCATACATACATATACATGCACGCATGCATACATACATACACATGCATACACATATATATACATACACACATACACATACATATGCACATACACACACACACACACACACACACACACACATATATATATATATATATATATATATATATATATATATATATATATATATATATATATATATATATATATATATATATATATATATATATATATATATATATATATATATATATATATATATATATTTCTAATCCATTTTGTTTTACATGTATGAATTTATGGATCCTAGTAGAGAGGGAAAGTTCAGCCTGATTCCGTAGTAGCTATCATGCATGAATATGTAGACATGCCCGATGAGGAATTAAAATTTACCATCCAGATGCTTACCAAGTGGCCAAAGGAAGGCTCCTCTGTGGCTCCATTCGCAAGAAGAGACGTATCTGCCCACAGGTATGTTTTCTTTTCATATATTAATGTTTTTAATGATAGTATAACACATGTTTTTATTCATTTTTATCTATTTATTTTCAAGACATCTATACCACATCCAACACATGAGAACATAGTAGGTGCCTATGAGGACATGCATAGGTAGCCTATGGCTGGAGTGCAACATAGAACCTGAGGGGAATATAGTATATATAAGGCATGGGTTGGAGTTTAAAAGAAGAATGAGAGCTTTATATGACTCCTACCTACTTTTTGTTCACTTGAGATGGAATTAAGTATAAGTTTACATATAAATTGAGATAAATATTTTATGTTTTACTTATATGTTTTTTTTCTTTTGTACTGAGTTTGATAAGAGAGATAAAAAGTATGTACTTAGTTCATTGGAGACAAAATTTTGCATTGGGTGGTCTCATAAATGGTGTTTGAAAGAGATGCGGATACCTATGGCAAATCGTCGTGATAATGCATGATATGCATTCCTTTTATTTGTTATATTTGTGTGTGTGTATATATGTATGTATGTATATATATATATATATATATATATATATATATATATATATATATATATATATATATATATATATATATATATATATATATATATATATATATATATATATATATATATATATAAACACACATATATGTATGTGAATCCACTAAATAGCACATAGAATACACTAAGTCGACTTGAGCCTTGAAAAAAAACATAGTCAAGAAACCTTATCTAACTTAGTAGTCATGTACAAGTAAATGATGTCAAGAAAGAGGGTTCTTGATGCGTCAAGAACCAACCCTGCACACATGCACATATGGGATTTTTAACCATACTTTTTTTCCTACTTTCCTACCCATATGTGTTTGCCATATGGTTGAAGTATATATACACATTGCATCTAGTCCCCCCCCCCACCTACTAGAGAGATGTCTCTCCTCCCAACCTTATGTCATATATATATATATATATATATATATATATATATATATATATATATATATATATATATATATATATATATATATATATATATATATATATATATATATCCTGTATATATACATACATATATATAAAACACATATTTAGATACATACACATCACAGAAACATGCCTACATGCACATGTATATACATATACATGCATACACAATTATAAACACACTTTGCATATATCACACAAATGCACATGCATACATACACGTGTGCATACTAACACATGCATACATATATCACACACATGCATACACATGAAACACAAATATGTGTATACTAACACATGTGTACATATAACACACATGAATACACACACACACACACAGATATATATATATATATATATATATATATATATATATATATATATATATATATATATATATATATTTATATATATATATATATATAGATATATATAGATATATATATAGATAGATATATAGACATATACATATATACATGAGAGAAATTCCATCCTTGAAGCTATATATAAAATTTTAGGCATACCCCCAAGCTTCATGTTCTACCTTAAAAGAACATGTTTTCATCTCTATGGTGGGATTCACCTATATTCTAGTTGAATAAAGGAGAACCTATTGTCTGATACCCATTCAAATGATTCAAGTTAACGATCGATAAAGATCCCTTTTTAATGGGAAATTACTACCTTCATACTCAGATCAAAACCAATCAACCTTCAAAATAACCTATCAAAATATAAAAAAACAAAATTCATTATTATGTGATTGAAAGAAAGTAAAAAATATCATAAAAAGTAAAATCGTTTTTTACTTGTTTGCACATCTTTTATCATAAGTATCCAAGGAGTAGGTACATAGGTCCATTTCTATCAAAACTTGGCCATAACAAGTCCTTCTTGATGATATTGTCTCAACAAGCCGATCTCTTTCCTCTCAACAAGTCTCTCTTGATGCTATTCTCTTGATGCCAACATCTCATCAAGGTGAATCACATCTAGGACAATGCATATCAGTTAACAAAATGTTCTTGTTGTGTCAATACAATACAACTTCTTGAACAAGGTCTATGGATCCGTGAAATATATAACCTTGCATATCAAGAGCTCAAAGCAAAGATGAATTCAAACCTTGTACCAAGTTTTAAGCATCAAGAAGCTCTCCTAGAGAGTGCTGATGATGATACTGAGATACCATACATTGTGCTTCCTAAGAGGACTAGATTACATGGTGGGTCATATGAGGAACAACAAAGTGTGCATCATTGCATTTTGGGAAGCATTGAGATTCACAAGAGAAAGGTGGATCAATGCTTTTAGAAACTGACTAGAGGTGAGAAAGAACATGATAGCCCTATTGATCTGAAGAAGAAAGAGTGGATAAGATTGTACAACTTGAAGGGGAAATAGAGTCATTGTGGGTGCAAGCTTAGGATTTACATGGATTTAACATGTTGAATCTCATCGAATCTCTTAAAATTTATTCGACATGTTAACCCCATATAAATCCTTAGCTTGCATCCGCAATGACTTTATTTCCTCTTCAAGCTGTGTAATCTCGTCGGCCTTTTTCTTCTTCATATCAATAGGCCTATCATGTTCTTCCTCACCTCTAGTCAATTTTTGAAAACATTTATCCACCTCTCTTGTGAATCTCAATGCTTCCCAAAAGGCACTGATGCACCCTTTGTTGTTTCTTGTATGACCACCAAGTGATTCTATCCTCTTAGGAAGCACAATGTATGATATCTTAGTATCATTATCAACACTCTCCAGGAAAGCTTCTTGATGCTTAAAGTGTGGTACAAGGTTCAAAGTGATCTTTGCTTTTGAGCTCTCGATATACGAGATGATATATTTCACAAATCCCTAGACCTTCATTAGGTAGTTGTATTGTATCAATACAACAAGAACCTTTTGTTAGCTGATATGCATTGTCCTGGATGCCATTGATCTTAATGAGATGTAGAGTCAAGAAAATATAGCATCATTTCTTGATGCATTTTCTTGATGCCATTGACCTTTGATTGATCAGAATCTAATTGTGTAGCAAATAAAGGTACTATATATTAATAATCCAATTATTTATATATACACACATTCACATGTACACATTTACACATACACATATTCAGATATACACAAATATACACTCTGAAATATAAATGCACATACAAAACTATAAATGTATGATGTATGTATGTGTATATGTATTTAGCATGTATGTATGTGTATGTATATGTGTGGGAATGTGTATGTGTGTGTATGTATGTGTAAATGTATGTATGTATGTATGTGTAAGTGTATGTATATATGTATGTGTATATGTATGTGTATGCATGTATGTTTGTATAAATGCATGTGTATGTGTGGGTATGTATGTATGTGTAAGTGTATGTATATGTGCATGTATTTAGTATCTATGTGTGTGTATCTATATGTGTGTATCTATATGTGTGTATCTATATGTGTGTATCTATATGTGTGGGTATGTGTATGTGTGTGTATGTATGTATGTGTGTATGTATGTATGTATGTATGTATGTATGTATGTATGTATGTGTGTATGTATGTATGTTACATGTGCAAGTTACTTTTGCTCTCATCTATGATTGCATACAATCCATCAACACTCACACAAAGTGCTAGTTCTTCGAACCTCCTAGCCATGCCTGAGCACGTATTGTCTGATGATGTGTTCGTAACCCCCACACATCTCTCTTTCTATATACCATGATAAATAGAAGTGCATCCATGTGATTCCATGTGGAAAACTCCTTTTTAGGGGTGTTCCCACCATTAGCTATAAAGTGATATGACGTTTCCTTCCCCTTGAAAACACTGTTTTCCTCAAAAATATAAATGAAATGTCCATCCATTATGGTAGATGAAAGTGCTCGAACTCCCATGAACCCCATGTACTTTATGTACATGGTCATCTCTGTGTGTTGCTTCCCCATATCTTTCCCCTTAAGAAACATCATATGAGATCATCTCAAAGGTGGGAAATTGTCTGAGCAGTGTCTGCTATCTCCCATGTACACTCAACTTCCAAACTATCACTCCTATGACATACATTATCATCAAAATGAACTACATCCATGTGATGTATACTCTATGGAGTAATAGTATGAGAAGCAAGTGTAAAGTGCCAAGCTTATAAGCTTGACTGTACCATAATAGATAATAAACGATAGGATCCTATGAAATATAGAACAAAGTCCCATAAAGAGTGACTCCAAATCCATCTAAGACTAAATGATAGATTGTTCTCATATCATTCTGGGTGTACCTAACTCACGATTAATAGTTTAATCTAAACTACCTTATGATCTATGCAAATCCATGATTTACCTCATATATAAGAATTTCTTGGTAATAAAATGTAAACTATACATTTCACCAGCCAAGAAGTCTGTGTTTTTCATTGCCAATTTCTATGATCCCATCTTATTGGTTTCCTTAGTAGTGTAGCAAAAATGCTTCACTACTTTCTCAAGTGATGTGTATCAATGAAACTAGTCACTCTTTGTGTATTCTTCATAATATATGTCATAGTCTCCTAATCATACTGCGAGACTGTTGTGAAGATAAGTAAATCTTCACTACCTTGGAGATGATCATAAATGTATCCCTCGTGCCTCTATGCAACTTCCTATAACCTATAGGATTTCTTGTGCACATTTCCAATGGTGAAGATATATCTCCTTCCCCTTAGCAATACTATGGTCTACATCCATAAGGATTATGTGTAGGGATCATATTACTAATGAAGTTTCCTTATCTACAATGCTTTGATGGACCTAAGTCCATCAAGTACATGCATACAAGCATGCAAATACCTTATTTGCAGAAAAGACATGTTACCATGCCTTAACATTCTTACCTAAAGGTAAGTGCATATATAACGCCATGAGATGGGAAACATTTTGACAAAATTTCTCTAAGGAAATGGAGTCCCAAAAAATTTTAACCATAAACGGGCTCATGGCACACAGGGCATCCAATATGACATTGGGCTTGGCAAGCCCATAGCATGCATGTTGATATATTTAGGTAGTGATGTGTGTGAACACACTAGGACTACCAGGGCACTTTTTACCCTCTTTAGGAGGTCTTTTCCCTGGCTTGTATATACGCCTATAGTCCTAATGGGTTAGTTATCTTTGTACATTCTAGTGGTAATACATTCAGTATTGTGTGTTGTCCTCCAAGCTTCTTCTTCTTCCTTGTGCTGTTCATGTGCTTCTGGAGACGTCTAACTCCAATCAGAGCAGGTCATCGCTTCATCTAGGGCATCATCTACGCCTCTCCGAGTGCAGTCTTAGAATCACACAAAATCTAGTGAGCATACTCAAGGTGTTTCAGAGCTCAAAACAGCTTCATTGTGTGGTGCCAAAATCATGATCTGAGCTCATTTTGACCTCCAAATGCACTATCGCAGTGCTTCTATAGGCTGTTTTGTCTTTTTGTGACAAAGATATATACACGTTTCCGTTTGCCAATATAAGTGTCTTGAAGTCCGCGACAGGTTTAGTAGAACTTGTTAGGGTAGTTATATTCAACCTTTTTAGATATAATCATTTTTCTCCATCAGGGTATTTTAGTCAGTGGACATGGTTGAAAGTAGTGATGTATTTCATATCTTGGCTATTGAGGATAAGCTGGATGGTATGAATTACCCATTGTGGGCTTATATGATGCATCATGTATTGATCACAGAAGGACTATGGAATATTGTGTAGGGTGTTGAAAGACATCTTGTTACACCTACAAATACAAGTACTGCAAATGCAGGTACTAGAGCTAATGGAGATGGTTTCGAAGATGCGGATTTGTATTCGTGCTGCAACTTTTGTTGCATCTACTATAAAGAAATTTTTTTGGGATGGCACAGATGATCAGGCACATGCATTGATAGCCTTGTCTGTCAAACGTGCCATTATTCCTCACATTCGCTCTTGTAGAATAGCTAAGGATGCTTGGGATACACTTACCACATTGTACCAAGCTAGGAATGAGGCTCGTGTTGCTTACCTCCAAAAACAATTGGAGAGTGAGCATATGAACGAAGGTGATTCTATGGATAGTTTTGTGACAAAGATCAAGGATTTGAAAGAACAGTTGATTTCTACTAATGAAGTTATACCAAATAGCTCACTTGTGCAGACCATTCTGAATGGTCTTCCTAATTCATATCAGAGTTTTGCTTCTACTCTTTGTTTGATGATGAAACGCAGTCCAAATTCCCTATCATTTGAAGAGTTATTTTTTGTTATGTTGCAGGAAGATCAGTCTAGGTAGAACACGTCCATTATGCATGTTGTAGATCAAGCCTTCCTCGCTAGTTAGAAGGGCAAAGGAAAATGGAGCTCTTCTACTCGTAAGCAGAAATGTGCAAATGCAGCACATTTGAAGAAGGAAGACAAACATGAGAAGAAATAAGAAAAGTAGAATTTGTTTTGCAAATACTGCAAAGCAAATGATCATGTCACTAAGAGCTGTCCAAAATAGGTTGCTAAAGAGGAAAAGAAAAAAGAGGCCTGAGTGGTTGTTGCAGAGGCCTCTACATCAAAAATACAGTCGGCTAATGTTGTGCAGAATGAAGAATGGGTGTTTGGTACTGTTTGTAGTTTTGGCCCATCTTCTCATGAGAAGCATATGTCTGTAGTAGACTCATATGTTTGGTATTTTGATAGTGGCGGAACCAAACATATTAACTCGTAGCACAGTTTCTTCACTTCACTTGAGCCTACCCCTATAAGGAATACCATCACATGTGCTAACAACTCCTCTTATCCTATCATGGGAGTTGCTAAGATCATTCTGGCTATTGTTGATGGTAGTTCTTTCACCTTGTTAGATGCTTTATTTGTGCCAGGGATCAAGAAAAATATGTTATGAGTTTCAGCATTAGCCAAGATTGGATTGGTTGTGAAATTTGTTGAAGAAATATGTATAGTTTATGATCTGTCAAATGGAGACATGGTTATTGCTTCTCGAATTTTATGTCATGGGTTGTATCCTCATAGACTATGCAAGATTTGTGAATGATTCAGCATGTGCAGTACATGATTCTGAGGCTATGTCATATGCAAAGCTTTGGCATGCATGCTTTGGCCATCTGAATTTTGCTAGTTCGCTACACTTGTAAACATTTGAAATGGTGTCCTCTTTGCCCAAACTTGAGGCACCCCAAAAACATGTCTGTAAAGGCTGTATTTTGGGCAAAATATAGCGTTCCTCCTTTCCAAAAGATGGTTCAGTTTGGGCTACTCCAAAATTGCAGCTTGTACATAATGATGTCTGTGGTCCTATGTAGACACCTTCTTTTGGAAACTATCTTTACTTCGTGACTTTCATTGATGATTTTTCCAAGCATGCATGGGTATATCCACTCAAAGCAAAGTCTGAAGTGTTTATGTGCTTCAAACAGTTTTTGGTTTTTTTTTTAAATCTATCAGCATGTAAAATGGGCACCCTCCGTTTTGATCGAGGGGGGGAATATATGTCTTCTGACTTTAAGCTAAACGTGGGATAAAACATCAATGTACAATTTTGTATACACCTCAGCAAAATGGAGTTGCTGAACGGAAGAATAGGTCACTCATGGAAATGGCGAGGTGTATGGTCAAGAGTCAGGCTTTAACACATAGTTTCTAGCTTGAGGTTGTCATGTGCTTAATTGGTGTCCCAATAAGGCACTACAATCTATCACTCCATATGAGGCTTGGCATGGTCACAAGCCATGTGTTGCTCATGTGCATGTTTTTGGTTGTCTTGCTAATGCTTTAGTTCTTGAAGAACATCGTAGGAAATTGGATGATAAAGCAGTAGAATGTATTTTTGTTGGGTACAATTCTGAAAGCAAATGCTATCATCTATATCATCCACAAAATAAAGGCATTTTGGTTAGCCATGATGCTGTTTTTGTGGAAGATGCTATTTAGCCTTTACTTTCATGTACGAAGGAGATATCTGTTTACTCCAAAGAAATGTATGATACTTTGCAACCTCTTTTTTGTTGAAGATTCACTCACTAATTATGCATAACGACATAAAGACAAAGGAAAGCAGAAACAAAGCATTCAGAAAAACCAAAGCCTTAGTGAAGGGACAAATTCACGACTGTAATATACAGCGTAGAAACTTCCAGAATTAGAGTTTGTTGAAACTGGATCAAAATGTATATAAGAGAGAGAGCATAGAACCAGAATAAAAGAGTGACTGTAAGTAAGTGCACGAATAGCAGATGTAGAGATATAGAAGACGCCAGAGATCGGTATGTAGAGATGAATAACAAAACCTGAAATGTCGGGTATTCATCTGAGAGAGATGGTAAGGAATAACTACTCAGAGTAGGAGAGTTTTCCATAGCTATGAGCAAAGTGAGGCCAGGCTATTTGTACACATCTTCTGTAATAGAAAACACATGTTCATGTGGAAGTTTGAGCGCATTCTTCGTATGTGAAGAAGTCTGAGAGATTTCATGTTACTGTGAAAGTTAGTTAACAGTTAAAGTTTTGTTAGTAAATGTTTTCCGGTACTTTCCATGAGTTAGATCTTGAAGTATGGTGTAAGGTTTTGTATGAGATATAGCTTATCTTGTAGCTATAAGTCTCTACTATAAACTGATCAAAGATTTCGGTGAAATGGATATGTACACACAGTACAAAGTCTGACCGGAAAGAGATATCAAGAACTGGTGAAGTTTTTTTTAAAACTTCAGATAGAGTTTATTCAGTGAAGGAAGTTCAGGTATCACTTCCTTACTTCATGTATACACATTTGAAGTAACTACAAACAAAGTTACAGTTGATTCCGGTAGTATTCCGGTACAATTCCGGTAAGAGTCCGGTGAAGTTTTGGTGGAATTTTGGTGAGTTCAAAACACAGTTTTGGCAAAGTTAAGTGACGCAAAGATTATTTAACTGTAAGCAAATATAGTAGTGTAAAGTCTGAAGTAAATCAGTTCAGAATTGAAGACCGGAAAGAGATATCAAGAACTGGTGAAGTTTTTTTTAAAACTTCAGATAGAGTTTATTCAGTGAAGGAAGTTCAGGTATCACTTCCTTACTTCATGTATACACATTTGAAGTAACTACAAACAAAGTTACAGTTGATTCCGGTAGTATTCCGGTACAATTCCGGTAAGAGTCCGGTGAAGTTCTGGTGGAATTTTGGTGAGTTCAAAACACAGTTTTGGCAAAGTTAAGTGACGCAAAGATTATTTAACTGTAAGCAAATACAGTAGTGTAAAGTCTGAAGTAAATCAGTTCAGAATTGAAGCTTGAAGGAAACGTGAAGCTTTCTATAAAGTGAATTCTCAGTGTTCACTAAATACAGTTATAAGTTTCCAGTTTCAGAAAGTTTGCTAAGCTACTGATGATTATAGAGGTGTTCTAACATCACTCTAGCTTAGTTTCTGTGGTGTAAGCGAATTCCGCAATAAGCACTGCACCAACAGTGGTATTAGAGCAGGTTAACCACAACAGTGGTATCAGAGCAGGTTAATCAAGAGTAATATCAGAGTGGTAAGATCCACAAGTGGTACCAGAACAGAAAAGGTTCTGAAGAGCAGAAAAGGTTTCTCAGAAGAAGAAACGGAAAGAGAATTTGAAGAATTCTCATAAAGGAAGGTGTAAGCTGAGGTGATCACAACAAACGGCGTCAAGAAACGTTCCGAAGTAATTCTCAAGGGTAAAGGTTTATAAAAGGTAAAACTTTTTAACGTGACACTCACCGGAAGTAACAAGAAACAAAAAGATCATGGCAGATCATGTCTCAATTGACAAATTGGACAGAGATAATTATCTGGCATGGGTAATGCGAATGGAAGCTTTACTTATGAGTAAGGACTTAATGATGTATGTGACAAGAGAAGAAAGGAAGCCGACTTTCAAAGATGATAGTCAACCGAAGAAAGAAGAATTAGAAGCCTTGAAGCTGTGGCAGAAGAAAGATGCAACGACAAGAGCTTATATTTACAAAACCATTACAGATCATCTATTACCACATATTAGAGGTCTGGAGAAAGCAAAAGATATATGGAGAGCATTGGAAGATCACTTCCAAAATACTACGAAAGCTAGAAAGGCTAGCTTATGGTCAGAGTTCACAACATTCAAGAAAAAGCAAAGTCAAAGCGTTAGTGACTATGTCACTAAGATGAAAGACTTGGCAGATAGTCTTGGATCGATTGATGAAGATATCGAAGACCACACATTAATAGCGCAAGTGCTTACAGGTTTGAGAGGAGATGAAAGGTGGAAACCTTTCGTACTCTCAACTGAACTGTCTTTAAATCATTTTGTACCAGATTTAAATCAGTTGCTTGGACTAATGCTAACGTTTGAGCAAGATTTGAAGACAAATGGAGAAAAAGGACATAGTTCGGCTATGTACGCAAAGAATAAGAAGAAAGGTGATAAAGGTAAAGAAAAAGATGAAGAAGAAATGACTGCTCAAGCAAATTATTCAAGAGGACGAGGTAATGTCAGAAATAAAAGTAGAGGTAAAGGCAAAGGTAACAAGAAAGCTTGCTGGATCTGTGGATTAAGCAATCACTTGGCTCATGATTGCTGGCATAATTCTCAAGGATCAAGCCAGAATCAGAATAACAACAGTAGAGGCAAAAGCGGAAGATATCAAAGAGGAAGACAAAGCCAAAGAGATCAAAGAGGAAGACAAAGCCAAAGAGGTGGATATGGTAGAGGTAGAGCAAGAAGTTGGGGACAGAATCAATCTCACAACACTACCTACTACAACTATGCGAATGATACGCAGAATGATGATCATACGACGTTGATGATGAACTCGATAAGTACATCAGAAAATGAAGACCTCAAGGTATTCTATATTGAATCTGGTTGTTCAAATCATTTGTCAGGAAATATAGAATTGTTATCAAAATTAGAAGGAGGCATTTCAAATCATACAGTACAGACAGAGTGATAACACAAAACATAATGTAAGGTCAGTTGGAAAGGTAAAGTGTAAGAATGGAGCTGACCTACTAACAAATGTTTTGTATGTTCCAACAATCCCAAAGAATCTGATCAGTGTGGGTCAGATAGTAGAAAAAGGTTTTCAAGTCAGGTTTACAAATGAAGGAGTATTTGTCAAAGATCCAGAGAAAGGATACAAACAAATTGTCCATGGTAAAAAGGAAGGTAGACTTTTTACTCTGAAAGTACAAGGGAATGTTGGTCAAGCCTTAATCACACATGGTGATGAGGTATTTACAGAACTAGACCTCTGGCATAAGAGGCTAGGACATTTTAATGAAAAGGGAATCAAAGCTATGGTGGAGAAACAATCCGTGAGAGGATTACCAAACATGAAGAACCAACATATGATTCACAAATGTGAAGCCTGTCAGATGGGAAAAGCCCACAGATTACCATTTTAGAAAAATGGATACAAACATGATGGTGTGCTAGAACTCATACATACAGATGTATGGGGGCCAACAAAAGAAGGATCTATCAGTGGCTCAAGGTATTATGTTCTTTTCATTGATGATGCAACAAGATGGATAACTCTTTATGTTTTGAAAGAGAAATTAGAAGTGTTTGGAGCTTTCAGACATTTTCATGCATATGCTGAAAGACTTACAGGACAGAAACTCAAAAGACTAAGGTCTGATGGAGGAGGAGAATATTTTTCTCGAGAGTTCAATGATTATCTATGGAATGCAGGTATCAAAAGAGAAATAACTTGCAGGTATACACCGAAACAAAATGGAGTAGTAGAAAGAAGAAACCGAACTCTAGTTGAGTTTGCACGAGCAATGCTAAAGGAGAAGAACTGTCCAAATTATCTTTGGGCTGAGGCTGTAAATACAGCAACATATCTGGTAAACAGATTACCATGTACAGCTTTAAATGGGATGACCCCTTATGAAGCTTGGTGGGGTAAGAGACCAACACTTGATCATTGCAAAGTGTTTGGATCAGTTGTGTATGCTTATGTGCCATCACAGTTGAGACATAAGCTTGAACCAAAAGCTAAAAAATATGTGTTCATCGGATATGATGAAAAGCAGATGGGTTATAGGTTATGGAGTCCTCTAACCAAACAGTTTACTATTTCCAGAGATGTGACATTTGATGAAGGAAAAAGCTGGTATACAGATAAAGAGCATAGTATTGAAACACTTGAAGAAGAGATAAGAAGAAATGAAAAAGGTAAATCACATATGCAGGTGAATGGAGATGAAGATCATATGCAAGCAAGTACATCTAGGATCGGATCAGGCATGAGAAATGAAGATGGATCAAGATTTGATGAAGATGTGTATTCAGATACACATGACGAGTTTGAACCAAGAAGGTCAAACAGAGTAAGGAAACAACCAACAAGGTATTCCTATGATACTTCGTATTTGACTCAGAAAAACTATGCTTACTTAGTAAAGGAAGATGAAGAACCTCTGAATTACAGTGAAGCAAAAGGTAAGAAACAATGGGAAGAAGCAATGAAGGAAGAGTATAATGCACTAGAGGAGAACAAGACTTGGGAACTTGTTCCAAAACCAAATGGTAAGAAAGTGATTGGAAACAAATGGGTTTACAAAGTCAAGAAACTTGCAGATGGAAGGATAGCCAGATACAAAGCTAGACTGGTTGTCAAAGGCTATGCTCAGACATATGGCATAGATTATGATGAGACGTTTAGTCCGGTGGCAAAGATGTCAACCATAAGGACATTGATTGCTATAGCAGCATCAAAAGGATGGAAGCTAAGTCAGTTAGATATAAAGAATGCATTTCTGAATGGATATATATCAGATGAGGTTTACATGGAACAACCTGAAGGGTTTGTAAGTTTCAGTTACCCAAATCATGTTTGCAGATTAAGAAGAGCTCTCTATGGATTGAAGCAAGCTCCAAGAGCTTGGAATTACAGACTTGTGAAGTATCTCAATGACCTTGGATACCAAAGCTCAAAGGCAGATGAAAGTCTACTGATCAAGAAAACAGATGAAGGCATGATCTACATTTGTATTTATGTAGATGACATTATAATCACAGGAACCTCAGATGAAGGAATCAAAGAGGTAAAGAGACTGCTTGAAAAAGAGTTCAAGATCAGTGATCTAGGAAAATTATCATATTTTCTTGGAATGGAAGTTACATATACAGATCATGGTGTATATGTCTCGCAAGAAAGGTATCTCCTAAACTTACTGAAGAAGTTTAACATGGAGAATTGTAGAGAAGCTTCAACACCGCTTGAAGTCAATCATAAACTCAGTAAATATGGTGGTGCAGAGTTTAAAGATATGAGAAAGTATCAGTCGTTAGTGGGAAGCTTAATTTATGCTACACTAACAAGACCTGATCTCAGTTATGCAGTGGGAGTTCTCTCACAGTTTATGCATTGTCCGAAGGGGGGTTGCACGACAAAGAGTTCTTAGATATATCAAAAGAACTATAAAGGAAGGATTATATTATCCTTATACGTCAGATATAAAGCTGAAAGCATATAGTGACTCAGATTGGGCAAGAAGTCAAGATGACAGAAGATCAACACATGGGTATATGATATATCTAGGAGATAAGCTTGTAAGCTGGTATTCAAAGAAGCAACACACAATAGCTTTATCGTCAACAGAAGCAGAATATAAAGGACTTGTGGAAGCAACTAAAGAAGTGATATGGATGCAGACCTTGTTCAAAAGCATGGGTATTGATCAAGGTATACCTATCATACATGGAGACAATATGAGCTCGTTGTATCTTGCAGCAAATCCATTATTTCATGCAAGAACAAAACACATAGAGATTCAATATCATTTCTTGAGGGAAAAGGTAATGGAGAAGGAGATTGAATTGGTATTCACTCCTACAAAAGATCAGATTGGAGATATTCTGACAAAAAGCTTAGATGGAGTAAAGACAAGCAGATTCAAAGAAATGGCAGGTATAAAAGAAAAGAAGGATATATGAAGACCGGAAGATGAAAATTAGTGATTGAGGGGGAGCTGTTGAAGATTCACTCACTAATTATGCATAACGACATAAAGACGAAGGAAAGCAGAAACAAAGCATTCAGAAAAACCAAAGCCTTAGTGAAGGGACAAATTCACGACTGTGATATACAGCATAGAAACTTCCAGAATTAGAGTTTGTTGAAACCGGATCAAAATGTATATAAGAGAGAGAGAGCATAGAACCGGAATAAAAGAGTGAGTGCAAGTAAGTGCACGAATAGCAGATGTAGAGATATAGAAGACGCCAGAGATCGCGTATGTAGAGATGAATAACAAAACCTGAAATGTCGAGTATTCATCTGAGAGAGATGGTAAGGAATAACTACTCAGAGTAGGAGAGTTTTCCATAGCTATGAGCAAAGTGAGGCCAGGCTATTTGTACACATCTTCTCTAATAGAAAACACATGTTCATGTGGAAGTTTGAGCGCATTCTTTGTATGTGAAGAAGTCTGAGAGATTTCATGTTACTGTGAAAGTTAGTTAACAGTTAAAATTTTGTTAGTAAATGTTTTTCGGTACTTCTATGAGTTAGATCTTGAAGTACGGTGTAAAGTTTTGTATGAGATATAGCTTATCTTGTAGCTATAAGTCTCTACTATAAACTGATCAAAGATTTCGATGATATGGATTTTTTTTTTAAACTTCAGATAGAGTTTATTCAGTGAAGGAAGTTCAGGTATCACTTCCTTACTTCATGTATACACATTTGAAGTAACTACAAACAAAGTTACAGTTGATTCCGGTAGTATTCCGGTATAATTCCGGTAAGAGTCCGGTGAAGTTCCGGTGGAATTTTGGTGAGTTCAAAACACAGTTTTGGCAAAGTTAAGTGACGCAAAGATTATTTAACTGTAAGCAAATACAGTAGTGTAAAGTCTGAAGTAAATCAGTTCAGAATTGAAGCTTGAAGGAAACGTGAAGCTTTCTGTAAAGTGAATTCTCGGTGTTCACTAAATACAGTTATAAGTTTCCAGTTTCAAAAAGTTTGCTAAGCTACTGATGATTATAGAGGTGTTCTAACATCACTCTAGCTTAGTTTCTGTGGTGTAAGCGAATTCCACAATAAGCGCTGCACCAACATTTTTACAGGTAGACAGTCTGGTACTGGTCCTAATGAGAAAACTTCTTTAGCCATTGCAGGTTTCATGTGACGATGCATATCATTCTGTTTCTAATGCAGATTTGCATGGTGCACTTGTTGATGAGAGAACTAATATTGAGGAGGCAAAAACTATGCCAAAATGGCTAGTGCAAACTTTGCGTGATAGCAAATTAGATGCACCTCTATCATATCGTACTTGTTCAAGCTCTCATAGCGCCTCTTTTGCATCAAATTGCTATGTTATGGTTGCATCTAGTCTCTATGATGAGACTGAACCTGTTTCCTTTGATGAAGCACAAAATTCTGAACATTGTTTGGCTGCAATGCAATCTGAATACGATGGTATCATGAAAAATGGTACCTAGTCTTTATGTGACTTGCCCCCTAGCAAGAAGGCCATTGGCACTAAGTCGATATACAAGCTGAAGTGTAAACTTGATGGAATAGTTGATAGGTATAAGGCTAGTCTTGTTGCAAAGGCTTATGCGCAAGAAAGAGGCATTGATTTTGATGAAACTGTTGCACCTACTTGCCAAATGACTACTATTCACAGCATCTATGCACTTGCAGCTCATCATGATTGGAATGTACATCAGTTGACATTAAAACAACATTTTTGAATGGTGACTTGCATGAAGAGGTGTATGTTTTTCAGCCCCATGTCTTTGTGTAGAAAGGGCATGAAAACCAGGTGTGCAGGTTTGGTGTAGCTCAAGCGTAAGCACCACCTCCTTTACTTGTCAATCAGCAGAGATGTGAGGACCGGTATGAAGACCACGAGCAAGTGAAGGCACAAGTGCGTGAGTGAAAGCACACAAACATGCACACACATACACACACATGCACACAAGGTAAGATCAAAGAGAGGAACAATGGAAAGCTTAGATTGCAAAAGAGTTCTCTTACAAAAGCTCTACTCTCTAACAAGCTAACCTCAAAAATGAGCTCTCTAGCTCTTTTTATAGTTTTTTTACTAGTTTTGGCCCTGTCCAGACCTAGTGTCCGATCTAGTTAAAAACTAGGTTCTAGGGCTTATTTGAGGGCTCAAACGAAGTCTAAAAATTATGAAAATTGATAGGATGATACTTCTAATACTCCTCAAGCTCGAGGACTCCTCGGATTGAACAAAATGGAGTTATAAAAATATGAAATGGTATTTACAAAGGTTTTTAGTGATGAAAATCACTATTTTTGTAGGGATTTCTTCTGAAAATTTGACATAAACTTCTTGGAGCTCCCTACTTTCTCCTTCTTCTTGTGTGTCCTCCTCTTTGATGTGCTCCTATGCTTTGTCCTTGACCTTCAGCTTCAACACTCCCCCCCCCTCTCGAGTATATCGTCCCTGACAGATCCTTGTTGTGATGGTTGTTCCAGGTAGTGCTGTGAGAGGTAGTGTCCATTCGATAAGAACCATAGCCGTCTATCTTCCAAATGTGGGAGGGTTGGTTGTCCGGTTCTTCTTTTGTCACTGTGAGCCTTTGCAAGTGGTAGTCCTTTGGTATGTGCTTCTTCCTTGGATTCCAGCATGATTGTGTCGTTGTGAGTCTCCATTGATGGCCTCTAGATCTTCTTAAGATGATGTTCATAGTAGTCATGCCAAGTACTCATAACCCATAATGAATGATGGGTAAGTGTGTTCGTGCATGGGTTGAGGAAAATATGTGCCTTGTGCATGGCCCTGTAATGTAGCCCTATACATGCTTACTTGGAAAATGCATTGGAAGAAGTATGGTGCAAAAATTGGGGTCTTGAGCTAAGTGCTCAAGGGTATGCCGACGAAGAGGTTTCCTAATCTATCATGGTTATGGTGTTGCCAAGGTAAAAGATACTTACCATGGTGAAACATCGATCAATGTTTATCTCTTCGTGTTGTGCTCTCGGCATTTGTGATGGACATTGTTGATGAATGTCCGTGTTGAGGATCCATTGATGAAATTCTTTGAGTGCATGGTCCTGTCTGCTCTCTTCAAAGCAACATTTGCCAAATACTGAGAATCGAATTTCTTTATATTCCTTGACAAACGACAGTGGGTAACTACACCAAGCTTAGTTTCACATATTCTCGTTAGCTCACCATAAGCCGAAGTCTTCTCATCTAGTATACATACAAGGATTTGCAGTGTACCAAAACTACCCTTTGCAGATATCTCCTTGGATGCTCTCGTACATACAGTAGTTAAGCATCGCTCAAGTTGTGGACCTTCAAGCTCTTCCCTCCTAACATGGTAAGGGGAAACAATAGTTGTGGATGCCATGTTCATGCCAGGTGCTTGACATCTACCAGATAAGGCAGCCATAATATCATTTGCTAGCCGAGACACACTTCTAACAAAACTGATAAATGCCCAGTAATCAATGGTTCCACCTTCAACTAAGCATGACTCATTCACGTTCCATGAGCCAAACCTGGGAACAAGTTCTTTCTCTCTCTCTCTCTCTCTCTCTCTTTTTTTTTAAATTGCGAAACAATGTCACCAAACAAGAAGACAGATGTTAATATCAGAAAAAATAATTGACATATGTCAATGTGCTCTTCTGCATGGGACTCTCAAATGTGTCTATGCACGGCCATGTAATGTGGCCCTATATTAATGCATACTTTGGAAATGCATGACCTGAATGGTGCAAAAGACATGGTTGTGCTAGGAGCACATGGTTGTTGCTCGTCGAGGCTTTCGATGTTATTTGTAAATATTGATGCCATCTGTCTTGGAGATATCCATTGGATCTTGAAATGATGTAAGCCTGTGATTGTTGAATGACAAATGATCCTTCCTCTTTATGGGGATCCATTTGAGAATGGTCCTTGACTGTTTGGTGATCTCCTTTGGCTGCTTCATGTTCGGATGGTTTTTGGAGGGTTTGATCCTTCGTGGTTGGCTCTTTGGTTCTGTGGAGGCTACTGGTGTTTTTGGCTTCCATACCCATACCATTGTTGGTGTTCTGCTGACTTCTGCCGAAGAGGTGGGATTATCTTCCTTGTCTCTCCTTGGCTTCTTGATTGAGACATTTTTCATAGTGGAGAGCATAGGCCTTTGTGCCTCTAAGAGCCCATTGGGAACCCACATGTGTAATCGCCCTTGTTGAGCTGCAACTAATTTCTTAGGCACCCAAATTTGTCGTAGAGCTTCTTGTTGAGTTGGTCATGGTTGCTTGGTTCTGGTCCTTGCATTGTTGACTTGCGTGGGTGGGAATTGTGTTGGCAAGGCTGGTGGCTGCTCTCTTTTTCGTACCTAGATCTGCTTCATGCCTGGAACTGCTTTCTTGTCGAATGGTGTCTTTCTATTTGATATAGCAGTTGTCTTGAACGGTTGTGTTTGCCTTTGTGGTGGAACTATTGTGGCTACCTGAGTCTTTGAAGAAGAAGAGGGATCCACCCCCCTTCGAACCTGTTCTTCCACGATTGACTCCTTCTACATCATAGAGCTTTTGACACATACAACATCTTCTTCCATACGATTAGTCTTAGAAGAACTATGAGAATGTGGGACATCTCGATTTGTGAGCATGCAGTTCTCTAATTCTAATGTAATGCATTGTTCCTGTACCCAAACTTGAAGAATTCGACTTCTTATGTTTAAGTTAACTGCATGGTCATAGATCCAATCTTGACCCAAGACAAGTGGTTCTGTAAGGTTCTCATCTTGACACACTAGCACTTTGACTTTCATTGGAACATCTTGAAGGTAGATGGGAAGTTCCACCTTGCCCAAACAAGGGGTTTCCACACCTCCCAATCCTATGAGATAAGCTTCTATGGGATTGATGTTCAACTGCAAGTCTTGGTAGTAGGAAAGTCTAACTGCACTACTTGCTGCACCTGAGTCAATCAATGCTTTCACAGTCCTTGCACCCTTTCCTTGTCCTATCTCTATGGTCACAAAGGGATGTCAGTCAATGACTTGAGAAGTCGGTATGCCTGATTTTTGGCACATATCTATGTGACATTTTGGGATTCCCATGGGCTTGGAAATTGAGGCAATTCTTCTAAGGTATTAGATTCAAAATCTAATCTTTCGTCTTCTTGTTGTTATGCTTCATCTCCGTAAGTAGATGGAATGTCTTGGGGAAATTGATCATGAAGGTCATCAATCTCACGAATAGGAGGGGAATTACCCTTCCCCTTGGCCCATTTCTCCTCTTGTATTTCCTGCAAGAACTCTTGAGAGTGCTCTTGAATTGAAGGAGGTATTCCAGCATCCGTGGAATTAGGAACATAAGCTTGGTGGTGAGCTTCTTCTCTTAATAACTGGTTGAGCCTGTGGAGGTAAAGAAACTTGTGGTTTTTTTACCAACTGCTCTAATCTTTCTAGTAAGCCTTGGAAATGCAAATCCGGTTTGATAGAGTTTGTCTGATTGAACTTTTGACTAGTCTCAAGTATAGCTTGAGCTTGCTCTACCATTTTCATACACATTTTCAACCGTTCAATCTCTAAATCCGCTCTAGGGTAACTCTTGTCTAGGTTTGCAGCTGTTGGCCCTTCTTGAAGTCGAGCCGGGTAGGCCTTGAACATCATGTCCAAGCCTTCTGGGGTTGGACTTGCAAGAACAGACCCTGGTTGTGGTCTATTTACAATGGGTGGTGAAATGGGATGAGGTGGAGTGGATGGAGTTTCGGCATGCGAGGGACTTTGAAATTCAATGTCATCTATTTTTGTTTTCGCTTCTTTTAGGCTTTCTTCTAGTTTCGATAACTTTTTATTCCACTTGCGATTGGCCTTCTCTCTAGTATCTTTCCATGTTCTTGTTTTCCTCTTACTAGGCTCTCCTAATTCACTGAACTCTGATCTCTCTACTGGTTTATCTTGTTTTAATGCTTGTGCTTTAGTAACTACCTGTACAGGAGCCACATTACTACTACTTGCACTTGAATCCACCACTAAGCCTATCACATTAATGGGTGTAACCTTGGGTGCACTAGAGGGGTTTCTTGGACAATCTCTGGGGAGATGGTCTTTGCTACACTCAGGACAAAAAGCTTGTATTGTGATAGCCTGACCTTGACTCGGAGATGGTGGGTGGGGACAATCACGAATGAAATGGTCACCCTGACATCTAAAACATGGTCCTCTAGAGGCTTGTGGTCTCATTTTTCTCAATTGGGGCCTCAAGTTAGGATTTGTATACATGACATTCGAGTATTCAGGCTCACAATTTTGTTCCATAAGTGGTGCCTCATATTGATATGAGTGAATCTCACTATGCTCAGGTGACTCTATGTAATAAGCATGTGGACTACCTTCATGGGAGTAGTCTGAGCTATGAGCATGAGAGTCATTATCTGGTATCAATGGGGTGAGTGGCATCAATGCTCTATTTGGATTTTCCTCTCCCACAGCATACTTGACTGGAATCACATTGGCAGGAGCTGGTGGTTGGTTTCCCAAGACTGGTTGTGGCCTATATTGTGCCTGATATTGTTGTTGTGGTCGATAATATGGTTGTTGGTATTGGTTTTGATACCTACCTTGTTGGTAAGATTGCTGATAAGTTTGTCTAACAACCTACCTATTGTAGGGACAATCTTGAGTCGTGTGGTTCATGTATTTTCTCTCAATAGTGCAATATGGAGCATTCCTTTCTCTAATGTTTTGGTTTTGCATTGGGCATACGTTAGCCATGTGGTCCCCTCCGTAGGTATAACATCGGTTCAATGAGGTGACTCTCTGTGTTTGTCTATTTTGGACTCCCAGCTTCTTGGCAACTTGCTCAGCTACCTCATCTATTTCCGTGGAGATTTTCGAAGTATGACTAGTAGAACTATCAAAATCCTTATAGAGTTTGGACAATCCTAACTCCTCACCCAAGTTATCTTCTATGTCAATGCATGTCCGCACACACTCTTCTATGCTTCTAGGCTCTTTCAAGTACACATATGATCTTAGCTTGGTGCTTAGTAAGCCATCTAAAAACAAAGCCACTTGTTTGGCTGGTGTGGGTAACTCTGGAGCAGGGCATCTTTCTAGGTACTGTCTGAACCTTCTACTTGCTAGTCGCACTATTTCTTGGGGTGTCTGCTTGAAGCTGTGGATCAAAGATGATGTGTTATTCCTGATACCACTCTTGGAAAATTCTATAATGAATTCTTCTAGCAGTTGATCTATATCGCGATAGTTGCGACTACTCAGTGGTTGAAACCAAGCTAAGACAGTGCCCTTAAGAGTCAAACCAAATGCCTCGTACTGGGTGAACAAATCCTCAACCTGTTCAACTCTTAACACTTGTTTGAACTCGGCCACATGATCATAAGGATCTCCTGTCCCGTCAAAATAATTCTTCGTTGCCTTGATCACTTGAGTGGGTCTAAGGGTTCTTGAGTGCTCTCGGGGTCTAGGCAATGGAAAATCATGTTCATCTCTTTGTTGCCTATGTGCTTGATGTCTCTCTCTTTCAGGTCTTTCATTTTCAAATCCTGATCTATTTCTGCCCACAGTGTGTGCAAAACTTACCTCAGGTCTCTCCCTAGTTCTTTCTCTCTGGGCTTCTGAGCTTGGGATGATCCTACTCCTTGGAGGCCATGGGCAACATTGGATCTTGGTGGAGGGAAAATCAATTCACTCTTCCAAGTATATGCATGTCTATCATGTTCTGTTACCAAGAACATTTTCTCTGATGTGTTATCCAGGTAGACAACTTTGCCTGGTTTGGATCCTTGAACTTGTAGATGATGACTATGCCCAATTGGCTAGGTTGATCTGGCTTGAATCTCCAAAAGGCTTCCTCTGTTTCTCTATTCAAGAATAGTTCTATGCTTTTGTTGTCTTGAGGGATCCAATTTGGAGTGATCACTCTGGTCAAAATTGACTTGCCTCTAGGAGTCTGGGGTCCTTGTCCTACATTTCCTTGTTCTAGGTCTCCTATCTCATTCTCAGAAATGATATTTTGAAACTCATCATTCCTATCTGGTTGGTTGGTGACCACATACATGGTTCCTTCCTTATCAATGTATGAACCTTCTTCAAACTTGACTACTGGGTGTTCAAGTCCCATGGGTTGATCTAGATTCTTGAGTTGGACCACTGATCGCCTTAGGCCATCCTCATAGATGCGAGCACCTAATCGGTTGGTCCGAATATATTCCAGCTGTGTCTTATATGGCCCCTCTGGTGTTTGTAGGTAGGCAGTTCCTGAGCCCCTTGCAGGTTTCCCCATGCTAAAAGACATTTCTGAGTCACTTGTGTCAGAGCTTAGTACGTAAGGATAACCACTTAGTTGTTGTGCCCAAGATTTAGCTGTATGGTTGACACTAACCTCCAAAGATCTAATGCTTTGTCTATCCTTGCCTAGGTGTCTACCAGATCTCAGGTTCATAAGCTTTGTCTTCTAGTCCCAAAATTCCCCTTTGTATTGCTCAAAATCCCTTGGAGCCCCCTTGGTTCCCTAGTCCCACTTGAGGGTCAACTTCAAATTACCCTATTTGAAAATCAACACATTATTCTTATAAAAAATAGTTGAGGCCATGTAGGATTCGAAACGAGCTTTCCAACGAGCTATAGAACTCAAAAAATGGACTTTTGATGAAAAAGTTATGTCAAATCAGGCTCCTGGGGGTCAAAACAGGCAAACAGGACCTTTTGGAAAAATCACGATTTTGTGTGAAAATCGCGATTTTGAGGGATCAAGAAAATCGCGATGCTGAGCAACCGTGAAAATCACGATTTTGTGAAATCATGAAAATCGCGATGCTGAGCACCTATGAAAATCGCGATGCTGAGGGATCATGAAAATCGCGATGCTGAGGGATCATGAAAATCGCGATGCTAAGAGATCATGAAAATCGCGATGCTGAGCAACCAGAAAAATCACGATTTTGTGAAATCATGAAAATTGCAATGCTGAGCATTGATGAAAATCGTGATACTGAGGGATCATGAAAATCGCGATGCTGAGCAACCACAAAAATCACGATTTTGTGAAATCATGAAAATCGCGATGCTGAGCACTGATGAAAATCGTGATGCTGAGCACTGATGAAAATCGCGATGCTAAGGGATCATGAAAATCGCGATTCTGAACAATCCCAAAAAAGGGGATTTTGAGTGAGAATCGTGAAAAATGTGATTTTGAGAATGATCAGAAAATCGCGATTTTGTATGAAAATCGTGTTTTTGAAAATCGAGTTCTGAAAATCACGATTTTGTACCTTGGATGAAAATCGTGTTCTGAAAATCACAATTTTGTACCTTGGATGAAAATCGTGTTCTGAAAATCACGATTTTGTACCTTGGATGAAAATCGTGTTTTTGAAAATCGCGATTTTGGAGTCAACAGAGAATCGTGTTTTTGAAAATCGCGATTGCCAACAGAGAATTGTGTTTTTGAAAATCGCGATTACCAACAGAGAATTGTGTTTTTGAAAATCGCGATTACCAACAGAGAATCGTGTTTGATCACAATCGTGTTTTTGGCTGAAAATCGTGATTTGTGAGAATCGCGATTTTGAGCCCACTAAAAATCGTGTTTCCTCAAAGTCGTGTTTTTTACTTGAAAATCGTGATTTTGGCTGAGAATCGTGTTTTTGCTCAGAATCTTATTTTTTTAGAATTGCCAAAAAAATCACGCTTCTGAGGGTGACTAGAGAATTGTGCTTTTGAAAAACTTAGAGAATCACGATTCTGAGCACAACTAGAGAATCGCGATTCTGAGAATGACCTCAGAATCGTGTTTCCTTCAGAAAGCTTTTAGGCAAGAAATAAAAAATCGTGATTTAAAAAAAAAAATGAATTTTTCACAGAATCGCGATTTTCATCACAGAATCGTGTTTTTTGGCGGGAACTTCGAATTTTTGAGTGTCGAGCAATGGCGAGCTCCGTATGAATATCGTAAAAAAACACAGGCACTTGCTCTCCCTTGCACTTCCTAACTCCTTCTCACACAATAATGCATGAAAAATGGTATGAAAATGGTAAAAATGCACTAAAAAACAAGAAATTTCTATGAACAAGAAGATGGAAGAAGATGGAGATGGTGATGATGATGAAGATGAAGAGGAAAAATCAGAAAATGAACAAAAATGATAGTTTTTTTACCTTTCAACGTAGGAAATCTACGATCTTAACATCATAACGCTCGTGCTCGAAGCTCTCTCCCCGGCAACGGCGCCAAAATTTGGTGTAGCTCAAGCCTAAGCACCACCTCCTTTACTTGTCAATCCGTGGAGATGTGAGGACCGGTATGAAGACCACGAGCAAGTGAACGCACGTGCGTGAGTGAAAGCACACAAACATGCACACACATACACACACATGCGCACAAGGTAAGATCAAAGAGAGGAACAATGGAAAGCTTAGATTGCAAAAGAGTTCTCTTAAAAAAGCTCTACTCTCTAACAAGCTAACCTAAAAAATGAGCTCTCTAGCTCTTTTTATAGTTTTTTGACTAGTTTTGGCCCTGTCCAGACCTACTGTCCGGCCTAGTTAAAAATTAGGTTCCAGGGCTTATTTGAGGGCTCAAACGAAGTCTAAAAATGATGAAAATTGGTAGGATGATACTTCTAATACTCCTCAAGCTCAAGGACTCCTCGGCTTGAACAAAATGGAGTTATAAAAATATGAAATGGTATTTACAAAGGTTTTTAGTGATGAAAATCACTATTTTTGTAGGGATTTCTTCTGAACATTTGACATACACTTCTTTGAGCTCTGTACTTGCTCCTTCTTCTTGTGTCTCCTCCTCTTTGATGTGCTCCTATGCTTTTTCCTTGACCTTCAGCTTCAACAAGGTTAAAGAAGGCATTATATGGTTTAAAGCAAGCACCATGTGCTTAGTATGAAAAGATACATGCCTATGTGATTGTACATGGTTTTGAGAGCCATCCAACTGAAAGCATCTTATATGTTAAGGGTGCTAATGATGTGCTTCTGATCATTGTTGTGTATGTTGATGACATGCTACTCACTAGTCCTCATGAGAAGCATATTGCTGATTTCAAGGTTGATTTACATGCCTCATTTGAGATGTCTGATTTGAGGCATTTGCATCACTATTTGGGCATTCAGTTTATGCACGTTGATGGTGGAATGGCTTCATGTCAAACAAAATATATTGACACATTATTGCAACATTTTGGCCTTGAAGATTGTAAACCTATTGCCACTCCTATGGAGATAGGTTTATGATTGAGTCTTCATGATGTTGAAGATGCATTTCATGTTGTTCTCTATTAGCAAGCTGTTGGATGCTTGATTTACTTATGCATTACTCAACCAGATATTCAGTTTGCTATCTCACAAATGAGCAGGTTTATGCATTGCCCAAGTGTCAAGCATTGGCAGGCGGTTAAGTGCATCTTTTGCTACTTGAGTGGTCTCGTATACTTGGGTTTTTTTATCACAAGCGAGGATCACTACCACCAGATTTGCATGCTTTTTGTGACTCTAACTAGGTTGGTTGCTATGACACGTGTGTCCACTAGTGGTTTTTGCTTCATGCTTGGTAGCTCATGCATATCTTGGCTAAGCAAGAAGCATCCTATTGTGGCCACTTCCAATTGTGAGGCTGAGTATAGGGAAAATTTCATAGTGATTGTTGAGTGTGTGTGGCTCAATGCTTTATGGCTGATTTGGGTGTTCGTCAGTCTTCTACCACCACCATCTTCACTGACAATCAAAGCGCATTGGCAGTTGCGAGGAACCTTGTGTTCCATGCTCGCACTAAGAACATTTAGGTGCATTGTCATTATGTCAGGGAGAGGTTCTCTACTAGAGAGATCAGCTTGGCATATGTGCCCACATAGGAGAGCATTGCAGACCTTCTCACAAAGGCTCTGCCTAGGGAGAAGTTCAAAGCTTTCCAAAAAGATTTGGGTTTACTTCCCTTTGTGGATTGATTCCACATAGCTTGGCACTTCCTTATACATGAGCGCCAGCTCCTTGTTCACTGCATCACTCCCAAGGGGGATTTGTTGATATATTTAGGTAGTGATGTGTGTGAACACACTAGGATTTCTGGGGCACTTTTTTTCCTCTTTAGGAGGTTTGTTTACGCCTATAGCCCTAACATGTTACTTATCTTTGTACATTCTAGTGGTAATACATTCAGTATTATGTGTTGTGCTCTGGCTTGTATATATGCATATAGCCCTAACGGGTTACTTATCTTTGTACATTCTAGTGGTAATACATTCAATATTGTGTGTTGTGCTCCAAGCTTCTTCTTCTTCCTTGTACTATTCGCGTGCTTCCGCAGATGTCTAACTCCATATCCTACAAAAATATAAGATGCTAGCAACAATCTCTTTATTGCATAACCATGTACAAAAATATAAGATGTCATACATGAACTCCATATCCTACAAAAATATAAGATGCTAGCAACAATCTCTTTATTGCATAACCATGTAGTTCATTTAACCATATTTCTTGCAAACAATCAAAAAGTGTACCCCTAGCACAATAATCCATACTTTTAGAATTAAAACAATGATGCACTTTGATGTATCCATTTCAATACATGCATGTACATAACATAAAGTTAAATGTGTGAAAATATGAACCATACGTCCCTAAATGGTTTGATATTGGAATTGGATGCATCTAATCTTTTTTGATGAAGCTCTAGACCTCTACACCTTCCTCTTGATGTCTTAACATAAACTTTGAATTTTTTGAAAACATTGGATCACTTCCCAAAACATAAAGCATGGTCAAATGATTACCAAAATAATGCAAATTTACCCAAAAAATATATATGTAATTCTTTAAAGATGCAAAAACTTTTTTAGCACCTACAAATAATCCTAAAATGAGTTTTATATCATGTGAAAGTGGCTCAAAGTGAAATTACTTCAATCACCTTCTCGGTCTGTAAGATATGGCTATCGAAAGGTAGTTACCATTAATTGTTAGACTTTGCAGACCTGTGTACAATTGCAAAAAATACATAATTTCCAAAATTTCTTTTAATAAATTGAAATAAGATCTTGTTCTCTTCAAAAGGATCCATAGCACATCAAATTTGGAGTTTTCTAGCCAAACATATGGCATGTCCAAGTGTGACATGCCAAACTAGTGGACTGGTGGAGGGGCTGGAAAAAGTGTGAAAATGTGATTTTTGAAGTGCCCAAAAGCATTCTTCGATCAAGAAAATCATAATATTCTCTCCATAATATCAAAGAGTAATATATGAAGATGCTTGATTCTATTTTTAACTTACCAAATCCGCCCTTCATGCATGCTAATTTGCTCCCCAAAAAGGCCTCAATCAAGATTTTTACTTTCATGCAAAAAATTAAATGGGAGTCTTAGCAAGCTTCTAATCCACTCCTAATGTGGATTTTTCTTGCATTTTCTCATTCTCCATGGTATTACATACACCATTCGTGATGTATAAATGCACTAATCCATGTGAATCCTCTTAAATGATCTCTTTTCTTACTCTCCAAAAGTGGAGTTCAGCTAAGACTAGCACTTGAAACTTTTTTTAAAAATTGCGGAAAGGGGGCTTTGAGGAAGCAAAAATCCTCCTTAACTTATCCTTTTAATGAATCTAATGATTCCATAGTGTAGTGCATAGAATATACTCTTTGTATGTATACTTTTTCCCATCCATCCGTAGCTAATGCATGTCTTCTTCCCTCTTTCAAAATGGCAATTTCTTAAATTCAGGTGTTGAATTTTTTTCTTAAATAGTGATGGAAGGGGGTTTTGTGGAGCTTCAAACTCTCATCATACTAAGTCAGTTTTCAGATATCTTGATTTTATATGGATCACTAGGCTGTAGATATGCATGATTTTTCCTACCAAACTAAGAAGATTCCTGCTTCATTTCCCTTTTCCAAAATGGCTACTAGTCAATTTAAGCACTGAAATCTATGTGAAAATTATGAAAGTAGGCTATTTTGGAGGTGCATAAAGCTTGTGCTTACTTGTTTTTTGAGGGAATTCTTGACTCAAGATTAGATTGTATATGTGATAATGTCCATACATATGGTTTCCCTCCAAGAACTTGCCCCTCTAGCCCTTTATTATCCCTCTAAAAAATGATAATTCTTATAGAATTGAAAAGCACAAAACTAGAATTTGAAGAAATAATTACACTTATCTCTTGAGAGAAACCACTAAGTTGGATGCTCATGAATCCAATTCAGCATGGATCATCATTTATTGTCATCTATGACATGCATCTTTCTTATTTTCTTATCGGGAATCATGCATGATTGCTAAATTCTTATCTAAACATGTTGCATCAACTATGAACAAGTAAATACCATGACCTTTTATTTCTGAAGCTATATATATGTGTGCGTTCCGTCCATTTTCTCCCCCTAAGAAGCTTTTTCCCACATAGGTTGAACCTCTTCAAGAGAAGGGTGAGAAGAATTTATGTATATGTTGTACCTCTTCAAGACAAAAGTGAGAAGAAGGTACTTTCATCCTCTTCGCTTTGATGTCCTGGGAGGCATACCTTCTCTTTACTATTTTCTGCGATGCAATGTCCATCTAAAATGTATGGCGGCTTGGATAGCTGGAGTGCTTCACTTCATGATGGTGAGGTTTCAATCCCTTTGCCCTGCAACACCTATTGCGTGCCCAAATTCACGCTCTGATACCAATGTTACACATGTGAGTTACTTTTGTTGTCATCTATGATTGTGTAGGATCCACCATTACTCACACAAAGAGCTAGCTCTTCGAACCTCTCAACCATAACCGAGCACATATTGTCTGATGATGTGTTTGTAACCCCCACACATCTCTCTTTCTATATACCATGATAAATAGAAGTGCATCCATGTGATGCCATGTGGCAAATGCCTTTTTTGGGGTGTTCCCAGTATGAGCTAAAAAGTGATATGACATGTATGCATGTATGTGTGTGTATGTATGTGTGTATGTATGTGTATGTGTGGATAAGTATATATGTGTAAGTGTATGTGTATACATGTATGTGTGTGTATGTGTAAGTGTATGTATGTATGTGTAATTTTATGTATATGTGTATGTGTACACATGTATCTGTGTGTATGTGTAATTACCTATGTGTAAGTGTAAGTGTAAGTATGTATGTGTAAGTGTATGTATATGTGTCTGTGTATGCATGTTTATAAATTTAAAGTTTTTCTTATATTTTGATCTTTTTTTTGTTGGAGATTAAAATAACAGGACATATTGTATGGTAGAACAAAATAAGAGAAGATCTAACATAGTACTTGAGATGTGGGAGTTTTTTCACAGAAAACTACATCTTCAGGAATCATTTCCTCAGTAAAAGGTATACAAATTAATATTTTATATTACTATGAGTTATAAGTCTCATATAGTTTATAAATGTTTTACATTCAATCTATGTTATTTTGTTTTATTAAATAAATGTAGGCTGCTACAAAGAAGAGAGTGTAGTCAAGTCATACAACACATTTAGGCCAAATGGGTCATCATGGTTTTGTAGCTACATTTGTAAGTATATGTATTATTGAACCTATATTCTTTATTTTAGTTAAAACACTAATCATTAATCTTTCTTATTTGTTTCAATGTAGTGCAAGGATTATGATTGATATCGTATGAAAAAGGAAATCTATTTTGTTACACATTCTGGATATTGACATCTGAGTGAGTACATGCAAGATCATCCAAATGCTTTTGTAAGTATTATTAAATTTCATATAATTATTTTATTTTTATTGATGTTTTATGTCTTAATTATTTATGTTTGTTATATGTAATACAAGAGTATTATGGAGAGGTAGATATGGATGAGGTGGAGAAATAGACATAGGCAGGACAATCTAGATCGTCATAGAGTGCTCACACCTCTACCCATGATGCCACTATACATACATCAGATCATGATCGTGATGATGAGGATGATCATGATGATGATCATGATGACTAGGACTTACATGATGATGTGGATGATCATGATCATGATGATTGATATATTACATTGGATATCTATTTTACATTGATATACATATTTTTTTTTATCTATATATTTTCTCTTCCAATTATGTTTTGAATTGTGTCTATGGTACTATTTAACGAAAATTCTTGTTTGAATGATTTTTAGTACTTTTTATATTTAACATGTATTTTATTACTTTAATTATATAATTCATTCATATTATGTATGTGTTTATGTGTATATATATGTATGTGCATGTAGTTGTTGTGTGTGTATAAAATGTATGTACACACATGTAGGTATATATCTATATTTTTGTAAGTGTATCTATACGCATGTATATATGTCTATGTATGTGTGTATATATATGCATGTAGATATGTTTTATGCATATGCATGTGTATATGTATGTATGTATGTGTATTATGTTTATATGTACATATGTATGTGTATGTATGTGTATATGTGTGTATGTGCATGTGCATGTGTATGTCTGTAAGTGTATGTGTATGTATGTGTGTGTGTGTATGTGTGCGTATGTGTATGTGTACGTATATATGCATGTGTATGTGTGTGTATATGTGTGTATGTGTATGTGTATGAGTGTGTATATGTATGTGCATGTCTATGTGTAAGTGTATGTGCATATGTGTGTGTATGTGCATGTGTATGTGTATGTGCATATATATGTATGTATGTGCATGTGTATGTGTAAGTGTATGTGCTTATGTATGTGTTTGTGTGTATGTGTGTGTATGTGCATGTGTATGTGTGTGTATATTTATGTATGTGCATGTGTATATGTAAGTGTATGTACATATATGTGTGTACATATATGCATGTTTATGTATATATATATATATATATATATATATATATATATATATATATATATATATATATATATATATATATATATATATATATATATATATATATATATGTGTGTGTGTGTGTGTGTATATATATATATATGTATATGTATGTGTGTGTGTGCATATGTATGTATGTTGTGTGTGTATGTTTATGTGTAGGTATATGTACATGTATATATATGAGCATGCATGTGCATGCATCTCCATTTGCATCCATGTGTATGTGCATGCATGTGAATGTGCATATGCATGTGTATAAGTATGTGTTAATGTGTGTATGATTATGTGTATATGCATTAATGCATGCATGCATGTCATTTTATGTGTTTGTAGATATGTTTGTGCATACGCACATGTGTATGTGTGTGTATGTGTATGTGTAAGTGTATATGCATGTATATGTGTATGTGTGTGTATATGTGTGTGCATATGTACATGTTTATGTGTGTGTATATGTGTCAACGTGCATGGTCATGTATATGTGTATATGTGCATATGAATGAGTAAGTGCGAGTATGTTAATTAATGAAAATAAAACAATTTAAATGATATACAAACAATGAAAATTGCACTTACAATAATTAGCCATATTTGATGCCTGATGAACTTCTTGAATAAGCTACAATAGAGAGAGAGAGAGAGAGAGAGAGAGAGATGGAAATTGAAAGAGAAAAAGGTAGAAAGAAGGAGAGAGGGAGAGAGAGAGAGATAATAAGAGAGGGATTAGAAAAAAGAGATCTAGAAAGAGATTGTTGGAGCTTGTAAGCACAATGGAGATCTGAATGTTGGAGTGCTCTTTGATCAGATGCACATAAATGATGATCGAAGAGTGATCCAATGTTTTTTTTAATAAATCACCATCATCGCATAAGCGATGAAAAATCTTTGTGTCTTCGATAATCCAAAGCATCGTATAAGTGAAACATAAGCATCACATAAGTGACACCAAATAGCCTCGCATAAACGATGCTCAATAACAAGTTGTATAAAGGACACTTATGAACAAGTCGTATAAGCAACACTCAACAAGCGACACTATTGTGTATGTCATTAGGAGCGTTAGAAAAAAACATCATAAATAACGTCGAGATTAACATCGTTTAGGTGATGGTGCATGCTCAATGCCCAGTCTGATGAAATGCATGATCATGTAGGGATGAAAATGTGTCGTGTTAATTGTCGCTATGGCAACATATTCCTTGTAGTGAATGTACAATTGTTTACAACACAGAAGCAGAGTATGTTTTAGCAAGTGAGGCATGTAAGGAATCATCGTGGTTTTCTCGCCTTGCTTATGATATGGGTCTACCTCAGCATGTACCTCGTTTGCTCAGTGATAGTCAGAGTGCTATTGCTTTGGCTAAGAATTTGGTCTATCATGCAAAGACCAAGCACATTGAGGTGAGGTATCACTTCATTAAAGGTTGATTAGTCACTGAGCACATTATTCTTGAGAAGCTTCACACTCAAGATAATGTTGTAGATGCTTTGACTAAAGCTCTACCATAAGATAGCTTTCGACACTGTTGTCACTTGATGGGGGTTACTTGATTCATGATCTTACATAGTCACTTGTATATTGTGTAACATGCCCATCATGTGGGAGGTATAGTTTGTATACTTACACTTAGGTATTCTATATCATTCTTCCATTTTCTCCCATAGTCACTTTGGCCATATTGGCCTTTAGTGGGAGATTGTTACCATTAGTGTCCATGTGAAAGGCCAAATAGCCACCGGACACTTTTATATATGTTCTTTAATAAAACATATAGTGGCTTGGTCAGCCACACACTTTAAGTTCAATGGCATTTGTAACACCTAAGAAGTCTGTGTTCGTGCTCTCTGTGTACTATGTTTTTCTGCATATTCAGCAACCTTTGTGTGGAGTACCATGTGCGGTGCTAGGAGCTTGGTTTTCTACTCTAAGGATATTGTTGTGGAGCTCTCAAGAAGGAGAACGCATTGTGGTGCATCAGCATCGAAATACTTCAAATAAAAGATTGATACATCAACACACTTTGAAGTATCTTCCAATGGACATATTTATTTGACACTCCAAGATTGAGAGAAAGAGAAGAAAGAAGGATGTGAAATTGTAAAGTTTTACACTTCCCCTTCTAGCCTGTTGCTATAGGACATCGTGGAATTTCTAATATGTATACTTTTTTTACGATATTTTTATATTTTGATTAATTTTAACTCCAAGGTTGTGGTATATTTGTCAATGCTCGGTCTTGGCCCTGCATAAAGGCTTCCGGTTATTTCTATACATAAGAAAAATCTCATATCATAAGTAGAAATGTTCACTTTCTAGGTTTCTCTAGTGAAAGCATGTTCAAAGGTAGAAATAAATATCACTAAACAGAGGTCACTACTTATCATTTTCTTTTTGGATTATATACATCTCTGTATTTCAAGCTACTCTTGTAACTATATTGATAGCCATATTGATAGATTTTGCAATGCTTTCAGCCTGAGCTCTCATTGGGAGCTGGTGATGTTGCAGATTTAGTTTGCTATTTGATCGATTTGTTGTAGTGAGGTTTTAAAAGTCGCTCATCTCAAACATATAAAAAACTATAGTTCCAAAGTACTGTTCTTGGAATATTCACTCTATTGCTAGCTCCAAGCTACCATCTAGAGGGATAGAAAGACACACGTGCCAGCTATGAATAATGAGACCAATACAAACTCGTTTCTCAATTGAGTACATGGAGAGCGCGTGTTTATATGATAATGTCGTGGGCTGCTGGCGTTTGAAAACAAAATAAACGAGAAAAAGATCTCTAGAGAGAGGAGAAGCATGCTCGTGGAAGTTGGCATTTGGATACAAAATAAATAAATTATCACTTTGGAGAGAATATATCTGGTCTTTTTTTTCTTAAATAAAGTTCGGAATATATATGTTTTAGCAACAGGCCACGAAAATGAAACTATGAAGCTTTAATGAAAGACTTGGGCAACAGAGTTGGTGAACGGTACTAGTGTGATCGTGGACAACTCGCACACGGCACCGCATTATTTCGAACTCCTCGTCTGTCGAAATGTATATATACCATCACAGGTTTCGTGGTCATCGTTGAATACAATCACAGCGTGAGAGAGCGAGGGAGAGATACGTGTATACGATAAGAGTGTTGACTGCATATACGCAGAGAGAGAGAGAAGAGAGAGAAGAGGGAGAGAGATGGCTCAGACAACAGCCGACGTTGAACGTGAGATTGTGGTGGCGATTCCTCTATTTCATCGATTTACGGCACTGGACGCTGTTGGGCCATACGAGGCGCTGCACATGATTCCCGGCGTGACCGTGCGGTTCCTCAGCGTTCGTGAGGGCGAGGCCGTCACGGCGGACATCGGCCAACTGCAACTCATTTCAACTGCCTCTTTCACTGATCTACCAAATCCCGACATCATTGTCGTGCCAGGAGGGCCCGGAGCTTTCACTGCCGTCAATGACGCTGCGCTCATGGATTGGCTGAAGAAGGTACCTCCTCAGAGACTCAGCTTTCTCTCAGCCTATCCACCTTTCCGAAACGATCTCTAGCTCCCCCCGGAACGACTGTAGCCGGACGGCCGGGCTGAGTAACTTCCCGCTTCGATCGTGGCTTCGCTCATCTGAATGTTGTGGCTTTATTCATCTTATGTTCATACAGGCTCATATCACCAGCACTTACACTACGTCAGTGTGCACGGGAGCCCTAGCATTGGGCGCTGCGGGGCTGTTAGAGGGCCTCACTGCCACTACTCACTGGGAAGCATATGAAGCTCTCGCGGCATATGGAGCTATTCCGACAGAAACGAGAGTCATTCAACACGTAAGTGATCTCTCCAGATAATCTCTTCTCTTCGTTCTTCCAGTACTGCTGACGCCGATGTCACCATAGATGTGAATCGCGCAGGCAGTACTAGTGAACAAATATGGCTATGTTCTCTTTCCTACAGATTCTCCATCTTAGGTGCATGGCTTTCCATGGCGAAAGAGAAATATTGTGGCTAAGGAGACGTAAATGTTCTTCATGGTTTGCAGTTACTCATGCGCTTCTCCTTCTGGCAGGGAAAAATCATCACATCTGCTGGTATATCATCAGGCATCGATATGGCATTGCATCTTATTACTCTCTTGAAAGGCGAGGAAGTGGCAAAAATGGTTCAGTTGCTCATCGAGTACGACCCACAGCCCCCATATGATGTGGGCGCTCCAAGTAAAGCAGGGGAAGAACTTGTAGAGAAGACCAGACAGTTCTCCGAATATTTCATCAATACACTTCCTCCAAATTAAATCCACTATTTGATTGATGTATTTCGTTTTCAGAAAGTTAAGTGGATAAAGCGCCAAGGCGAGATATTTGATGCTCGTTGTACACCAACTTCTCGAGCTGTCAAGTTTAGTTGCACTCTATCTTGGCTAATTTTGTGTGAACATACCCTATTTCTTTTAACATACAGAATACATATTGTTGTTGTTACAACCATATGCCTCAGTGTGTGTGTGTATAATTTCAATGCCCAAAAATTAACGCAACACCTTTCATATCAAACTCTTGCATGAGAGATTTCATCGCAACCTATATTATCATTGATAAAAGTTAACACATCAGCATTGATAAAAAAAAAATCTTCGGTGTCACTCATTCTTACATGCAATGATTGTTCTACATGTTTCATTTCGAAAAGCATCTTGGAAGCCAGTGGGCTCCACATAGAGCAATACCTTGGTCATGTATAAGAAAACTTTCCCTAACTATTAGTTACTTTTCTATTTCTTTAGAAGTCCTTATTGAGGAGAAACTATCTATATGGCGTATATTTTAATGTTTTTACCACTTTTAACTATAGAAAATGCACATTATGTTGGTATCAAAGATAAGGAAAACCTATTGCGCTTAGTTTTTTTTTGAGTCATTTGAAAACTTCACACGGAACTTTGCTTTTTTTCTCACTTTTCTCTTCTCCCCTTCTTCATTGTGATCTTCCACGGCATGCTTGAAGTATCCCGACCCTACATGTACCTAATAGGTGTTTTGACAGTTGTTCAATGCATGTTTCTTCCTATTTGATGCATGTTATGCTTTATTTTCTACTCTCAAACTTGTTAATTGGAATCCACATTAATGCAAAGGAAAGTCTGTATGCACTAGATTGGCTAATTAAATTAAAAATTAGATGGTTGATGGAAACCGTTGGATGTCAGCCAACCTCTCATTGGCATTGTGTTTCTAGATCTATGTATTGGCACCAACTCTTGCACATTTTGTCTCACACTTGCTTATCTGCATCGCACTCTCATTGAATGTCTCTTTCTCTTCTCCCTAGTGTAGACTATGCTCTCACTTCTTAGTCTAACTCCAAGAATAATGCCTATTCCTTGTGTGTCGATTCACTTACATATGTCGCTCCTAACTGATAGCATATCTTGGTGGTCACTTTGATGTCCCAAGAATGTCTAAAAATGTGTACAATCAACAACTCCCTATTTTGTCCTGCAGTGACTTTAGGACAACAAAATTGTAAATGAGGGGGCCATACATACACTTTTGTGTACTGCTTCCTCTTCATATGCCTTCACTTTTGCCTTCATTTCTTCAATATGTCTGCCTAAGGGAAGGTTCACATGAACCTTCCCAACACTTTAGAATCCTTGAAAACCTTATAGAAAGACATTCTCCAACGTGCATTCAACTTTCTGCAAAACCATAACCATTGTGAACAATTTTTTGTGCACTGCCTATGCATCTTGTTCTCAGCCACTTATGCACCACTTTGCACTTTTACACCATCTGCTCACTTTTGCTTGGGAACCACCCTTGAAATCCTATATAAGGAGGTCTTGGCCACATACATACTCAGTCTTACCAATGCCAGACTTGGTAGCTCAAGGAGTCTTGATCACCAATTAAGTACTTTCAAGTTCCACTTTGAGTTCTAGTCTTGTCTCTTGCTCTAGTCTTGTCTAGTCTTGTATCTTGGACACACTCTCTTGTCCTATTGCAATCTCGTAGTACGAGTTCCTTTCGAGTTATTTCTTGTAGCTAGTTTATCTCCTTTAAAGGATTTCTTGTAATCCAGAGATCTTGCTCCATACTTATAATCCCGTGTTGTGGGATCTCTTGTATCATCTCTAGCTAAGTTATGTATACTTATCAGTCCCGAGTTGTGGTTCTTCTTATATCAGCTACATATTCTTGTACTATTTTCCCTATGTGGGTATTCTTGTAATCAAAAGCATATTTCCAAAATCTTGTCTACTGTAGTCAGAGAGCACAATCTAATGCTCCCTTGACATTTTGGCGAGACTAGGTTTTATCCAAGACCAGGCATCATGGAGAATGCTTATGAATAGATTGTGGCATCACTTCAAAGTCTTCAACAACAAATCAAGGATCTATCTCATAGATAGACACAAGTCGAGATAGAACATTGGGTGCATGTAGGAATGCTTATCGAGGGAAAACAACAAGAAGCTAGGAATCTTCAAGCAAATCAAGGAACTATTCAAGTGAACCAATGTCCTAATTCATCTGTCATGAAGAACCCAAGATTTGCATGCCAGAAAAGTTGGACGATGATCACATGAAGTTTCGAGGATTTTTGCAACAAGTCGAATTGTACATTTATAGATACCTTGATGATGCATCCAAGGTCGGTTTTATTGGAACCTTGCTCTATGGTCAAGCACTATCATGGTTCGCCCCAATCTTGGAGAAGGATATGGCTATACTTCATGTCTATGAGGGGTTTCTTTTAGAACTCACTGCCACATTTGTAGATGCAGACACGAGCTAAGTGGCAGAAACAAAGCTTTGCAAGCTACATCAAGGTAACCACCATGCCTCTACATATGCATCAAAATTTAGGCAATTGATATGTGACCTCACTTGGCACGAAGATTATTTCATAAGCCAATTTAGATGGGGCTTAAGAGATGATGTGAAGGACCTTCTACTTACGATGCCAAAGGTTAAGACATTGAATGAATACATGAACCAAGCTATTCAATGTGATAACCGACTTTTTGAAAGGAAACGAGAAAAACAAGTAGAAGGAAGACCTCACCAATGGAAACCTTTCCAACCCACTCCTAGAGATGAATCTATGCCCAAACCTATGCAAATCGATGTAACTAGGTTCCAATCTCTAACACCACAAGAGAAACACAGAAGGAGGAATAACAACTTATGCCTCTATTGTGGAAATCATGGCCATATTTTAGTTAATTGTCCCAACAAGAGAATGAACTCCAGAGTTGTAGCCACCCTTGTAGACCAGGGAAATGAGGAAGTCTAGTTGTAAAAGAGACAGTATAGCCAGATCATGATATAAGAAAGGGTCTCATAATTCCAGCCACACCCATAGAACCATTTCTTGCCCCTCTCAAGTTAATCATGCCTAAGAAGACCCTTTCGCTTATAGCTCTAGGAGATCCAAAGAGCCTCCTCATGTTTCATTGATGAAGGCTAGGTTAAGAAACATGGAATTCCAATACTTCAGAAGAACAATGTTATGAATTATGGAATATGTTGAACAATGCATTGTTGGAGTGTTAAATTATTAATGTATTAACGTGTTTTTGATGTTTTTGATATAGCAGCTGAAGGTTCGTGAGGAGCGTGCAAGGCCTGAAAGGGCGAACATCAATAATCTTTATTTAGCTTGTAAATAAACCCACGTAGAAGGTTCTATTGTTAGAAACAGTTAGCAAAGTAATGGTTAAAATAAGGGTCATTGTAGACCATAATTTTTGTTATTGAAAGCAATCACTTTCTATAAAAGTTACCAACTTTTAGTTTCATGCTCGCTTTTCAAAGCCACTCTCATGTAATCACTCTTTTTGACGTAATAAAAAATTCATATAAATACATGCACTCTGTGGACTGTCAAAACAGAGTGCATGGGGGGAGATTGCACCCAATACTGCGTTCTATCTCGTCCCTTGTTGCATCTATTTTTCTATGTGTTTTTAGCATCCGTAATCTTTGTATGCACGTGAGATAAGATCCTGACAAGAAACAAACTAGTAGTAGTTGAAGCTGTAGATGGATGACCTCTAGCATCTGTGAATATAACCTTGGAAACCACACTACTAAGAGTACACCTTGGTGACCATGATTCCCACATATGTTTCAATGTAATACACAATTCAATAAATATGGTTATCATCGGAATTCCCTGGTTAAATAAACATAATCCAAAAATTAATTTGGAAAAGAATAAAGTCACTTGTCGAGATATCCAGAAGAACCTAACATATGTCGGAGCCAAAACCTTCATACATGTAGTAAGCAAGGAATTGACATATATTATCCATGCCATACCAACTGAAGAGCCCAAGAAAGATGATTTAGTAAAGATACCCCACCAATACCAAGGTTTTGAAGATGCTTTTGAAAAAAAGAATGCAAATATGCTCATGAAATATAGACCTTACCATTGTGCCATAAAACTTCAAGAGGGAGCACAACAACCCTTTGGACCAATCTATAGACTATCCCCAGAGGAACTTACAAAATTACATAATAATATTAATGAGAATCTAGCCAAGGGGTTCATCAAACACTCAAAATATCCTACTGGAGCCCCTATCCTATTTGTAAAGAAGAAGGACAGAACTCTTGAAATGTGTGTGGACTATCATTGGTTGAATAAAGTCACAATAAAGAACAAATATCCTCTAGTACTTATATCAGAGCTCTTGGAATGCCTCGAAAAAGCAAAGTTCTTCACGAAGATTGACCTTTGAGAAGCATACAATCTTTTTAGGACCAGAGAAGGAAACGAATGGAAGACAACATTTCAAACAAGGTATGGGCACCTTGAATATGTAGTTATGCCATTTGGTATCATAAATGCTCTAGCAGTCTTTCAACATATGATGAATGATAACTTTCGAGAGTATTTAGATGATTTTGTGGTAATATATATCGATGATATCTTGATATTCTCCAAAAATCCATAAGATCATGAATGTCACACAAAGATAGTCCTAGAGAAACTAAGAGAAAAAGTGTTCTATGCAAAATTGGAGAAGTGCTCTTTCCATCAGACAAAAGTGGAGTTTTAAGGTACATTGTATCAGAGCAAGGAATCTTTATGGACCCTAGGAAGATCAAGAGAATCCTTGATTGGCAATCACCTTCTTGTGTTTGAGATATACAAAGTTTTCTAGGGTTTGCCAATTCTTACACGATATTCATTAGAGATTATTCCAAGATAATGACACCTCTTACCAAGCTTACAAGAAACTCAAAATTTTCATTGACGGAAGAAGCACAAAAAGCCTTTGACACCTTGAAATCAACATTCACTATTGCCCCAATTCTAGTTGATCCTGATTCCAGCAAACCCTTCTTCCTAGAAACTGATGCATCAGACGTTGCCCTAGGGGACATTCTATCCTAATATGGAGATGATGGACACCTACATCCACTTGCATATCATTCATCCAAAATTTAATTATGAAATCCATGATAACAAACTTCCTGCCATAGTAGAGGTATTTGATACCTGGCATCACCATCTAGATGGAGGAGCTCATAAAGCTACTATGTGTACAGATCACAAGAACTTAGAGTTATTTGATCCGTGAGAATCTACCACAAGATGAATTGTTTTGTAACATTAAGAAGAAAGCTCAACAAGGAAAGTTGAAGAAGTAAATAAATTTCAGGAAAAGGATGGGTTATTACTCTATAAGAACCTATTGTATGTCCCTCCAACAAAGCCCAAGATCCAAGTACTTCAACAATGTCATGAAAACCTTGCAGCAGGATGTATTGTAGTGAATAAAACAATAGAACTCATATCAAGGGATTTTTGGTGGCCTCAAATGTGGAAGGAAGTCAAAGAATATATCCAATCCTATGATACTTGCAATAGATCTAAGGTAACCCAACATAAAACTCATGGCATCTTGCAACCTTTACCTATTCTAGAAAGGCCATGGGCTTCATTGTCAATTGATTTCATCACAAATCTACCAAATTTTGATAAGTATGATGCCATTCTTGTTATCGTGGTAGATGCATCCAATCATGCAATAGGATGTGTGTTAGCACAACCCACAAGTGAAGGAAATCGTGATTTAACTATAGCATATGCCAATAGACAACTAAATGCGGCTGAACAAAACTATACAACAACTAAGAGAGAAGGGTTAGGCATACTATATGCCGTGAAGAAGTTTAGGCACTATCTATTGGACAATAAGTTCAAGTTTTTCACTGATCATCAAGCTTTATTATGTTTGGTCAATAAACCTTGCAATACAGTACGCCTAGTAAGATGGTTCCTCTTACTAGTGGAATATGACTTTGAAGTTGTTGTTAGGAAAGGTAAAACCCACCTCAGGGCCGATCATCTTTCTTGCATCACTTCAGGAGAGCCATCACAAGGTGTTTCTGATGAACTACCTGACGCTTATCTATTCGATTTAGAAGTTTTTCCTAAGTGGGCAAATAAGTTGGTACATGTCCTAACCTTCGAACCCGCAAATAAGAATGTGAAGATGAACAAAGAAGAAATTGTAAAATCACAGAAATATCAAATATTGGTAGAAAGCATGTACAAACAAGATAGAGAGGGTGTATTAGCTTATTGTGTCGACGGGGATGAACATAATAGTTCGTTGCAACAAGCCCATGAAGGATTGCTAGGGAATCACTATTCTAAACAACAAACATTGCAAAATCTAAAGTGTTTAAGAGTGTACTGGCCTAGTATGGATAAATAAATACAGGAGTGGATTAAGAATTGTCCACTGTGCCAGGAAAAACCCCCAGTGGAGTATGCTACCCTTTATCATGTGTCATTAATTCTAGAATGGAGTGTTGCATTGGTATAATTTCTAAGATCAGGAACTCTACCCAGTGAGGAAAGTCTAGCAAGAAAACAAACCATGGAGCAAGAGGCTCAAGACTATGCCTTAGTGGGAGAAAACCTATACCGAAGAGGCAAAGATGGTTACTTAAGACTATGCGTTCACGAATCAGATTATTTGAAAGTCTTAGAAACTGCACATAACAGTGTTGCAAGTGGACACTTTGGGCATGGTCGAGTAATTAAGACTATTTTATTCTCAGGACTTTGGTGGCCCACCCCTCATATTGATGCACATACCTATGTGAATAGATGTGATACATACCAACGTGCACAATATCTTATTAGAAAAGATGAGATGTCTTTGAGGCCTATAAGGAGGAATGATTAGTTGTCATTCAACCATCAATTGATCGCATCATTTCGAGATCCAATGGATACCTCCAAAAAAAGATTGCATCAACATCTGCAAGTAACATCGGAAGCCTCGATGTGAGACAACCATGTGCTTTTGGCATAACCTTGTCTTTTGCACCATTCAAGTCATGCATTTCCAAAGTATGCATTAATATAGAGCCACATTACATGGCCGTGCATAGACACAATTGAGAATCCCAGGCACATGAGACACATTTGACATATGTAAATTATTTTATTGATACTAACATCTTTCTTCTTGTTTTGTGACATTGCTCCTCTCAAAAAAAAAAAGAGACAAGAGAAACGAAAAAAAGAAAGAATTAAAAAAAAAAGAGAAAAAGCAAGAACAGGACCATGGGCTCAAAGAATCTCATCAATGAGTCATCAACACGGACATCCATCAACAACAAAGGACAAGCCCATGGTCAATCACCATGATGTGAGTACAATACGAAGAGATGAACAACGGCCATCCATTCACCAGGGTAAGAATCTCCTACTTTGGCAATACTATAACAATGATAGATTAGGAAACCTCTTTGTCAGCATACCCTTGAGCACTTAGCTCAAGACCCAACTTCTTGCACCATAATTCTTACACTACATTCCCCACGTAAGCATGCATAGGGCCACATTACAAGGCCGTGCACAAGGCACATATTTTCTTCAACCCATGCACTTACACACTTACCATCATTCATCATGGGACATGAGTACTTAGCATTATAACTATGAAACCCATAGTTGAAAGATCTAGAGGACATCAAGGTTACAACATAAGAACATAAGAAGTAGTTCATAACCAACAACTGCTCAACATCAACATTGACAACCTCTTTTGGGAAACTAGCCATTCTTGGAAGCTCAAAAAGTGGTCATGCTAGAATCCAATGAAGCAGTCCATAAACAGGGACTCAACCTTGCAAAGCTTAGCAATGAAAAAATGATGAACATGACAATAGACCCTGCTACAATTGAAAGATAGACGGCTCTTGTTCACACAGGATGGATACTACCTCTCAAAGCCCTACATGGAACAACCACTACAACACAGGTCTGTCAGGGACGACAGACTCAAGAGGGGGTGGGGGGAGTGTTAGCACTCAAGCTCAGGAATGAGGCACAAGAACGTGTTGAAGAATTGGGCACACAAGAAGAACAAGCAAGTAGGGAGCTCGAAGCAGTGTATGTCAAATTTTCAAAAGAAACCTGTATAAAAATAGTGATTTTGATCACTAAAAACCATTGTAAATACCATTTCACATTTTTGTAACTCCATTTTGTTCAAGCGGAGGAGTCCTTGAGCTTGAGGAGTACCATAAGTATTCCTACCAATTTTCATAATTCTTAAACTCCGTTTGAGTCTTCAAATAAGCCCTGGAACCTAATTTTTAATTAGGCCAGACACTAGGTCTGGACAGGGCCAAACTAGTAAAAAAAACTATAAAAAGAGCTAGAGAGCTCTTTTTGGGTTAGAAAGCTTTCCATTATTCCTCTCTTTGGGTTAGAAAGCTTTCCATGATTCCTCTCTTTATTTGCTTTCAAAAATTGAGTTTCTTCATTGTCTTCTGATCTTTCCAACATATGAGGTGGTTTTGCAATAGAAGGTAATTGGGCCTTGGGATATGATTGTTTATCATCTAAAGGAATATAATACTTTTTATTACCTTTCTTAAAATTAATAGCTCGATAACCCAATCTTGTTGAACTTTTACCTATTTTAACTAAGGTCACCCAAGTAGTAAATCATAATCATTGCTCTTTCCTATCAATTCAATTACTACATAAATATTTTTAAAAGGAATTTCCTATATTTTGATCGATATACCTTTAATGAGACGAATAGGTTGAACATGTGATTGATTGTTCATTCATATGTAGAAAGGATCTCTTTGAATATACATCCAACACATCTATCGACAAATAGGTAAAGTTGCACTATTTACTCCAAAACCTCCACCAATCAAGAGCTTGGGAATCTACCTATTTTTATCTCATACCAAAATTAATGGCACTCCATAGTTTGTATCATACCAACTTGGGCTCTTCTTCTAGAGTATAGATTCAATATATTGTATATTTTCTTTTTAGAAAGGTCCACATTTATTTCCTTATCCAATCTCCAATTATGAGCAAAACATTGCTCATTGGTCTGCATATTGTCAGTCCCCAAGAATGTCGGGATGGATCTACACATTTCTAAGCATAATTATTTGAACATCGTCTATCATTTCAAGTGGAATAACTTGCAAAACTTAGCTATCCAAGTTATTCATATATTCCCAAAAGGATTTTACTCAATTGCTAGCAAAGAAAGAGTACTGTTCATTTCTTTGAGTAGGTGTAGTGACCAAAATAGCAAGTTTTGGTTCATTGTGGAAACTCCAAATCATCTGTTTTGATCTAGGTGATTATTTGTGCTTCTTGGAAATCTTAACAGGTCTAATTTGCACTCCTAAACTTTGTTTTGGCTGGTGTGAAGCAGGATTTTGTGGTACAATCTCATCTTTGGACAGTGTCCACCATCTCCTCCAACATGGATGAGTAGGTTGCTAATAATTTGCACTAAAGCACTTGGAGTAGAAAAGCTAAAGAAGTTATTGAAGATGCTTGGATTACAAGACATGACATTGAGCTTGAGGGGATTGTTGAGATATCAAGATCAACATGTGATGATCCAGGATGACACGTATCACATTTTCATTTCTCTCAGAGATATAGTGGTCATGCTAGTATATGTCAGGGATTCTTCAGTGAGCATTACTAGATTTATCTACCAAGAGTGATGGCACATTTGTTTCTTGCCAGCTCACTCATTCGTAGATATAAGGATTTTCCTTATGTACTGTTCTTTATATATTTCACTTGTTGTGTTGTTGTTTTTAGGTCATTCTTGTATCTTCCTTTTATGTAATAGAAGAAGAAGAAGAAGATCATTCTTCCTTGCCTCAATCTGTGTGTGTGCTTCTCTTTGATTGTGAAAGTGTGTGTGTGTGTGTGAGAGAGAGCTCTCTTCTTTATCTCCTTCTTTGTGACACATGCTTGGTAGCTCATGCATATCTTGGTTGAGCAAGAAGAAGCCTACTATGGCCACTTCTACTTGTGAGGCTAAGTATAGGGAACCTGTCATAGTGACTATTTAGTGTGTGTGGTTTAGATACCTTATGGCTGATTTGGGTGTTGGTAGGTCTTTTGCCATCACCATCTTCAGTGAATATCAAAGCTCAATGGCACTTGCAATGAACCCTAGGTTCCATGCTCGTACTAAGCACATTCAGGTGCATTATCATTATGTCAAGGAGAGGTTCTCTGTTGGAGAGATCAACTTGCCATATGTGCACATACAGGAGAACATTGTTGACCTTTTCACAAAGGCTCTACCTCAGGAGAAATTTGAAGGTTTCTACAAATCTTTGGGCTTCTTTTTGTGGATTGCACATAAATCTGAAATTAGAATATGTCACAATTCATAAACTTCAAATTTTCAGTTTATGCCATATTTGCTTCACTATAATGAATGGAAATTATGCGCTCACTGAAATCTACAGCAAAGATTTAGTGTATTGCCTTGTTTGATTGTGGCCTAACAAGATTGAAAGAAAGGGGAATTGATAATAACGCGAAAAAGAGATAGCCTTGGAGTTCATTCATCGTATATAAAACTAATTATCTTTGAGTGTATATCTGTTTTTGAGCTTCGGAAGTCATGAAAATAATGATAAATTTATGAAGGTTTCTGTTTTGAGCTTAGTCAAATTCTCTTTGATTAAGAAGAAGACTTGATTTGGATAAGTTTGATTGATTTTTGATTTGCAAATTCACTCTACTTATGACTAGAGTTTCCTGAGTCTTAATTATATGATAAATCGTCACATTTTGAACTGATTTCTTTTCATGAGTCAAGAATAATAAGAAATAGTGAAGTCTTCAATCAAACATGATGAATGGATTGATAGGCTTGAATTCGTATGATCCTTGAAGATTTCTGAAGTTTTTAGAGAATGGCTTTAATTGATGGTGAGTTTCGACAGTTCTTGACACTCGGATATGTTTTCAAACTGAACCCTTACTTATTTCTTTGAGTTTCCGTGGCACCTGAGCTTGTTGTAAGCACCCAGCATGTGCCGACCGATCCGGCGGTTGATCTGATCCACCAACCATACCTTTCACGCCGACAGCGGTTCCCAAGGGCAGTTGCGAGCTGATGATCTCATCAATGATGTCAGCAATTCAAGCAAGACCTGTGGATGTTAGAATTTAGCAAATAGACAGTGGATCTTAGGGTTTTCGCACATTCCAAACATAGTGGAAGCATTGGTTTCTTCTGATTCTGAACCAATCATGAGATATAAGATTCACATGGAATCTGAGGTTTAGGACGATTTCTCTTATCGATGACATCACCTCCTCCTCAAGCGACAAGTTCCACAAGGAGCAATCATGTTCTCTAGTCTCGGCTTCATTGGATTTCTCTTATGGAATTCTCAAACCTTGACTGGTGCTCTCTGAAGGTTTTTTACAGGTTCCCAAGTACGATCACTGATGTCATACCCTTTCCAATGAACAAGCTATTCCAATCTTCCTAAAGAAATTCTCGAATCTAGGACATCCTCGACTTCAAATTCTTCATGATTATCAATCTCGATAGGTGGGAGCACTATATTGTGTTCTCTGACTACAGTAGATAAAATTTTGAAAATATGCTTCTGATTACAAGAATACTCACATAGGGAGAATAGTACAAGAATATGTAGCTGATACAAGAAGTCCCACAACCCAGGACTGATAGGTATAGATAGCTCAGCTAGAGATGATATGGGAGATTCCACAACCCAGAATCGTAAGTATGGAGCAAGATCTCTGGAATACAAGAACTCCCTTTAGGGAGATGAACTAGCTACAAGAAATAACTCAGAAGGATCTCATACTATGAGATTGCAATAGGTTAAGAGAGTATGACAAAGATAGAAGACTAAAGAAGACTAGAGCAAGAGACAAGACTACAACTCGAATTGGAACTTGAAAGTACTTACTTGGTGATCAAGACTCCTTGAGCTCCCAAGACTAGCATTGGCAAGACTGAGTATCTATGTGGCCAAGACCTCCTTATATAGGATTTCAAGGGCGATTCTGAAGGGCGATTGCAAGCTCATGATGTCAACAATCCAAACAAGACTTCGGATGTCAGAATTTAGCAAATAGATAGTCGATCTCAGGGTTTTGGCATGTTCTAGATGCAATGGAAGCATTGGTTTCCCCTAATTCTAAACCAATCATGATATATAGGATTCACATGGAATCTGAGATTTAGGATGATCTCCTTGTCCATGACATCATCTCCCCCTCAAGCGAGGAGTTCCACAAGGAGTGGTCATGTTCTCTAGTCTCCGCTTCATTGGATTTTTGTTATGGAATTCTTGAGCCTTGATTGGTGCTCTTTGAAGGTTTTCTACAAGTTCCCAAGTACAATCACTGATGTCATACCCTTTCCAATGAATAAGGTACCCCAATTTTCCCTTGGATATTCTCGAATCTAGCACATGCTTGACTTCAAATTCTTCATGGTCATCAACCTCGATAGGTGGGAGCACTAGATTGTGCTCTCTGACCACAGTAGAAAAGATTCTGGAAATATGCTTCCGATTACAAGAATACCCATGTAGGGAAAATAGTACAAGAATATGTAGCTCATACAAGAAGTCCCACAACCCGGGACTGATAGGTATAGATAACTCAGCTAGACATGATATAGGAGATCCCACAACCCAGGATCATAAGTATGGAGCAAGATATCTAGATTACAAGAAATCTCTTCATGGATATGAACTAGCTACAAGAAGTAACTCAAAAGGATCTCGTACTACGAGATTGCTACAAGACAAGAGAGTGTGTCCAAGATAGAAGACTAGACAAGACTAGAGCAAGAGACAAGACTAGAAATCGAACTGGAACTTGAAAGTACTTACTTGGTGATCAAGACTCCTTGAGCTCCCAAGACTGAGTATGTATGTGGCCAAGCCCTCCTTATATAGGATTTGAAGGGCAATTCCCAAGGGCACTAGCAAGAAGAAGATGTCATCAATGATATCAGAAATCTGAACAAGACATTCGAATGTCATAATTTAGAAAATAGACAATCGATCATAGGGTCTTGGAATGTTCCAGATGCAATTGAAGCATTGGTTTCTCCTAATTTTGAATCAATTATGAGATATAAGATTCACATGGATTGTGAGGTTCAGGATGGTTTCCTTTGTCCATGACATCACCTCCCCCTCAAGTGACGAGTTACAAGGAGCGGTCATGTTCTCTAGTCTCGACTTCATTGGATTTCTCTTATGGATTTCTCGAACCTTGGTTGGTGCTCTCTGAAGGTTTTCTACAAGTTCCCAAGTACGATAATTGATATTATACCCTTTCCAATGAATAAGGCACTCCAATCTTTCTCAGGATATTCTCAAATCTAGGACATGCTCGACTTCAAATTCTTCATGATCATCAATCTCGATAGGTGGTGAAGGACTAGGACTCTCCCCCCTCAATGGTGAAATGTGATATAGTTTCAACATGGATACATGGAAAACTAGATGTATTCTCATGGTACTTGGTAGTTGGATCTTGAAGGGGACTAGATTAATCCTGGTCAAGATGGTGAATGAACCAAATATTTGATGATCTAACTTCACACAAGGCATTGAAGTATGCAAATTATTTTTGAGTAACCATAATTTATCCCCAATTTGATACGATGGATTCTAAACACGATGTTGATTTGCATAGTACTTATATTGTTCTTGAGATTTATGGATCTATTCCTTGAGTTCTTTGTGAATGTCCATCAAGTACTAGGCCTTGTCTCTGGCAACTGGGTTCCTGACATGATTTGAGAGTTGTATATCCATCCGTGGATGTTGTCCATCATTTGCAAAGAAGGGAGTGTGCTTAGTAGATGCATGAACACTATTTTTATACGCAAACTCTGCAAAGGTTAAAAGCTCAAATCAATTATTTTGATGATAGTTGCTGGTGCAATGGAGATATTGCTCTAGGACTTGATTCACCTGCTCTATTTGTCCATCAGTCTATGGATGATTTGCTATAGATAATTTAACTTGAACACCAAGGAGCTTGCAAAGACTATTCCAAAAGCTCGATATGAACTATGGACCTCGATCACTGACAATATCATCAGGAAATCCATGAAGCCTAAAGATGTATGTGAGAGAAGGTGTAGCAATGGATGCACATGTGATTGCCTTGGTAGTTGGAATGAAGTGTGGCATGTACCTCTTTAACATTACTTCACCTTGGCAATTCTGCTATAGCTCTGACTTTGTCCTCATCCGTTGATGTTCCATTCTTAGAAACAATATGAGCTCATATTTTACCTTGACGTACCATGAGCACACACTTTTCTAGGTTCAGGCAGACTCGATATTCTCTACACTTGTTGAAGATGTGTTTGAGCTCAGGGATGTGGTATCTTCTTTCTTGGGAATGAGCACATAAATCATCCACATATACTTCTAAGCTCTTGCGCAAGAACCCTTTGAAGACATGACACATGAGCCATTGGAATGTTGCAGGTGCATTGATGAGCCCGAATTGCATCACGTGAAATGCGAAAATTCCCCACTCTGTGGCAAAGGGCGTTTTGTGTTCATCTTTTGGGGCAATGGCTTCTTGGTTGTAACCTCAAAATCCATCAAGAAAGCTATAAACATCCTTTGCTACAACATGCTCGAGTAAATGTTTAGTGATTGGAAGCGGATAGCTATCCCTGATTGTAGTGGCATTAACTTTTTAAGGTTAATACACACTCGAAACTTCCCATTCTTCTTGGGCACCGGTACAATGGGGGATACCCATTCACTATGCTCAATCTCATAGATAAATCTAGCTTCAATCTGCCTGTCAATTTCTTCTTTTATTTTTGTTGTGTAAGTGTCATTATATGTGGAGGGATTCTGTTTGGTGGGCTTGGCATCAGCAGTCATGGGAATCATATGAGAACATATTGCTAGATCCACTCCCTTCAAGTCTCTATAGGTCCGCACAAATACGTCCCTATATTCCCTTAATACAACTACAAGCTCTACTTTGTCTGCACTTAGGTCCTCTCCTATGTATGTACATATCTCTTCGTTCTCTTCAATGGTCACAATTTTTTTTTTTTTGGTCTTTTGTTTATTAACATATGCTTCTCCTACGATGACCTCTCTCATAGGCATTCGTACCAAAATTTTTTGGTCTTCAACTTCATATTTCTTGAAATTCTCTAGTACTTCAAACAATGATTCGTCCTCTTCTTGTTTCATTACTTTTCTTTGCTTTTCCCTTTGACTACCTTCACTTTTCATATCATAAACCTCCTCATCACAATGAGGTGTCCATTGTTCTTCATTGACAGCAATGTCCATGGTAGCTAAGATTTCTACCCAACCATGAGGCTCAAATTCCTCATCTAGAAAGATCATCGGTGTGTAGGTTGGGTATCTAGCTGGTCTCTCTCCTTGAGAAGTTCTTGCTTCTCTCACTTTTAGATGTCTTTCCTTTTCCTCAGCAACTTTGCACATCCACAAGTGAGTATCTTCATGTATCTAGGATGGATCAGAAGAAGTTTCAGAATTCAGAGAGATTGAAACTTCTTGCACCTTGTGGATAGGATTCCATTGTAGGGTTGGTACATATCTAATTGTATAATCCTTCAAATTCACCTTGGTTGTGACCCCTAAGTGCTTCAAGTACAAGGAGTTGGTTCCCCAACCCTGTACTATTTGTAGTTGTCATAGGAAGGGTCTTCCTAGGATCATCTCATAGACATTATTTTTACCAAAGTCACATATAGCAAAGGTGTGTTCGAAATCTACCCAAGTGGTTAGGGTTATCCCTTCTAGAAATCCTAGAGGCCTTTCAATATGGCCATCAGCCATTTGAAGCTTCATTCTAGTTGGTCTTAATGTGCGTGTTCCCCATTGCTTCCACAAGGAGGTGGTTGCAATTGCAACACTAATACCTAAGGCTAAGATAGCTTTGGTTGTGTAACCTTGGTAGGTGATTGGAAGATAAGTATTACATTCTTCACCTTCACTCATGTCTGCTATTTTGCCTAGAGGTATCTCTCGTACTTTTTGTTTCAAGCCTACTTTTGGCATATTCGAATCAAGTTCCCAAACTTGATTGAACACATGTTTCCATAACTCAGGTTTTACTTTCAGTAGCTCTTCTAATGTGAGATGACACTAAACCTTAGTGTTCTTCAGGACTTCAATGTTTCTTGGTACCACTGAGTCTTCATTTCTTATAAGTATTGTGGGAGCTCTGATATGAAGAGATTCATATTCCCATGGGCCTGTGAATTGAGGCAACTCTTGTAAAGAATTAGATTCAAAATCTAATCTTTTTTCTTCTTATTGCTCTCCTTGATCTCCATAAATAGATGGAATGTCTTGGGGAAATTGATCATGAAGGTCATCGATTTCAAGAATAGGAGGGGAATTATCCTTCTCCCTCGCCCATTTCTCTTCTTGTATTTCCCACAAGAACTCTTGAGAGTATTGTTGAATTGAAAGAGGTGTTTCATCATCCATGGAATCAGGAAAAACTTTCATTGGTGATGAGATTTCTCTTTCAACAACTGGTTGAGCCTGTGGAGGTAAAGAAATCTGTGGTTTGTTTACCAACTGCTCTAATCCTTCTATTAAGCCCTAGAAATGTAAACCTGGTTTGATAGCATTTGGCTGATTGAACAACTGATTGGTCTTAAGCATAGCCTGAGCTAGTTCTACCATTTCATACACTTTTTTGTCCGTTCAATCTCTAAATATGCTCTAGGGTAACTTTTGTCTAGGTTTGCAGTTGTTGGCCCTTCTTGAAGTCGAGCCTGGTAGGCCTTGAACATCATGTTGAAGCCTTCTGGGGTTGGTTCTACAAGAATAGACCCTGGTTGTGGTCTATTTACAATGGGTGGTGGGGTGGGATGAAGTGAAGTGGATGGGTTTTCAACATGTGAGGGGTTTTGAGATGCAATGTCTACAATCCTTGTTTCTGCATTTCTCAGGCTTTCTTCTAGTTCTATAACTTTCTAGCCTAGTTACGATTGGCCTTCTCCTTGGTATCCTTCAATGTTCTTGTTTTCCTCTTACTTGGTTCTCCTGTTTCACTTGACTCCGATTGTTCAGTTGGTTTCACTTATTGTAAGGCTTGTGACCTAGTAATTGCCTTTTTAAGATCCATGTTAACACTACTTGAACTTGAATTGACCACTTAGCCTACCACATTAATGGATGTAATCTTGGGTGCACTAGAGGGGTTCTTGGGATAATCTCTCAGGGGATGTTCTTTGCCATACTCAAGACAAAAGCCTTGTATTGCAATGTTTTGTCCTTGTCCCAGAGTCAGTGAGTGAGGACATTCATGAATGAAATGGTCACCCTGACATCTAAAACATGGTCCTTTAGGGGCTTGTGGTCTTACTTGTCTCGATTGGGGCCTGGGGTTAGGATTCATGTACGTGATATTGGAGTATTTTAGCTCCCAATTTTGTTCCATAAGTGGTGTTTGGTATTGATAGGAATACGCCTCACTATGCTATGGTGACTCTGTGTAATAAGCTTGTGGACTATCTTCATGCGAGTAGTCTGAACTATGAGCATGAGAGTCATTTTCTGAGACCAACGAGGTTAGTGGCACCAAAGCTCTATTAGGGTTTTCCACTACCACTGTATACTTAACTCGAATCACATTGGCAAGAGCTCGTGGTTGGTTTTGTAGGACTAGTTGTGGCCTATATGGTGCCTAATATTGTTGTTGTCACCTATAATATGGCTGTTGGTATTGATTCTGATACCTACCCTACTAGTAAGGTTACTGATAAGTTTGTGAGACAACCTACCTATTGTATGGGTAATCCTTAGTATTGGTGCTTAGTAAGACATCTAAAAACAAAGCCACTTGTTTGGCCAGTGTGGGTAACTTTAGCACAAGGTGTCTTTCGAAGTACTGTATGAAACATCTTCCTGCAAGTCACACTATCTCTTGAGGTGTCTGCTTGAAGCTCTGGATCAAGGATGATGTGTTATGCCTGATACCACTCTTGGAGAATTCTACAGTGAACTCTTCTAGCAGTTTACCTATATTTTGGTGATTGTCCACGGGTTGAAACCAAGCTAAAGCAGTACCTTTGAGGGTCAGAAACAAATGCCTCAAACTGGGTGAAAAAGTCCTCAACCTGTTCAGCTCTTAATACTTATTTGAACTCAACCACATGATCATAAGGATCTCCTGACCCATCAAAGTAGTTTTTCATTATCTTGACCACTTGAGAGGGCCTAAGGGTTCTTGGGTACTCTCGGGGTCTAGGCAATGGAAAATGATGTTCAGCTCTTTGGTGCCTATGCGCTCTATGTCTCTCTCTCTCTTTCAAGTCTTTCATTTTCAAATCCTGATTGGTATCTACCCATAGTGTTTGCAAAGCTTACTTCCGATTTCTCTCTAGTTCCTTCTTGTTGGGTTTCATGAGCCTCGGATGATCCTGCTCCTTGGAGGCCATGGGAAACATTATACCTTACTAGCGGGAAAATCAATTCACTCTTCCAAGTGTATGCATGCCTGTCATGCTCTGTTACCAAGAACATTCTCTCCAATGTGTTATCTAGATAGAAAACTTTGTCTGGTGTCTCAGGGTCTTTGAATTCATAGATGGTAATTATTGGGTTAGGTTGATCTAGCTTGAATCTCCAAAAGGCTTCCTTCATTTCTCTATTCAAGAATAGTTCTATGCTTTTTTTGTCTTGAGGGATCCAATTTGGAGTGATCAATCTAGTTAAGACTGACTTACCTCTTGGCATTTTGGGTTCTCATCCTAGGTCTCCTTGCTCTAGGTCTCCTATCTCATTCTTGGGAAAGATATTTCCAAACTCGTATGTCCTATCTGGTAAGCTATTAACCACGTATATGGTTCCTTGCTTATGAATGTACGAATCATCTTCAAACTTGACCACTAGGTGTTCAAGTCCAAAGGGTTGATCTGAATTTTTGAGTTGGACAACTGATCCCCTCAGACCATCCTCATAGATGTGTGCACCTAATCGGTTAGTCCTAATATACTCCAACTGTGTCTTATAGGGACCTTCTGGTGTTTGTAGATAGACAATGCCTAAGTTACCTACAGGTCTCTCCATGCTAAAAGACATTTGGGAATCACTTGTTTCCGAGCTTAGTGCATATGGATAACCACTAAGTTGTTGTGCCCATGACTTAGCTATATGATTGACACTAGGTTCAGATGATCTGATGCTTTTTCTATCCGAGCCTAGGTGTCTACCTGATCTTAGGTTCATAAGCTTCGTCTACTAGTCCCACTTTTCCCAAGTACAATCGTATTGCAATGTTCTTTTGAATCAGTTATTTGTTCTTGTATAGGCTTCTCCAATATAACCTTACTTGACATATGTTTTCGTTAAGAGTTCTAGAGTTTTTTTTTGCACTTTGAGAAGTGATCAATCCACTTAAGTCCTTTTCCTTTAGGGTTTATCACAACAATATCTTGGCTATGCTTGAACTTGAGAAATTAGGGTTTTCTTGGACTTGAGTTGTACTTGTTGTATCCTTAATAAATCAATATCACTACTCCTATTTAGACTTAGCTAAGAATTGCCCGAGGGGGTTGAGAATGATTCCAACCTCAAGTTGCTCTCCCTTGACTACACTTGGATGCCCCTGACACACGTTCCCACACTTGCACCAAACTCGCCACCTTGCTTTGACTCCCTTGAATCGCTCTCAATAGACCTGTAAATATCCCAAAGTTAGATCAAGCTTAAAGGTCAATTTATGTGACAAACAATTGGATTCAAGTATTTTTAGAGACTCTTTTTTTCCCCTTTGTGTAGCTCAAAATCCTATGGAGTCCCCTTGGCTTCCTATTCCCAACTAAACTTCAAAATACTATATCTATAACTCCACATATTAATTTTACCATAATTACCCAATATTTTTGTAGTACTCAAAACAAGCTTTCCAAGGAACCCAAAATCACCACAAATGGACTTTCTATGAGAAAGTTATGTCTAGTCAGGTTTCTGGGGGACAAAACAGGCAAACATGACCTCTCAAAGAATCACAATTTTTTGCAAATCACGTAGCCAAAAAGTCATGTTTTTAATCAGAGAATCACGATTCTCTCAAAATCCACTCAAAAGAATCAATGACTTTTTCAAGATCTTCCAAGCAGAGAATCATGACTTTCTCCGATTTTCTAAGTCTAGGAAATTGTGAATTTCAAGCAGAAAATCGTGACTTTCTCCAATTTTCTAAGTCCAAGAAATCATGAATTTCAAGCAGAGAATTGTGAATTTTTGTAGAAAATCGTGACTTTCTCAAAAGCACAATGTCCAAGAAATTGCGATCTTTCAAGAAATCGTGACTTTATCAAAAGCACAATGTCTAGGAAATCGCGACTTTCTCAAAAGTACTAAGTCCAAAGAATCGTGAATTTCTTCTAGAGAATTGTGAACTTCTCAAAAATGCTAAATTCCAAAGAATCGTGAATTTCTCAAAATTCCCAAGTCCAATTTCTTCCAAAGAATCGTGAATTTCGCAAAAATGCTAAATTCCAAAGAATCGTGAATTTCTTCCAAAGAATCGTGAATTTCTTCCAAAGAATCACGAATTTCTCAAAATGCCCAAGTTCAAAGAATCACTAATTTCTTCTAGAGAATCGCAATTTTCTCAAATTTTGTGTCCAGAGAATTGCAATTTTCTTGAATGCACTAAATCCAAAGAGTTGTTAATTTCTTAGAGAATTGTGAATTTCTCAAAAATGCTAAATTCCAAAGAATCGTGAATTTCTTCTAGAGAATCACGATTTTCTCAATTTTCGCAAGTCTAGAGAATTGTGAATTTCTTCCATAGAATCACGAATTTCTCAAAATGCCCAAGTCCAAAGAATCGCAAATTTCTTCCAGAGAATCGTGAATTTCTCAAATTTTATGTCCAGAGAGTTGTGATTTTCTTTAATGGACTAAATCCAAAGAATTGTGATTTCTTTGAGAGAATTGTGAATTTCTGAAAAATGCTAAATTCCAAAGAATCGCAAATTTCTTCCACAGAATCGTGATTTTCTCAATTTTCCCATATCCAGAGAATCCGGAATTTCTTGTAGAGAATTACCATTTTTTCAAATTTTCTAAGTCCAGAGAATTGCGATTTTCTTGAATGCACTAAATCCAAAGAATTGTGAAGTTTTGCAGAGAATCACGAATTTTCGCAGAGGATCATGAACTTTTGCAGAGAATCGCAAATTTCACAATATGCACAATTCTAGCAAATCGCGATTTTCTCACTTTCATAGAATCGCGATTTTCTCAAAAATTTTTAGGCAAGAAAAAATTTGAACTTTTCAGAGAACTCCGATTTTCTGAGAAAGTCGCGACTTTTTGAGTTTTCAGGTGGGAATTTTGAAATTTTGCACCGAGCCCCAAATGTGCAGAAAATTGTGAAAAACACAAGTGCATGCACTCCCAAGCACTTCCTAGCGAGAAAAGTTACTCGTGTTTCTTACAAAGCTCAAAGGTTTATTCGCATGGGATTATAAAGACATGTGTGGCATGGATGCCCACTTATATCAACATAAAATACAATTGAAATTTGATGCTTCTTCAAAAATTCATTAACACTATCACATGAATCCAAATTTCTCTAAGCAAGTGAAACTAGAACTTGATCGGTTGTTTAGATTAGGATTTCTTGTACATATTGAATATCCACAATGGGTACCTCCTATTGTTATCGTACCCAAGAAAAACAAGTAGTTGTGGATCTGTGTAGATTATTGCAAATTGAATGCACCAACAATTTGGACCCATTCAAGTTACTCTTTCTAGATAGAATGTTCGATGAAGTTGGTTGTAGAGAAATGTCTTCTTTCTTAGATGGATTCAATGGTTATAATCAGGTGCAAATGGGCGATGGAGATATTCCTAAGATAGTGACTGTACTATGCTTCATGTGGAGTGATAGACTACAATGCTTTAGTGGGACACCTGTTAAGTACATATGCCGCATACATAATAGCCTCAAGCTAGAAACTATGTGGTAAAACCTGACTCTTGACCATACACCTCACCATCTCCATGAGTGACTTGTTTTTCTATTCAACAACTCCATTATATTGAGGTGTATATGATGCTTTACATTGATGTTTTATCCCATATCTAGTGAGAAATGTATTAGAAGACATATATTCCCCCCCCTCGATCAGAATGAAGGGTGCCTATTTTACATGCTGAAAGATTTTCAGCCAAAACCAGAAACTGTTTGAGGCACATAGACACTTCCAAATTCCGTTTCAATGTATATACCCATGCATGCCTACAAAAATCATCAATGAAAGTCACAAAGTAAAGATAGTTTCCAAAAGAGGGTGTCTGCATATATATACCCATGCATGCCTACAAAAATCATCAATGAAAGTCACAAAGTAAAGATAGTTTCCAAAAGAGGGTGTCTGCATATGACCATAGAAATCACTATGAACAAGCTATAATTTTTGAATAGCTCAAAGTGAACCAACTTTAGGGAACAAGTAATGCTGCATTTTGCCCAAAATACAGCATTCATAGACATGTTTATCGGGTGCCTCAAGTTTGGGCAAAGAGGAAACCATACCAGATTTCTATAGGCATAACAAACTAGCGAAATTTAGATGAACAAAGTGTGCATGCCAAAGATTTGCATTTGGCATAGCGTGAGAATCATGTACTACACATGCTAAATCATTCACACATTTTTCATAGCCTATGAGCTTATACAACACACGACATAAAATGCCAGAAGCAATAATAACATCACCATTTGACAAATCATGAACTTTAGACCTGCCAGCAACAAATTTCACAACCAATCTAATCATGGCTAAAGCTAAGACTGATAACAACTTCTTCTTGATCCTTGGCACGAATAAAACATCTGACAATGTAAAAGAACTACCATCACTAGTAGTGAAAATGATCTTACCAAATCCCATGATAGGATAATAGGAAATGTTGCAACATGTGATAGTATTCCCTAGAGGGGTGGGCTCATGTGAAGTGAAGAAATCGTGCTACGAGGTAATATGTTTGGTTGCAAACAATGGTAATTTCCCATTCTTCATTCTAAACAAGATTAGCAGACTCTGTTTTGGGTGTAGATGCCTCTGCAACAACCATTCCAACATCTTTCTTCCTTGCCTCTTTAGTAGCTAGTTTTGGACAACTCTTTATGACATGATCATTTCCTTACAATATTTGCAAAACAATTTTTGCTTTTCTATTTTCTTCTCATCTCTGTCATCCTCCTTTGATTGTGCAGAATTAGTAGATTTTGCTTACTAGTAGAAGAGCTCCATTTATAGGTGCAGTAGGGACCACAACATGAATAGGAATTTGAATAATATCATCATCTTCAAGGCCATCTGCATCACCTTTGGCAACTGCGTTTGCAAGTGTAATAGGACGTTTTTCAACACCCTACACAATATTCCACATACTTTTGCAACCAATACATGATGTCCAATTTATCCTCAATAGCGAACATATGGAATACATCATTGCTTTCAGCTATGGCCACTGACTAAAATATTGTGATCTAGAAAAATGATTGTATCTCAAAACATTGATAAGAACTACCCTATCGAGTTGTGCTAAACTTGTAGTAGACTTTGAGATGCTTATATAGGCAAAATGAAACTTGTATATATCTTTGCCACAAAAAACAAAATTTTCTACACAGGCACCATGAGAGTGTGTTTGCAGGGCAAAATGAGGTGAGATCACATTTTTGGCACCACAAAAATAAGTTCTTTTTAACTCCTAATCATCCTGAGTATGCTCACCAAATTTCTTGCGATTCTGAGACTGTGATCGAAGGGGTGTCGATGATGCCCTAGATGAAGTGGTGACCTGCTCTGATACCAATGGTTGGAGTTTGAGGTCTAGAAGCACGTGAAAAACACAAGGAAGAAGAAGAAGCTTGGAGCACAACAAATAGTATTGAATGTATTACCACTAGAATGTACATAGATAAGTCAACCATTAGGGTAATACACATATATACAAGCCGTGGAAAAAAAACCTCCTAAAGAGGGAAAAAAGTGCCCTGGTGGTCATAGTGTGTCCACACACATCACGACCTAAATATATCAACACCAAAGAAACAACGTTCCAGTGGAAAACCGAGTGTGATTTATCATTCAAGCATCTCAAGTATTGTTAATGCAAGCTCCTGTTTGATAAGCTGTGGATTGTACTCGACCATTTTATGTTTTTGTAGATGCCTTGGATATAACTATTGGTAGTTTTCTGATGCAAAAAGCTGCTCTTTTGTGGTATCGACCTATTTATTATGCCAATAGAAGGCTAATGATTGCTAAGAAGAACTATTCCATAACATAACATGAATGTTTGGGACTAATTTACTCCATCAAAAAGTTTCATCACTATCTAGTATGCTGATAGTTTACTTTTCATGTGGATCATTCTTCTCTATTGTATCTAGTAAACCAGCAAAAGTTGATTAGCAGATTGGCATCGTTGGTACTCCTTTTACAAGAATCTGCTTATGACATGGTACACAAACCCGTCTCTTCACACAAAGTTGCAAAATTTGTATCTCGATTAGATAATGGCGAACCTCTAGAAGGAATCGATGATTCTTTTCTAGACACATAACTATTTTATGTAGTAGATTGCACTAAACTAAATTGTGAAATCCAACTTAGTATGTTGAAATGCTCTCTTTCCTTGGAATCGGAATTCCTCCTTCGCACTTATGGTCCATAGCCCAAAAAAAGTTGGCATTACAAGGTTGATGTTTTTCAATCATCTTAGACCAACTTTATTATAAGGATCTTATAGGTGTATGGATCTTACGTGTCCCTCCTCATGAAGTAATTTTTGTAATTATGGAAACCCATTCCAGAATGACTAGCGGCCATTGTGTTATGGAATTAATAATAAAGAATCTCCTCCAAAGTGGAGTATGGTGGCCGACAATTCATAGAGATGTTTGCAATTATGTACAACATTTTGATCCTTGCCAATGGACAGGAGAACGTAGAGATATTCATCGTTTTCCATTAGATCGTATACTTCCTTTAGAACCATTTCAAAAATGGGTGTTGGATTTTATTGGCCCTATTTTCGGTCCTACAATTTCTAGAAAAGCTTTCATCCTTACTTGTACTGCTTATTGTACTAGGTCAGTTGAAGCCTGGAGTTTACAACATGCTATGGCATGAAGTGTCGCTATAATATTAGTTAGGAAATTATTTCTGTGCTTTTGACTTCCTTTAGAATTAGTTTTAGATTGTGGCACTCATTTTTTCAACCATTTAGTCAATTCCATTATAGATTATTATCTTATTGAACATAAGTTTAGGTCTCCCTATCATCTTAGGGCAAACGGCTTGGCAGAAAGTACATACAAAGTGTTGCTTAGGTTTTAGACCTTTCAAACTAGCATATGGTATGGAGTTTATTACTCATATGGAATTTATAGTGCCCAATTTAAGGATTGCATCCAGGCTCGGTTCTTACTAGAAGAGTCACTTGCACTTCAGATTGATATGCTGCGACAGCTAGACCTTCTCATTTATGCATAGATACATTGACCTCAATTGCCCAATCATCCAATGACCCATTTATTCATTAGATAGTGTTACGAGCAATTGAAAATGCATTACCATCAATGTGCTATGTTGGAACTTTATATAGACAATGTTCATCTTATTATTGATCTAACTTATATAGGAACCCACCTATAGTTAAGTCAAGAAGGTATAACCATGCCCTCAACTTTGGTCTCTACTGATGAACTAGAGAAAATGTTTGGCAAACCCTCTTTAGGAGAATAGAAATATGCTTGATTGCCAGACTTAATCCATGGAAGTTTGGCCTATGTCTCGCTGCTCTAGAAGTTAATCTCCAAACTAAGCATTATGGAGTTTCACAATCTTTGTACTCACTCATGGTTGATGCTATTATGATTGGAGGACAGGTTAATTTGGTAGAGATCTTATTTCCTTGCATCAAAAAGGAAATTTTCTTACTTTGCAGAATCTCCAAAAAGCCTCACTAGGTGAATATGAAGATTGGTACTATTTTTTCCCTTTTACATCAAACTAGTTGACTTCCTACAATACAAAAGTTTGTAGTAGTGGAGGAAGCAATGTTTCTCTAGGAGCTCAAGAGGCAAGATAAAAGAATCATTATAGAGAACCCATACATTAATCAAGCACATAAACAAAAGGAGTGCACATTATACAAGAAGCCTTTTGACACACAGAGGAAGAATGACTTGGATGCATGCAAGAGCATGTGACTCCATCGACTTTGAAGCAAAAGGAGCTAGGATACAACTAGAAGAAGTGATAGTGGTAAAAGAATATGAACCCACTTTTAATGATCAGTTCAAGGATCCATGGGGAACAAGTTCTAGAAGAGTTCAACTACCAGCCTTAAATTTCTCTTTATGTATTTTTCCATGGTTTTTGAAAGATCATATTATCAAATCTCAAACCATGGTGGATGCAGCAAGGTTAATTGCTCTATGTTCTATTCAAACGAAAAAATAAGAATAGAGAATTCGACTTGAAGTAGTTGAGTTTGAGAAATTACGAGCAAAGGCAATTGCACTTACACAACATAATGAGAACTACAAGATAGTTTGTTTGGCTGGTAGAGCCAATATTTGTAAAGAACATGTGCATATAATGAGAAGCCCATATTGAAGATGTGGGTGAAGATTAGCAAGAATTGATAGATCAACTTCATGCAGTACAAGGAGAATTATAGAAGGCTCATATAAAAAATGATTAACTCCAAAAGCAGGCTACATAATTATTACTAGAAAAGGATTCTTTGTCATCCCAAATTGTTTCATTGTCAGATAATTTGCAAATGGCCTTGGCAAAGCTAAATAGTATCAAAGAGCCAAAATTGCAATTCCATGGTACTAGGCAAATGATTGCAAACCATGCACAAATTTTTTAGGACAAAGAATAGCAAATCAGATACCTTCAAAAAGTACAGATAGATTTGCAAAAGTTAATCGAGGAAAAGGATGTGACTTTAATTGCAAAGGATGCAGAGCTTCAATTATTACGGATTCAAACCAAAGAAAAGGTTACAACTACTTGAATTTTTTTTTGGAGCAACTTTGTTCCAAATTTTTGGTAGCCAAGTATGTAGAAGTAGCATGGAAGTCCTAGCTTAGTGGTGAAAATGGCAATGAGCACTATTTTAGAAATTTGTGGAGTCTGCAAGTGTGCAAATCAAAGACCTTTTTGATGAATTCTTGTATGACTTAGAAAATATTCAAAATCCCAATTCTAATAATGATGAAGATGCATAATTTATATTACTATAATAGTGGGTTCAAGTCTATCGTGCACACTAGTGTTAGACTTTGGTCAATTTGGATATCCAATTTGTAGTTACCTTAATTTTGTAAGCTTTATGAATTTTTCAAAAACTCAACTGATTACCCATTGCTTATTTGTAGCCACTATAATGGTAATATGAAGAGACACATAATGTACTATGTAGAATGTAATATCCTCTAATCTTTAATGGCCCATTTTGCACTATAATGGATAAGTACTTTCTACTTGCATTATCGGCTATTCTAAATATTTTGTTTCTAAGTATTTCATTATATTTTCTATGTTATAAGCTTGAACTAGGGAATAGAAATGATTCCCATTCCCCGAACCTCTGTTTTCTATTTCAATGGCCAACAAACAAGCCTCTATGAGGATAGTCTATTTCCTCCATAAGAGTAAATTAATTTAGCCACATATTTAGGATATGGATTTTAGTCATAACCTTTTCATATCTGTTCCATTTAAGTTGGAAAGCATAGGGACTGAATGTTATTTATGAGGTAGTTTTTTTTATATCCATCAAGGTAAGATCAACTTCAAAATATATTATAGTTTTCTAGAATTTTACCAAGTCACCCTAATCCTAATAATAGTTCATTTTAAAAGATGATTTGTTGAGGTTTTCTGAACTATTGTACATTTGAAACCCATAAAGATCATGTTGTGGTTCTTATCACAACAATTATATACTTCTTACACTTGTTGAGTTCACCTCATAAGATGAAGGCTTTAGTATTCTACTTACCATAGATAAGACTATTCCACAGTAAGATCTTCGTAAAGATTTTAAGATCAAATGCACTATTTGGATGATTACACTAATGTTCATTTCAACTTTTTCACTTATATGAATTCTATGTGTTTTGTATGCATGGATCAAGGAACTGAAGGACTCACAAGACAAGGAAGCCAACAAAGGGAGTCAGAGCGAAGAGAAGGCACAAGCAGACATAGTAGTCAAAGAAGATCTGGCAAGTAGGCCATCTAAATTTTTCATGCATGAAAGGGATAGGCACACAAGAAGAAGGAGCAAGTAGGGAGCTCCAGGAAATGTATGTCTAACTATTAGAAGAAATCCCTACAAAAATAGTGATTTTCATCACTAAAAACCATTGTAAATATCATTTCATATTTTTGTAGCTCCATTTTGTGCAAGCCAGGAGTCCTTGAGCTTGAGGAGCTTTAGAAGTACCTACCTATCAGTTTTCACATTTTTTAGACTCCGTTTGAACCTCTTATAAATAGAGCTAGAGAGCTCATTTTTGAGGCTAGCTTGTAATAGATTTGAACTTGTATGAGCATTTTGGAAGTAATCTAAAAGAACTCTATTGTCTTCCTCTTTGTCTTGTCGTGTGTGCGCGTGTGTGTGTATGTGTGTGCATGTTGGTCTGCTTCTCATTCACGCACTTGTGCCTTCACTTGCTCGAGGTCATCATACCACACTCACATCTTCTTGGATTGACATTAAAGGAGGTGCTACTCATCATTGAGCTACACCAAATTTTGGCGCCGTTGCCGGGGATCGAGCTTTGAGGACGAGCGTGTGATGGTAAGACGTAGAGTTGAGGCGTTGGAATCATAGGTATTTTCTCCACTTTTATCTATTTTCTTTTGTTTTCCTCATCATCATCATCACCCTCACCATCTCCCACCTCCATCTCCATCATCGCAAAAAATTTCAGTTTTTGATCATATCTCCTTTCCCCCTCCATTTCCCTCATTCCACTTGTGAGAGAGAGCGAGAGAGCGATTTGTGTGCACTCTTTTTGCATGTTTTTTGAGTTTTCTTGCAGGATCTGGCTATCCCACCATCTCGAGCAGGCTGCACAGGTACGAAAAAACTCGAAATTGTCTCTGTGTCGCAGACCCCTGTCGATCGCGATCGACAGAAAAATCGCCGATTTGGTAAAACAAAGTACACCATAATGATGCACATGATGAGCACATCCTAAATCACTAAACACAGTAAAAAAATTCCGAGTTTCTCTGTCAATCGCGACCGATAGACCTGTCAATCGCGATCGAGAGACTTGTCAATCACGATCGACAGACGTATCGATCGCGATCGACAGACCCCACGATCGACCGACTGCCACGTAGGATTCAGTCAATCGCGATTGACACTGTCGATCACGATCGACTGAAAGTTGACGATTGACACAAAAATTCACGCGCCACATGTCCATCACGACGGACACATCCGCGATCGACTGAAATCACGGTTAAAATCTCGAAAAAAGTGTCGATCGCGATTGACACCATCGATCGCGATTGATAGGACCCACGCCCGACTCTGTCGATCGCGATTGACACTATCGATCGCGACCGACAGGCCCCGACGGACACCTCTGTCAATCGGGATTGACAGACCTGTCAATCGCGATTGACAGGCTTTTTCGGCCAAATTTCTTGGGTTTATATTACTTGATTTTGGGGAAAATTTTGGGCATACTTATCAAGCAAATAGTGATTTGTGAGGTTCCGACACTTGTAACTTGAGAGAAAAACCTTGTTTTCCTGATGACCTATTTTACCCCGTTTTAACCCTAGATCCCTGAACTGTCATATCTTCCTCATACGAAATCCGATTGCTGTGATTCTTGTTTTGTTGGAAAGCTTGCGGGGAGTACAACCAAAACTTCCACTGGTTACGGTATAATTAATATGAGGATTATTAGCCATAGTATTTTTAAGTGGACTATACCCAGGGGGAAGAAAAGCTAAGGGGTCTTTAGGATTGTTTTCCATAAAGCCAAAGAACGGTGGATCTTTGAATTACATGAATGAAAGTGATTTTTTGTGTCCTTTGAATCTAAGTCTTGAGCTAACTTGGGGACTTTTACAGGTCCACTGAGAGCATTAGAAGGCATCCAAAGCAAGGGTAATCTACAAGCTTGAGAACTGGGTTCTTGAGCACCATAGAGCAAGGGATCAGTAAGTAAGGTTGGAATTTTCTCAACTCCCTCTGTCCATTCCTAGCCTAGGCTAAGTGCGAGTAGTGCTACAAGTAAGTCAGAGCTACGATAGGCACGAGACAAGTCAAAGATTATCTGAGAAATCAAGTTCAAGACAAGAGATAACCTATGTGTGACCAAAAACTTTAAAAGGAAAGAACCTAACGTGAGACAACCAACATTAAAGTGCGAAAATTAACTTAAGTACTCCTGACGACGTGATACTAGACAAGATCATAAACACGATAATCAACATAAAAAAGAATCAAGTGACTGATACAAAAGAACTCAGCAACGAGGTTGTACCTTGGGTAAAAATTGGGATAGCTCAAATAGGCATATGAACCTTAGATCAGGATGACACCTAGGAAGAGATAGACAGAGTCTTAGATCTTCAGAGGCTAGTGTCAATCATACTGCTAGGTCTTGGGCCCAACAATTGAGCCATCACTCATACTACCCTAGCTCTGAAACTAGCGAGTCTGAGATGTCCCACGGTATGGAGAGACCTACAGGAAGTTCAGGAGTGCCATATTTACATAGGGTAGAAGGACCTTACAAGACGCAGTTGGAATACCTTAGGACCAACCGATTAGGTGCTAGCATCTATGAGGACGGCGTAGGAAGATCTGTGGTCCAGATCAAAAACCCAGATCAATCCATTGGGCTAGAACACCCAGCTGTCAAATTTGAAAATGGAGCATACATGGACAAAGAGGGAACCATATATGTAGTCACCAGTCACCCAGATAGGACAGATGAGTTCGGAAATGTGATCCCAGAAACGGACTTAGGTGACCTGGAGCAAGGAAACATGGGTGTAGAAACCTAGAACCCCCTGAGGCAAATCTGTTCTCACTAGGATTATCACACCAGAGTGGATTCCCCAAGACAATAAGAGCATAGATCTGCTCCTGAACCGAGAGACTGATGAAGCCTTTTGGAGGTATAAGTCTGATCAGTCAAATGAGGTAGGAACCATCATGATATATGAGTTCAAAGATCCTGATAGCCCACGCAGAGTGACCTACTTAGATCACGCTTCAGAGAGGATCTTTGTGGTTACAGAACATGATAGGCATGCTTACACTGGGAAAGGTGAATTTATTTTCCCCCAACCAAGATCTAATGTGCCAGGAAAAATGTGCTGAGGCTAGTGAAACTGAGAGCATAACCAAGAAGAGGACTAGGGCCTGGAGAGATAATAGAGAAAGAATGAAGGGGCAATGGGCTAAGAAGATGAGTGAACTCGAGGAAAGCCTAAGAGAAACAAAAGCCAGGATACTTGAACTCACATCTCAAACTCCCTCTCACACTACGCCACCACCATCATTCCCATCTCCATCCGATTCAACCCCTTCCATTGGCTCAAACCATGTTTGAAGCCAGTCGCCTCTTTAACATCTCTAGTTCAGCTAAGATGCAGTTGCACTTTGATGGACTGCTGGAAAGATTGGAGAGGCTAATTGCACAATCAGAAGAGGAACCCACCCCTCCAAATAAGGGAAAGACGAGTGATATAGTAAGCATTCCCCCCCAGGAAGCTTATGTGCCTAACTCCACGGAGCCAGACACATCTTCTTCTATGAATCGGTTCACACCGGAATTCCTACGAGAGATTCAAGAAGACAAATGGGCTAAAGAAAGTGAAGTCCCTCCTCCCATTGAACTTGTGGATGATGCACATGAACAATTCCTACAAGACATCCCATCCATTTATGAAGAGCAGGAGAGCACTCAATCTCAAGAGAGACTAGACTTCGAATCCAATTCCATACAAGAACTACCCCATTTCACAGGCCCATGGGAGGCAAAGTCCACGTGTATGAGAGCACCCACAGTCATGGTAAGAAACGAAGACTCAGTCATACCTAGGAACACAGAGGTAGTGAAAAACACTAAAGTGTAGTGTAACCTCACTTTAGAAGAGCTACTCAAAGTAAGGCCAGAGCTATGGAAACATGTAGCCAAACAAGTACCAGAGATAACAAAACCTTGTTCCCAGGTAGGATCCATAGAACAGTGCCAGAGATACCTTTGGACAAGATAGGAGACATGAGTGAAGTAGAAGAAGGAAACACCTATCTTCCCATCACCCATCAAGGATACACAACCAAGGCAATTCTGGACTCTGGTGCAGGAGTTGCAATGCTATCACTTACCTATGGAAGCGTTGGGGCAAGCTAGCACTCAGGCCCACGAGGATGAAATTGCAGATGGCTGATGGTCACATAGAGAGGCCTTTAGGACTACTTGAAGGAATAACTCTCACCACTTGTGGTGTAGAGTTTGAGCATACATTTGCTATCTGCGAATTTAGCAAGAACCATGCCTATGAGATGATCTTGGGAAGACCATTTATGCGACAGTTGCAAGTAGTACAGGATTGGGGAACCAATTCCTTGTACTTGCAACACTTAGGTGTTACAACCAAAGTGAATCTCAAAGATTACTCTCATAGAGATGTCCCTCCTATCCAATGGAATCCCCTCCATAGAGCCAAAGATGATACGGAGTCTGTGCATTCCATAGGATCAGGATCCTCATGGATGCATGAAGACACCCACTTATGGATGTGCAAAGTAGCAATAGAAGAAGAGAAGAGAGAAAAAGCCAGAGAGGTAGGTGCGAAGGAAACACATAGATCAATTCAAGACCCAGCCTATGCACCTGTAGTATTTCCGGACGAAGAATTTGAACCTCATGGCTAGGTAGAAATTTTAGCAACAATGGATGTAGCCATCAATGAGGAACAATGGACACCCCACTGTGATGAGGATGGCTATGACATTTCAGTCTTCTCCATAGAGCCAATCATGGGAGATGCAATTTTAGAAGAGTGCGAACCTAGCCCTGATGCATTTGAGGATGCAAGTGACTCCGATCTAGAGTCAATCATTATGGACCCACCTTTTGCATCAGATGAAGAATACTTCTATGAAGTAGAATTTCAACCCCAGAGGCACGAAGAGCTTAAAAATGATGTAAGGTTAGCCACACAAGTGACCCCTAAGGATGAAGGAAAGAAAAGAAAGAAGAGAGAAGTCACACCAGAAAAGGAAGAATCTTTGTTTGAGGTCCCGGAAAATTTTAAAAAGTATGAGATAGACGATAGGAGAGTCATGATAAGAATGCCTAAACGAGAGGCACAATCAGGAGAGGCCTATGATAAGAAAGAAACCACCAAGAAAATAGTGGTAGCCCTAGAAGAAGGAGAGGAGAGATGCACTTACATAGGACATGACCTGATGGAAGAAGAAGAGCGCAAATTGATTGCCTTGCTAAGAGAATACAGAGATGTATTCGCTTGGAGTTACAAGGACTTGAAGGGTGTTGACCCATACATATGCTCACACACAATTCCCATGACCTCAAACGCGAAACCCTCTAAGCAAAAGCCATACACATATAACGATAATTATGCTGCTAAGATCAAAGAGGAGATAGATAGACTAGTAGAAGCTGGATTCATCTATGAAATTGAGCACACTGAGTGGGTATCCCCCATCGTAGTGGTGCCCAAGAAGAATGGAAAGTTACAGGTGTGCATTAACTTGAAAAAGGTTAATGCAGCCACCATTAGAGATAATTATCCGCTTCCTATCACAGAGCATCTACTAGAAAGGGTGGCAGGCAAGGAAGTGTACAACTTCCTTGATGGATTTTCGGGCTACAATATGGTAGCCATAGCTCTAGAAGATCAGCATAAGAAAGCTTTTGCCACAGAGTGGGGCATATTTGCCTTTTGAGTAATGCCATTTGGGCTTACCAATGCCCCTACAACCTTCCAAAGATTAATGTGTCACGTGTTTAAAGAGTTCCTGAGGAAGAATTTAGAGGTTTATGTTGATGACCTCTATGCTCATTCCAACATTAGATAGACACATATACTAGAACTCAGGCAAATCTTTGACAAATGTAGAGAATATCAAGTCTGCCTGAACCCAGAAAAGTGTGTTTTCATGGTCAGTCAAGACAAGATTCTAGGACACATAGTGTCAAAGAACGGCATATCCACGGATGAGGAGAAAGTGAGAGCCATAGCAGAGCTACCTAGGCCAAAGAATGTCAAGGAAGTACAAGCTTTCATGGGGCATTGTGGTTATTATCGACACTTTATACACATGTACGCCATCATTGCCAAGCCTCTGTATGGACTTTTGACTAACTTTGAGTGGACTGATGAATGTGAAAACTCTTTCAACGAGCTCAAAAGAAGATTGTGTTCAGCACCAATCTTGACCACACCAGACTGGAATAAGCCCTTTCATGTTCATGTAGATGCATCCAATTATGCTATTGGATGTGTGCTTGCACAACCTACGGGTGAAGGTAACATGGATCTTCCAATTGCCTATGCTAGTAGACAATTGAATGCAGCTGAATGGAATTATACCACTACTGAGAGAGAAGAATTAGGCATGGTGTATGCGGTTAAGAAGTTTAGACACTATTTGATTGCAAATAAGTTTAAATTTTTTACTGACCATCAAGCATTGTTATATCTCGTGAACAAGCCATGCAATACAGGTAGATTGGTTAGATGGTTTCTCTTACTAATGGAATACGACTTTGAGGTTGTGGTGAGGAAAGGCAAGTCTCACTTGAGAGCAGACCATCTCTCTAGGCTCACATCTGGAGAGGCCCCACAAGGAGTATCAGATGACCTTCCTGATGCTTACTTATTTAATTTGGAAGTTGTACCTCAGTGGGCTAAGCCATTAGTGCCAGTGTTGACATACGGGCCTAACCACCCAGTCATAAACACTCAAGATAGGGAGGTAGTAAAAGCCCAGAAGTACCATATCATGGCAGGAAGCATGTACAAACAAACAGATCAAGGGATATTGGCTTGTTGTGTGGAAGAGGACGAGTACACAAAATGGTGGCAATTAGCACATGTAGGTGCGTTAGAGCAACACCATTTGAGGCAAAGAACTTTACAGACACTAAGGAGGTTCAGAGTGCATTGGCCGACTATGGAAGCCGATGTCCAAAAGTTGTGCAAGGAATGCCCAATCTGCTGCACTAAACCACCTGTGGAACATGCCACTCTTTATCAAGTGTCCATAGTGCCAGATTGGAGTGAACCATTAGTAGCCTTCCTGAGGACGGGAACATTCCCTCAAGATATGACGTTGGCCAGACAAAGAAGTCTAGAACAAGAAGCTCTAGACTACTCACTTATTGGTAATAATCTATACAAGCGTGGTAAAGATGGTTATCTCAGATTATGTGTCCATGAGAGTGAGTATCTTAAGATCTTGGAAACTGCTCACCAAGGTGTAGCAGGAGGACACTTTGGACCAGATCAGGTGATCAAGGCAATCCTATTTGCAGGACTTTGGTGGCCGACCCTTCACATGGATGCACATACCTATGTGAAGAGGTTTGATGTCTGTCAGCAAACCCAGTATCCTATACGTAAAGATGAGATGCCTTTGAAACCTATGATGGGTGGACGTGCATTCTCTAAGTGGGGAATAGACTTTGTAGGTCCTATTAATCCCCCAGCTAAGGGTTCACATGCTGAATTTATCATTGTGGCCACAGAATATTTAACCAAGTGGGTAGAGGTAAAAGCCACCACGAAGAACGATGCTCAAACCACAGCTAAGTTCTTATTTGAGAATGTGTTCACTAGATACGGGCTACCTATAGAGCTAGTTAGTGATAGAGGGACTCACTTCCTGAATGAGGTCATTGAAAATCTTCTCCAAGAATTCTTGATAGTACACAAGAAGTCTGCCCCCTATCACCCACAAGCTAATGGCCAAGCCGAAAGCAACAAATAAAATTCTGTGCAATGTGCTTACCAAACTAGTGAATAATAAACGCTCTGATTGGGACAAACAGCTACATCATGCTGTTTGGGCATACCGAGTTGCCTATAAAACGGTACTCCAAGCCACACCCTTTCAGATGGTATTCGGTCAGAATGCAGTGCTACCATTGGAGTTCTTGATACCTACTCTGAAAGTAGCACAGGAGTATGAATGGACGGGTCACGAACTCTCTTCGAGGATTTTTGATCTAGAATGACTAGGTGAAACGAGATTAAGAGCCGCAGCAGGAATATATGCAGCTAAGAAAAGACAGAAGGCATACTTTGACACCCACGTTAAGGATAAAGGCTTGAAGGCAGGAGATTTAGTTTTAGTCTATACACTGAAACAACATACGATAAAATTAGAGAAGAGAGGCTATGGACCTATGATCATAAATAGGATCTCAACGAGTGGAGCAGTACAACTGGCCACCTTAGAAGGTGATATTCTTCCGAGCTACATCAGCGGATGCAGAGTCAAATTATATCAAGAACCCCTAACTGAAGAGATGCTAAATCGACTCAACACTGCCAAGAAACGCAAGGAAGAAGAAAAGCGAATTCGAGAAGAGGCACAAGCAGAAGCTTAGAACGCATCCGCAGGATGAAGTTGAAAAGGCAGGGTAGAGATCAGCCTAGGATAGATGACTATGTAGCTCAATGAAGTTTCAGGTATTAGCTCTCATAGGATAATTGATCGACGTCCTTTTGTAACCGTGGAGATAGGACAAGGAAAGAGTGCAAGGATTGTATGGGCCTTGATTGACTCAGGTGCAGCCACTAGTGCTGTTAAACTTTCTTACTGTCGAGAGTTGAAATTAAATGTCAATCCTATAGAAGCATATCTCATAGGATTGGGAGGCATGGAAACCCCTTGCATGGGCGAGTTCGAACTCCCTCTCTACATTCAAGATCAATTAGTGACAGTTAAAGTGCTAGTGCGTCAAGATGAGGACCTCACTGAGCCTCTTGTCTTGGGTCAGGACTGGATCTATGATCATGCAGTCAACCTAAACCAAAGAAGTGGATTTCTTTAGGTCTGGGTTAATCAGAATTGTATTACAATTGAGCTAGAAAAGGAAGCACTCAAGGAACTAGGAAAGGCACAAACTCCTGGTCCTTCCAGGGGTACACATGAAGTTGACAATGTTATTCTTTTCCAAAACTATGTGATGCAGAGGGATGATTGTCTCAACAAAGAAGTTAAGGGTACAATGGAACTTCCATCTTTTCCAAAAGCCACAGGGATGCAGCAACCAAAGGCGGATCAAATGCAGAAGAAGCAGACGACTCATGCTCGAAGCACAAAGAAAATACGACGCACAGTGTCTCAACCACCAAAACAAGTGTGGGTACAGAAAAGCGAGCATCCTATTGCAGTCAAGCGACAACAACCGGGTCAACTTCCTATTAGTGACCAACGACACGACACTCATAAGAAGTCCTCCAACAATCCTTCGGTGAAAGTGAAGTCTATTTGGGTACCCAAGAAGTCGATGAAGGCTAGCCCACAATGTAGACAAATTTGGGTGCCTAAGGCTTGCTTGCGGGCTCAAATAGCTAAACTGAGACCACACCCTGTACAACATGGTCCACTCACTCGCACAGCCGATACCCATTTGTATTCAACACGCACGAACACACATTGGCCCACGAACACGAGCAGAATCACTTGTAAATGGGTCCCTAAAAAGCCTCATCTCCAAGCAGACACTCTTATAAGGCCCTCCAGAGTCTCCACAAAATCAAGACCAACAGCCAATCAGTTTGTTTGGCAGACCATAGCGTGTAACAAACCCCCCGACCCCATTTGTAAATTCATTCCCACGGGCTAATTGCATCACCCTTACACTGTACTTTTCCATTTAGCTCCTAGGACTATCCATTCACTAACTACACACACGATCACCGAGCACTTATTGACCTACTAACCTCTCACTAAATTCATGTTAATGTTGTAACGGGGACACATGAACGCTTCGTGTTCAATTGCAATGTTAACATTCATTTGTATATTCTCACAGAACCGGTGACCAGTCCCTTCAATATGGTCGAGGCTGCAGGAACTAGCTCCCAGGCAGGCACCAGCCCTCAAATCGTGGACATTGAAAGTCTTCCCATTGAGGAGGAATTGAAGGAGCGCCCAGTGGCATTGAGAGCATTACATGCCATACTGATTCAGAATCCTCCACAGGGGCACACAAATGCCAGTCAACAAAAACTCACATTGGTTCAGTGACGTGGCAGGACCTTTGGGAGAAGGCACCTACCTGTGGGAGGCAGAGATAGAGTTCAACGGGCGCTGGGGCAGGTATCACTTCTTCACCAGGGAATTTGAGAGACTTCAAAATAATGAAGGGCTGAAACCGATATGGAAGAAGGCAGGACTATACGATTACTTCAAAGCCCAATTGCCAAAGCGTGACTTTCTAAGGTGCTCGTATTTGATTAGCACCCTCACTCCGAGCAAAGAGAAAAAGGGATACAACACCTTTGTCCTCCCATCCCTCACAAGGGGCAATGAGCTGAAACGGTTCAAATTGATGAACAACTTGGTGAGGGAAGCTCTCGACATGAAAGGTATGCATATTCCCACCGAGAAAGAGACTATGGTCCTTGACAACATGAAGAACAAGAATCTGACGAAACTAAAGGACATGGTGGCAATGACACCTACTATTGCCGTTCATCTTCGGATGTGCATGCAGCATTTTGCATTCCCCGCGCAAGAGAGGTTCACAATGCCACCCAAGAAGATATGGTTCAGTCTATATTTAGCAGATGCCTTCGATTTGACAATCAACATGCCTCACTGGATTATTGACCAAATCCACTTGGCTCATCAACGGTGGTATAAGAAGCAAAAGTCAGTACTGTATGGATGTTGTGCTCTCACAAGGATTCTTTACAGATGCTTGGCATATGATGTGCCAGTTCAAAGGACACTTATCTGGACCAGGGTGCAAGAATTCCAACGTAGACTATCCACCGCAGGGCCTCCATCCAAGAAAATGAGAGGCGCAGTTGAGATGCCCTGTGCACAGGCCCGCGGTGTGACACTGACACCAGAGAAAACTCCACGGCTTCCAAGGCATGTGCAACCCTTCACTATCAGATTACTAAGACATAGCACAGACGGACCGAATCTGGTGTTATACCTTCACCACCATCACCGCACCCACAATTCCCATGTTCATAATCACTCCCATGACTGCATCCACTTTTGATCTCATGGAGATATCACCCACCTCCGCACCTCTCCCTCCCCCCATACGTCCACAATCTCCCATTCCCCCACCACCAACTTCACCCTTTTCAAGCACATCATACACGCTCCCATTCCCTTTTCCCTTCCCTTCTGCATTCAACACCTTTCCCGCATCCACTCCCATTAATAATGTATTTAATAATATGTACCAGTGTATGTCTCAACTGCAATAGCATTACCAGCACCTAGACGCACAGCATACGAGCCTCTTCAGAAACCATGAACAGCTCCAAGCAAGATTCATTGATTTAGAGAAGGAGAAGCGGCTATTACAACAGCAGTATACTACATTGCAAGCACAACATGATCAATTAGTTGCCAATCCACCCTAGTTAGATACTGAAGAAAAACAACAACTCGACGACATGTTACATGCTCAGATCACGAACAACTCAAGCTTCGACGCAATCTCGCCTTATTACGGAAGCACTTGTCCGCAACACTCGAAGAGAATAAAAGACTGCAGAAACAGAACGAAGAAAACCTGGAAGCAACAATGGAAGGTTCCCCGCATGAAATCGACCCAGAGAAATTCAAGGCCATCCCCTTGGAGAATATGCAAATTGTGTTGGAAACCCATGCCGACCTCCTGGAAGCCCATGGAGCATTAGAAAGAGAAAGAGATGACCTACTAAAGCAACTGGCAACTCAGCAGGAGTCACCAAACAAAGTCACAACAGCAGGTTTTTCACTCGTTAGGAGGTTTTTTTCCCCGAATTGTATATACACCTATAATGCTAATTCGGTCTCTTATCTTTGTACATTCAGTCAGAAATATGTTTTGTATTGTGTTGCGCTCCATGCTTCTTCTTCTTCCTTCCATTGTTTGTGTCCTTTCGTGACCTCAAACTCCCAAAATTGGTATTAGAGCAGTTCATCACTCTATATAGGGCATCATGGACGCCCCTCTAGTCATAGTCACAAAACTACATGACAATTGGTGAGCATACTCACGCCGATTACAAGTTCAAAACAAATTTGCTTTGTGGCATTGAAATTTCAATATGAGTTGGTTTCAGCCTCGTAATGCACTATCATAGTGAATGTGTAGGCAATCTTGTCCTTTTGTGTCAAATATATATATATATATATATATATATATATATATATATATATATATATGTATATATATATGTGTGTGTGTGTGTGTGTGTGTAGGTTTTTGGTTCACCAGTACAAGCTCAGTTGCAAAGTCTACTACAAGTTTAGGAGTGCTTGACAAGTGTTTCTGTTTAATTGTTTGAGGTACTCACCATGGTTGAAAGCAATGATGTATTCCATATGCTAGCTATTAAGGATAAGTTAGATGGTACCAATTACCCTTTGTGGGCATATACTATTTGTCATGTCTTTGTAGCAAAAGGGTTGTGGAATATCATACAGGTTCCTACTACATGTGTTAATACAATTATTGATGGTGATGCAAATGGTGTTGAAGATTATGATCTTCAAATTCCCATTCGTGATGTGATTCTTGTTGTAGCTAATGTAGAGAAATTTCTTTGGGATGGCAAAGATGCTTAGGCACATGCATTGATATCTTTGTCTTTCAAACGTGCCATTATCCCTCACATTCACTCTTACAAGAAAAGACAAGATGCTTGGGATACACTTACAACCTTATATCAGGAAAGAAATGAGGCTTGTGTTGCTTACCTCTAGAAATAATTAGAGAGTGAGCATATGAATGAAAGAGATTCTATGGATAGGTTCTTGAAAAAGATCAAAGATTTGAAGGAGTAGTTCATTTCTAGTAATCAAGTCTTACAGATAGCTCACATGTGTAGAAAATTCTTAATGGTCTTCTACATTCATATAAGAGTTTTGCTTCTCTTCTTTAGTTGATGATGAAAGGAAATCCAAATGCCTTAAAATTTTAGGATTTAGTCTCTCTATCACTACAAGATAATCAGCCTAGGTAAAATAGGTATGTTATACATGTTGTTGTGGAGAATGAGTTCTCCCATGCACAACAATACACATGTAGTAAGCCCTGGTAGGTCCAACACTTGAACAACACTTAAACATACACCTACACCTTGGATTGCTTGCTGCTCTCAACTCAAAATGCAAATGGACCTCTGGCTTAAGGAAATCACACTAGACAAAGAGAGATTTCCAACAAGCTATAAATCATTTGATTGCATAAGTTTCATTCTAGAAATTCAATTGACAAAAATAGACTACCTATCCACATAGGTATGTTGAAGAATTGGAAGTCACTCTTGGACTAATCAATCATAGAATATAGAAACTTTAAATTTGATATTTGGATGGAGAATGTACAAAAGATAAGAGTTTCAATAGCCTATAAATCACATAATTTGGATAAGTTTTGGTTGGGAAACTAAACTAAAAAAAAGACTACTTGTCCGACACAGGTATGCCAAAGATCTTGAATTCACTCTCAGTTGAATATCTCATAGAATATAGAATCTTTGGAGGAGACATTTAGTAAAGAGAAGGCACACAAGATAAGATTTCCAATGAGTGTTCAAAGGCAAGAAATGGTTACATATGCACTGAGATATGAACCTCACAACATTGGACTATGTATAAAGTGGCATGCAACTCAAAACAGTCTATGATAAGAAAAAATGACAAAATGGCTTTTAAGATCAAATCCAACTACTAGGAGCTCGTGAATATTTCTCTCCTTTTTGAGAAGTTGCTCCCATTCTACGTTTATAGACAATACGCATGTGAAGAATTTCATGCCTTCTTCGTAACTCACCACTTTCATTTGTTTCCCCACTACATGCCACTCACCACAAGGTAGATATTGTATCTTTTATTCATCATGACTTTTGACCACATTTTTTCATCCTTAGAATTATATTCATCTTTGCCTTTTCATTTGGTAAATCTATCCAAGCATAACTCATTTGAAAATGAGCATGCACATTTATCTTCAACACTCCCCCTCAAGCTCATTTGTGAGTTATGTTGAGCCATGTCCTACAAATTTATCACATCCTTGAAACCATTGAGTTAAGGGGCATCCAAGAACTTTGTAAACATATGTAAAACTTGCTCTTTGGTTCTAATGAAATTTATCTTCACATCTTTGCTTAGTGCCTTCTCCCTTAAATAATGGTAGTGGACCTCTATGTGCATACTCCTTGCATGAAACATGGGATTTCTTGCCAATTAAATAACCTTGTATAACAATGGTTTCAACTTTCACTTCAAGATGAGCCAAAAGCATTTTAATCCACATTGCTTCATATGTGGAAACTGCTAATCCTCTATATTCAGCCTCCATGGATGAAAGTGCAACAATAGGTTATCTCTTCGATCTCAATGTGGCAGGTTTGCTTCCTATCATGAACATGTAACCTGAGGTTGATCTCCTTTCTTCCTTTGAACCTGCCCAATCCATATCACTAAAGACTTTGACCTACAATTCTTAAGCAAACATGTAAAACTAAGCATGATTTATTGTATGCTTTATGTATCTCAACACTCTCTTGGCTGAATTTAAATGTTCACTTGTTGGAGATTGCATAAACTTAGAAAATACACCAACAACATAAGATATATCAGGTCTTGAAATGTTTGGATAGATTAATGATCTTTTAATGCTTTTGTATGTCATTATATCTTGAAATAGTTCTCCATCATTTGAGAAAATATATGTATTTTTGTCCATGGGCTGAGTGAGTGGTTTGCATTCACTCATTCCAAATCTAAAAAGAACATCCTAGAAGTATTCCTTTGCATCAAGTCGATGCCATCTTTCCCATAAACAACTTCAATTCCTTAAAAAATATTTGTAAACTCCTTACCAAGCATTCTTGTGATATCTTAAATCCTTGTAACATCATTCCCCATTATGATGAGATCATCAACATATATGCAGATATTTACCTCTCTATTTTCTTCCTTCTTCATGTACAATGAGGGATTTGCACTACTTGGGCCTTATCCACATTTAGTAAGATACTTTATGAATCTTTGATCCCATGCTTGTGGTGCTTGCGTCAGGCCATAAAGTGCCTTCTTCGACCTAAAAAAAAAAGTTTCGATGCTTTTTATCTTCAAATCCAACTGTTTGAACCATGTATACCTCTTTATTTGGTTCTAGTGAGTAAAGCATTTTTGATGTTGAGTTGGTATAATGGCCACCTCCTTGAGGCAATAATTGTAGTTAAAATTCTAAATGTTCCCATCTTTTGCGATCCGGCTAAAAGTTTCATCATAATCTATGCCTTGTGTTTGTTTAAATCCTTATGCAATTAATCTAGCTTTATGTCTAGCTAGTGAACCATGAGCATGCCTCTTTATTTTAAACATACATTTGTTTGGAACAATGTTCATATCTTCTTTCTTTGGCACTAGCTGCCGTGTGTGATTATCTTTGAGAGCTTTGACCTCCTCTTTAATAACTTTATTTCATTCCCAATGTGTGCAAGCTTCTTCACATGTCTAAGGCTCTTTGTCGTTGATGACCTGCATCATGTATGAAAAATAGTTTTCCATGAAAATTTTATAACTCATGCTTTGAGTTGGATACATTGTCCTTGAAGATCTTGTTTCATTTCCTTTTGAGAGTTGTTTCTTAAACCTATTTAACTTTACCTTTGGAGTGATCAACTCTTCATATTCTTCTTCACTTGCATCTATCTCACCCTTTTGAGTAGCACTTGCTTCTGTAGCTCTACCATAAGATGAATTTGGAGGCAACAAATGACTTCCAAGTCTTCCCCTTCATATTCAACATTATTCATTTGATGTAGATGCCTCTTGACATGAAAAATATTGTGCTTGATTGTTGAACTTCTCTTTGATTAGTTCCTGCATAATCATCATAATCTTCTTCAAGAAGCTTTTCCTATCCTTTATCTTCATACCATGGTCTTATTTCATCAAAGACCACATCTTGTGAGACTCTTACTTCCTTTTTTGAACTTATAATGATGTTATAATGCTCTTATAATGCTTTTGTATGTGATTATATCTTGCAATATTTCTCCATCATTTGAGAAAATGTATGTATTTTTGTCCATGGGCTGAGTGAGTGGTTTGCATTCACTCATTCCAAATCTAAAGAGAAGATCCTAGAAGTATTCCTTTGCATCAAGTAGGATTCCATCTTTTCCATAAAAAACTTCAATTCCTTAAACAATATTCTAGCTCTCGGAGATCTAAAATTGTAAACTCCTTACCAAGCATTCTTTTGATATCTTAAATCCTTGTAACATCATTCCTCATTATGATGAGATCATCAACATATATGGAGATATTTACATCTCTATTTTCTTCCTTCTTCATGTACAATGAGGGATTTGCACTATTTGGGCCTTATCCACATTTAGTCAGATACTCTATGAATCTCTCATCCCATGCTTGTGGTGCTTGTGTCAAGCCATAAAGTGCCTTCTTCAACCTGAAAAAAAAAATTAGATGCTTTTTATCTTCAAATCCAATTGTTTGACCCATGTATACCTCTTTATTTGGTTCTATTGAGTAAAGCATTTTTGATGTTGAGTTGGTATAATGGCCACCTCCTTCAGGAAATAATTGCAATTAAAGTTCTAAATGTTCCCATCTTTTGCAATCGAGCTAAAAGTTTCATCATAATCTATGCCTTGTTTTTGTTTAAATCCTTATGCAACTAATCTAGCTTTATGTCTAGCTAGTGAACCATGATCATGCCTCTTTACTTTAAACATACATTTGTTTGGAACAACGTTCATACCTTCTTTCTTTTGCACTAGCTGCCATGTGTGATTATCTTTGAGAGCTTTGATCTCCTCTTTAATAAATTTCTTCCATTCCCAATGTGTGCAAGCTTCTTCACATGTCTAAGGCTCTTTGTTGTTGATGACCTGCATCATGTATGAAAAATTGCTTTCCATGAACATTTCATAACTCATGCTTTGAGTTGGATACCTTGTCCTTGAAGATCTTGTTTCATTTCCTTTTGAGAGTTGCTTCTTAAACCTATTTAACTTTACCTTTGGAGTGATCAACTCTTCATATTCTGCTTCACTTGCATGTATCTCACCCTTTTGAGTAGCACTTGCTTCTTTAGCTCTACCATAAGCTGAATTTGGAGGCAAAGAATGACTTCCAAGTCTTCCCCTTCATATTCAACATTATTCATTTGATGTAGATGCCTCTTGACATGAAAATATTGTGCTTGATTGTTGAACTTGGCTTTGATTAGTTCCTGCATAATCATCACAATCTTCTTCAAGGAGCTTTTCATTTCCTTTATCTTCATACCATGGTCTAATTTCATCAAAGACCACATCTTGTGAGACTCTTACTTCCTTTGTTGAAGTTTTGTGACACTTATATTCTTTTTTCTCCACCAAGTAGCCAGTAAAAATGCATTTTTTGGGTCTTTGGTTTCATCTTTGTTCTAACTTCTTGTGGAATGTGAACAAAGCAAACACATCTGAAACTTTTGAGGTGTGTAAGATCATGTTTCTTACGAGAATATATCTCCTCTAGTGTCAAGTTACGTATTCCCAATGTTGTGCACCTATTCATTAAGTAAATGGCGGTTGTGGTAGCTTTAGCCCAATAGTATAATGGTACCTTCATCTCATTAAGCATGCCTCTTGCAACTTCAATGATTTTCCTATTTTTTCTCTCTTCTACTCCATTTTAGAGAGGTGTATACCTACAAGTAAACTACCTTTTGATCCCATTCTCTTGTAGTCAATATGAAAGTTCTTTTGAGACGTTTTTCCCTCTACCATTGGACCTTAAGGTTTTGATAGACCTTCTTTTTTCTTTTTCAACTTGAGTTCTGAATCTCTTGAATATAGAGAACACATCTAATTTTTGTTTCATACAAAACAACCATACCTTTCTTGAGTGACCATCAATGAAAGTTACAAAAAATCTATTACCAACCATTTTGGACTCTTTGGTAGGTCCCCATACATCAACTCCAAGACATTTGGGGCCACATAATTGCTCCTCTTGAATGGTTGCCTCGTTCTCTTTTGTAGTTATCCAAGTTCTCTACTTGTTGACTCAACTCAACCATCGAAAACTATCATAAACTTTGAGAATTACCTCGAGCAGTTATATAGTGCTTTGCTCTTGAATTTGTGAATCTCACCCTTACTTTGTAGGTCCTCTTTTTCGTAGCTTCAGATATAGCATTTTTTATGAAGATTTCACACCAATTTTTCTCTGATACCAACTGTTTAGGATGAGTTCTCCTATGCAAAACAAGAAGTGTGTAGTAAGCCCTAGTAGGTCGAGCATTTGGACATATACCTACACCTTGGATTGTTTGCTTCTCCCAATTAAAAACTCAAATGGATGTGTGCAGTTAGTTAATCGCACTAGACAAAGAGATCTTTCCAAGTAGCTACAAATCACTTGATTTGGATAAGTTAGTCTAGAAATTCAACCAAAGAAAATAGACTACATGTCCACACAGATATATTGAAGAACTAGACTTCACTATCAAATTGATAACTCACATAATACAGAATACTTTAAGGAGATATTTTAGAGAGGAAGAATGTACACAAGATAAGATTTTGAATCAGCTATAAATCATGTAATCTTGGTTGGGAAATTTAGAAAGTATAGAATACATGTCCACACAGGTGTGCTAAAGAGTTGGATTTTCACTTTGAGGCTGATAACACATAGAATATTAAACCTTTGAAGGATATATTTAATAATAGAAAGTTGACAAGATACACTTTCCAATGAGTATTTAAGCACAATAAATGGTTATATATGCATTGAAAAATGAGCCTCACAACATGATTGTGTACAAAGTGACATGCAGCTCAAAACAACCTATGAGAAGACAAAATGAAAAAATGGCTTCTAAGATGAAATCCGACTACTCGGGCTCTTGCCTCTTTCTCTCCTTAGTGAGAACATGCTCCCACCCCACTTTTTAGCCAATGAGCATGTGAAGAAGTTTGGGCCTTCTTCCTAACTCACCACTTTCACTTGTTTGCCCACTACATGCCACTCACTAAAAGGTAGATATTATATATTTTATTAATCATGATTTTTGACTACAGTTTTTTTCATCCTTATAGTTATGCTCACCTCTACCTTTACATTTGGTAAATTTATCCAAGCATAGATCATATGACAATGAGCTTGAACATTTATCTTCAACAATTGCATAGCACACTTTTTTAGCTCGACAAAAGGAAAAAGGAAAATGGAGTTCATCTACTAGTAAGAAACAATCTTCTAATGCCGCATACTTAAAGAAGGAAGAAAACGATGAAACGAAAACAAAAAAACACAAAAATTTTTGGAAATATTGTAAGGTAAACGATCATCTCATAAAGAGTTTTGAAAAACTAGCTACAAAAGAGGCAAGGAAGAAAGAGGCTAGAATGGTTGTTGCAAAGGCCTCCATGCCTAAAGCAAAGTCTACTAATCTTGTTCAGAATGAAGAAAATGGTTTTACTATTGTTTATAGTGATGACCCATCTTCTCATGAGGAGTGTATGTCTGGTGTAGGCTTAGATATTTGATACTTTGATAGTGGAGCAACCAAACATATTACCTTGCAGTAGAGTTTCTTTGGTTCACTTGAGCCTCCCCTACAAGGAATATTGTCATATGTGCTAAGAAGTCCTCTAATCCTATAATGGGAGTTGGTTGGATCATTCTGACTAATACTCATGGTAGTTCTTTCACATTGTCAAAAGCTTTGTATATGCCAGGGATCAATAAAAATATATTGTCATTTTCAGCATTATCCAAGATTGGCTTGGTTGTCAAATTTGGCGCTAATATATGTATGGTTCCTGATCTTTCAAATGGAGAAGTTATTATTGCTTTTGGCATTTATGTTGTAGGTTGTATAAACTCATATACTATGAGAAATTTGTGAATGATTTAGCATGTGCTTTTTAAGATTCTCAGGCCATCTCAAATGCAAAGCACTTGCATGCATGCTTTGGTCATCAAAATTACACTAGTTTGCTAGGTGTGGAGAAATCTAAAATGGTTTCCTCTCTACCCAAACTTGAGGAACCTTGTAAAAATGTCTATGAAGGCTCTATTTTGGGCAAAAACCAGCATTTCTCCCTCCCAAAAGATGCTTAAGTTTGAGCTCCTCATAAATTGCAACTTGTTCATAGTTATATTTATGGTCCTATGTAGACACCTTCTTCTGAGAACTATCTTTAGTTCATGAATCTTATTGATGATTTATTTAGACATGCATGGGTATATCCACTGAAAGAAAAATTTAAAGTGCTTATGTGATTCAAACAGTTTCTGGTTATAGTTAAAAATTTGTTAACATGTAAACTAGGCACCCTTTGTTTTTATCAAGGAGTGCATGATTTCTGATTTTAATGCATTATTGGTTGAGCATGGGATAAAACTGATGATTTATTTAGGCATGCATGGGTATATCCACTGAAAGCAAAATTTAAAATGCTAATGTGCATCAAACAGTTTCTGGTTATGGTTGAAAATTTATTAGCATGTAAACTAGGCACCCTTTTTTTTATCGAGGAGTGCATGATTTCTGATTTTAATGCATTATTGGTTGAACATGGGATAAAACATTAGTGTATAGTTCCCTATCTGTAGAGAGTACACGCATGAAAGCGAAATCAACAGAAGAGTGTACTCACAAAAAGAAAGAGTGTGAGACTCAAAAGTGAATAAACCATGAAACGAGAAAACTCACATGGATTAGAGTGAGATTTCCAAGAGCATGGAGTAGGCTCCTCAAGCTTCTAACAAAGTACAAAAGGGGGAAGAGACCCTCCTTATATAAGGTTGGAGTGGGCTCTTCAAAGTACACCATATGTGAGATAATTTCCCTTGCAGGTGAATGAATACACAATTAGAAGCAAATGGCAAGGTGCTCAAATACAAAGAGATATAATATAAAACAGAAATGAAATGGAAATGGAGTGTCTCCTAAATACAAAAGGGAGGTTCACTCTCATATTATCAACACCCCCTCTATAGCTCCATTTTGTAGAGTATGGAGGTTGTTGGGGTATGAGAGAAAGGTCCACCATGAGTGTAGCAACAATGACATAAGCACCACAAGGAAAGTCTCCATGTGGAAATCCATAGCCTCTATGTGGTATTGACCATGTGTGATCACCAAGTACTCCATAAGATATCCACCAAATGGACGAAGCGGATGCTCCATAGGTACACCACCAATGAGGTATAAGAATGGAACAAGATCTCACTGGATGAGATCACATCCATGTGAGATAGATAGGATGACTCCGTGTGGTATGTGGGAACCTCCAAAATTTTGACAATATCCACCATGAGATGTGTATCGCCAAGAAGTATGTCCTGCAAGAATGATGTGTAAAACATGAAGCATGAAATCATAATGACATGGTAGTACATCTATATGTTCTTAGCCTTCGTCAAGTGCACAAAGTCCTAATGTGTGTTGGTAGGACCATGGAAGCCCCCTCTAAATCTAGAAGATGAATTAGAAAATGATCCAAGTGACTAATGTATCCAAGTAGATGCAAGAGTGTCCTGTGGAGAATTGAAAGATGTTGGATGTTATGAATGGAACATTGTATGCTCAAAAAGCTATTGTAGAAGGGGTAAGTGGAGTCTTGAAGATATGAGTGGAAAATGAAGAGTCACTGATCTTGGAGTATATACCAACTAAAGATGAGTGGAAATAAATGCCTTCGATGGTATGATGGGAGTAGTATCCATCTATAGTGTAAACTAAGACTGTATCTCTCACTCATGCTCCAAAACTATACCATGATCTAGAAATTCATGTACAAAGAGAGTGTGCTCCATGTAGTGTGACTAGCTAGAACTAGAATAATCCCCGTCTGAAGAGGAAATGGGAGGATGTAGATCCTTAGAAGAATCCAAAAGGGATGAACACTTAGAGTATTCATGAAAAGAATTAGCACCTCGTGCGAAAATGGAGCCAAAGATTGTGGGCAATCTGTGGGCGAATACAATATGATCCCCTAAATTTTGAGAACTTGAGTGGTCAAATGTAGGGTCCATATGTCTTTGTAGGTATACAAAGATATATGGACCCTAAATATATATAGGTATACAAAGATATATAGGTATACAAAGATATATGTTGGATGGAGACAATGGTCCCCATCATGGGAGTTCAAGGGCACCATCCCTAGCATGATTGTAAAGGGAATATTTCATGGCATGTTCCCTATCAAAGTGAGAAATTATTCATATTTGTTAGGTCAATTGAAATGGCCTAAGCCATGTATGGGGACTATGTAGGTGATGGTTTTCCATGTTCTACCATCCATGTATAACTATCTGCGGACGGCCACATCTCTCCATTAGGCTATATATACATGACCTCTGCACTACCCAAGATATCGAAATGAGCAATTGTACCTCAACCTATGTCTCTCTCTCTCTCTCTCTCTCTCTCTCTCTCTATATATATATATATATATATATATATATATATATATATATATATATATATATATATATATATATATATATATATATATATATACACACACACACACACACAAACACACACTTACACACACACATATACATACATAGATACATACATACACGCACACACACACATATATGTATATATATATATATATATATATATATATATATATATATATATATATATATATATATATATATATATATATATATATATATATATATATATATATACACACACACACACACACACAAACACACACTTACACACACACACACACACAAACACACACTTACACACACACATATACAGACATAGATACATACATACACGCACACACACACAAACACACACTTACACACACACATATACATACATAGATACATACATACACACACACACATACACACACACACATATATATATATATATATATATATATATATATATATATATATATATATATATATATATATATATATATATATATATATATATATATATATATATATATATATATATATATATATATATATATATGTGTGTGTGTGTGTGTATGTGTGTGTGTGTAGAGAGAGAGAGAGAGAGCAAGATGTCTAGATCACCATTGAATGTCCACCTTGAGAGTGCAGAGGTGGACAATATCATCATCTTTGTACTTGTTGTTAATAGAAATTATCTAAAATTCTACTATGAGGTATTTAATTCTCATCACGCCATTCCGAAAATCTCTGGGGGCGAGAGCGGGTATGAGGCTGAGATAGCTGAGGCAGAAGGCCATCCCAGCTACGTTCAGCAGGTACAAAGACGTATGTGCTCCGACTGCGGATTCGACACCTCCAACAGATCACAAGACGGTCGCGCGATAGCAATATCTCCGTCACTTCAGCACCAGTGGTTTTTTGCGACAGTCGGGGCCTTCCGCGATTGACGGGTTCTTGCTCGCGATTGACGGTTTCGCGAACCCGCCCTTCCTCCGCGATTGACGGTTTGGAGGCTCGTCTATCGCCGCGATTAACGGGTCCATCCGCGATTGACGGGTCATTTTACGACCGATGGTTTTGCTCGCGATTGATGGTCTCGCGAACCCGCTTTTTCTCCGCGATTGATGGGTTTTGGACGCCGCGATTGATGGTTTGCTTCCCTTTGGCGACTGGCGGCTGCTCCCGGTTTGTGCGTTCTTCCTTTGCAAGTGGGCCCCAGCCTGGCAGAGACAACGACAGAGGTGATGTGGCTATCGGAGGCGCAGTGATTGAGCTCTAACTCTGTGGGGCGGTAGAAGCAAGTGGCTGACGGAGGTGCTGTGGAGCTGTAACTAGGGACGGAGGACCGTTGCAGCTATCAGAGCCTGTCTATCGCGGGCCTGGCAGGTCTATCGTACGGTTCTGCCGGGCTCTCGATGAAGTTCCTTTTTTGTCTTTTTGCGGGCACAACAGATGGCTAGGCAGCTTCATCCAATTTGATGCCTTGCGCTCGGGACCTTTAAGGGAGTCTTTTCGCTCTAGTTCAAACGAAAAAAGAGAAAAAAAAAAAAAGAAAAAAAAAGGGAGAAAAAAAAAAAAGAGAGAAAGAAAAAAAAAAAGAGAAGAGAAAAAAAAAAAGAGAGAAAGACAGATAATTGAAGAAGAAGAGTGTTCTATGGGGGTGGGGTGCCTCCTTCTTATGTGGGATCTTGGGCTATCAGAGTTTTAGTATAAGACCTTCTTTTTTGTCTTGGATATGATGTCCCCCTCTCTGGTGAAAAGCAATCTGGCCCCTCCTCCCGGGGAGGCCGCTAACCTGGCCGCCTTGCTGGAGGGGGGTTCCTGTGCCGCCCAAGAGGCCCTCGAGAATGTTGAACCCCCCTTGGTCTCCCTCAACAGATCCGCAATTTTATCTACTCAGGAGGAGCTCAAGAAAGTCTGCCTCGTTGGCCAAATGTTTGGCCCTAGGCCCCCGCTCGAAACCGTGCGTCAGTGGCTTCGCAATGAGTGGTTCCCCCGCGGGCTCGTTGTTTGTAAGTGTCAGTTCTTGCCGGCAAACCACTTGCTGCTAGTCTTTGAGAATGAAGACATGGCGTTTCGGGCCCTTAGTGTCGGAACTTGGCAGCTCGGCCAGGCGACCCTGTGCCTTTTCAGATGGTCCCCTGACTTTACTCCCGACAAATCGAAACCGCTTCGATACCCACTTTGGGTTGAGCTCCCTAACCTGCCTTACTTCTTGTACAACTTTGTATGGGACATCGTTTCTCCCATCGGCAAGCCGTTGGCCTCACGCGAGAACATCGGTGGCATCATTTATGAAGGCACAAGACACTCGTTCAATGCCCGGTGGCACCCCCAAATTTGTGTCGAGGCTGACCTCAGTCTGCCCCTCCCATCGAAGATTAAACTGGACTTGGGCGAAGGAGATGTCTGGGAGCAAGACATCATTTACAAAAACCTTCCCAACGCGTGCTTTCGCTGTGGTCAACAAGGTCACAGGATCAAAGATTGCCCTTTGAGACGGCAAAGCAAGCGAAATCAAGGAGCCCCTAAAAATGCTCAACACAACAATGGTGATTTGAGTCGCCCGACGAAAACTGAGGACTTCAAGGATCCCCCTAATCCAGAAGCTGATGCAGACGGGTTTATAGAAGTCAGAAGAAGAAGGAGAAGAAGCCCTAGGGCTACCTCCGAGCGAAACATCAAGTCTGTTTCCCCCTCCAGCAACCTATATTGCAATCTGGAAAGGGAAATCAACGAGCTTGACTTCCCAGGTGGGAACCTACTTGAGGAAGACACCGATGTCAAAGGCCTGGAGATCCCTGATAGTAATGAAAACGTGCAGGAGGGCTACTCCACAAGCAAAGATGATGGATTCACCACTAGTAATGAAGACAACATGGATAGTGAAAGTTCCATCATTGGATCGACGATCCCGGAAACGGTGCCCAGCACGGGGCCCAGCCCCCCCCAGCAAGGTGTTTCCCGCAAAGGAAAACAGCCTATGGAGCTACCCTGGAAAAGCCCCCACAAGAACCGGTTTCTAAGTCGGGATCAGATCCCAGCGAAAAAGAAAGATGAAGCCAAGAGAAGAAAGGACAAGGCTCCCTCCCGCAAAGAGGGATCAATACAAAAATGATTGTCATCTCGCTTAATGCTAGGGGGCTAACCGACCCCTCAAGAGCGGCCATCATTGGTCAATGGCTCCGCGACATTAGCTTAAAACCAGACATTATATGCATTCAAGAGATTAAAATTGACGGAGAAGACCTGCTGAAACGACTCAGACAGATTTCCTCGGCCCACGTGTGGATTCCAACAAAGCACCGGCGGGGGTCCGGTGGAACGGCTATCGGTGTTAAACAGCCCTGGCTTGAAAAGCTTGAGAACTCCATTGAAGATGTAAATCACCGCTGGATTGCGGTTTCTTTCGGTGCTCCCCTCTGTGTTACTATGGTTTCATTGTACGCCCCTAACGGGGATTTGGAGAGGCTGAACACTTGGACTTCTCTTGACTCGCTTCCCCACAACGTGCTTATATGTGGAGACTTCAACATGGTGGAGGACCCTATGGACAGATGGATGGGCAAGGGCAGGGTCATCGACAGTCGGGAGAAAGAAACTTGGGACATGACCAAACTCCACTTGGATCTGGTCGAATTCAAAGACTCGAGTGGCTTTTCCTGGTCGAATCTCCAAGCGGGCGAAGATCTTAGGAAAGCTAGACTTGATAGATGCTACATCTCTCAGAGTTTTACTCATCTGTGGGGCCACCCTTCCATCACGCAACGTACTGACCTCACCATCTCCGATCACTACCCAATCGTTATCACGTTTCAGCCTCCCAACAGGACCCACAAGGCTCCGTGGTTTCATGCCAACGCTTCCACCTTCTCTCTCCCCTCCGTCCATCAAGAGATTACCGATGTGTGGAAGGTGGCGTTCGCCTCTGGCTTGGCCCCAGCCAAGTGCTGGAGAAGTGCGGTCGACAAGTCTCGCAAGATCATGATCAGAACTAAGAAGATGCTCGAGACTGTGCGGCGGGCTCGTAGGGAAGCGCTTTACCACAGACTCTGGCGACTCGAGGAGGAAGTAAACAAAGGAAAACACCAAGCCCAGAAAGGTCTCCGAAAAATCAGAACAGCGTTGAGATATGAGGAAGAAATACAAAGGAAAAACTTGCAAATCTTCTTCAAGGAGTGGTGGGCTGGAAAAGCCGACAAACCCACCAAAGAGATGTGCAGTATCCTTAAAAGGAAACACAACAGAGAGACGATTCCCCTACTGCTAGACACTCATGGCAATGTATGCAACTCGGAGGAAGATAATGTTGGCATCATCGAAGAGCACTTCACGAGACTCCTGGGAACCTCGAATCCCCTCTCCCACCATAGAAGGGACTGCATGGCTGCCATTTCTAGGGTTTCCCCCCGGAGAATACCACCCAACCTCCACTCCCTGCTTCATGCCCCGATCTCCGAATCAGAAATTTTTGAGGTCATTGATGCCCTCCCTCTCGGTAAAAGCCCGGGACCCGACGGACTCACTAACGAGTTTTTTAAATCCTTCAAGCTGGTGGTTGCCACCCCCCTTCGGATGGTTTGGCAAGAGGCGCTAAAATTTGGTGCTCTTCCTTCCTGTATAAACAATGGAATTATCAAGCTGATTCACAAGAAGGGGGAAAAAAACAGAATCGAGAACTGGTGGCCAATTACGATGCTCCAAACAGGATACAAGATCATCGCCAAAGTCATTGCCAACAGACTTGCGTGCCACCTGAGATCTTGGCTTAGTGAGGACCAAAAAGGTTTCATCAAAGGCAGGTCCATCCTGGAAACCATTATGGATATTTGGGAAGGTATTCAATTTGCAAATGAGTCTAATCAAGACGTGGTCTTCCTCAAGATCGACTTTGACAAAGCCTACGATAGGCTAGAATGGGACTATGTTCTGCAGTCGCTCCAAGACCTCGGATGTGGTCAGAAATTCACCAAGATGATCGCGACCCTTCTCGGCAATGCAACGACCCAAATTAACGTTAACGGCAAACTTTCGAAGGCGATCCATCTTAAAAGATCTATTAGACAAGGATGCCCTCTTGCCCCCCTTCTCTTTGCCATCGCCACTGAAGGGCTGAGCAGACTTGTGGCTCATCATGTGGAGGCTGGCAATATCAAAGGCCTCCAGCTACCTCACGACCACAGTCAAATCATCATGAGACTTTTTGCCGACGATATGAACGCGTTCGTTCACAATGATAATACCAGCCTGGAGACTTTCTGGAGGTGTCTTGATACCTTTTGTGAGGCCTCTGGATCCAAAATCAACCACAATAAGACCGCCTTTAGGGCCATTGTGGGACATCAACCTGGCCTTCTCATTGATCATGGCTGTCAATCCATTCCGCAGGGTCAAATCTTTCGGCTGCTCGGAATCCCCTTGGGGTTTGGCGTCTCTATGGAGCAGCGATGGAACTGGGTGCTGGCCAAACTTGAAAACAAGCTCAATTACTGGAGAGGCATGCAAATCAATCTCGCTGGACGGGCGATGGTTATCAACACGTTCCTCCTCTCGTCTACCATCTATTTCCTTTCTTGCTGGAGACCGAATGAGCAAGGCCTGTCCAAACTGAATAGCATCTGCAGAAACTTTCTTTGGACGGGTGATCATAACAGAAGGGGGGTGCCTAAAATCAAATGGGCCATCTGCACCAGCCCTAGAGATAGCGGGGGGCTTGGCATCCTGGACATTGGGTGCATGGCTAACAAACTGGCAGCCAAATGGATGATTAAAGCTTGGTGCAATAGGGAGGCCTCGTGGGCCAAGCTGATCTTCAGAAACAAAAATGAGTTGGCCCTCACGGGATCCCCGAACTGGAAGAACCTTGACATCATGACCCTGCTATTCTCCCCGATACCTGTCTTCCCGAAAGGCTCCAATCTCGTATGCTCTCTTTGGAAGGGCTGGAATAAAGTCAAAAGCTTCACAAGAATTAGTGAGGACTGGAAGTGGGCGGCCGGAATCAGACAAAACGACTCTATCTGGTTTCCGATTCATGGCATCCGGAGTGTGGAGCCGTGGAACATTCAAAATGCCAAGAAGTTATGGAACAAAGGATTCAAAAAATGGAAACACCTCTGGAAACATGACACCAACAGTTGGATCAACTACGAGGATATCGACCCTCGTATAAACATCTCCTACGAAGAATGGAACACCTTGCAAAGCAGATGCCTCGCTTGGGATCGTCACAAAACTCGCCTTCTCATGGGACAGGACGCTCCGAACGCGCGTGGTCTCAAATGGCACAATGGAAATAGCCTACTCAAAATCCCGAACATCAACGAAACGACTGACCTCCAGATCAGCCTCAACAAGAAGTGGTGCCTGTCTTGGACACGGCTTCGGTGGGACATGAAATTCATGGGTATCTGGCACCCACTTATAGAGACTAAGAAGTCGGTCCTCTTATGGCAAATTCTTCATCGAGGAATTTGGACTAACCATAAGGCAAGCAAAATTTGTGGGATCCCTCCGTGGTGCAAACGCTGCCACCGCGCAATCGAAGATGTCCCACACATCTTCCTTACTTGCCCCAACTCCTACAGAATCTGGCAGATGGTTGGATTGAAAATCAGAGTTCAGAAACAGCTTAGTTGGAAACAAGTCCTTTTGGGTGAAGCGATTGGGTGCTCTGTGGCTCTCTGGAATGCAATCAGAGGGGAAGTCCTGTGGAAAATTTGGCGGGAGCGGTGTGCTCTCAACTTCGGCGACTCTCCCAGGGAGTGGTCGATTGAAAAATCTCTACTCCTCCTTGGCAAAAGGATTGTCAACAGTAAGAAATCCCCCCCCTTCAGGCACCATCAAGTCCTCCTTTTGATCAACAACAAGCTCAAACCCAAGTGGGTCCCGCATGAGGGCGACGAGAGGGTGATCAACCTTCTTTGTAATGCAACCTAGGAATCAACCAAGCTTCCCCTGCTTTGTGGGATTTGGGGGGTCCCGTGGGCACTAGTCCCCTTCTTTTGTACCTTTGTTTCTTAATTTAATTCAAGTCCGGGAGAGTAGGCTATTGCCGAACTTCCTTTATATTAAAAAAAAAAAAAATTCTACTATATTTGATATCTTCTCTATTAGTGCTCGTGTGGCGTCTTATGTCGTAAACCTTGGCCATAGAAAATCTCATGCAAGCCAATGTTAGAACAACCAATGCTTGGCCAAAAAACACCTCACCCTAACAAAGGTGTACGAGTAAAAGGTAAAGAAAAATATGAAATGAGCCTTAATACCTATAAAAAATGCATTGATACTGCATGTTTTGAATCAAAATATGATTATGGTTTTCATGCTTAGACAAAAGAGCCAAATGGGTATTGCATAGACAAGACTATGGAGAAAAATTGGGGATTAATTTTAATTTCAATATATTCAACATGAACTTGAAATTATAGAAGTTTTCTATACAAAACTAGAACCTCAAGAAAATAATAGAGTAGGTCTAGCAAGTTAACTTGTAAAAACACAATTGCCAAGAGGTCCATTCTTGAGGTGGCAAGGAGATCACCTCATAAATGCTTGAGGTGGCAAATTAAATCGACTATTTTACTGATTGATGTACTTAGTTTTCAAGAAGTTGAGTGGATAAACGTTATGATTGTAGCGATCGTATCCCTTGGGATAAATGTATCTTCATATCCAATTGCATATGTCTATGCATACCCCTTTTTTTTACCAATCTCTCTTTATACTCACTTATGCAAAATCATCATTACATTTGATCTTAGAAACCCATTTAAAATCTATGGACCACATTGTCATCACTTTAATTAGATACAGGAATTTAGATGTATGAGTCTTTCAAAACAAGCTCTAACATTCTTAGGAGTTGATGAAGAGAAGTTATAATTGGTGTCAATGCATAAGAGAAATTTGTAATATTATGTACTTGGAAGTTGGTAATATTATGTAGTAGGTCAACTTTAACAAGGAAAGTTATATGTAGTCACGAGAGTAAAAGAGGATGCCAAAATTAATCGAAACATAATTTTCAAAAAAATCCTAATAAATGTCCCTTGATTAGCTAAAGCCTTTTCTAATGAAAATACCTCTGGGACTATATTTTCTGAAAGTAAAAAAAAAAGATGGTAAAGTTGTTTTGGTACATAATTAACCTAGCAATGAAACTAGTAGGAGATGCTTATATGGAAAAGAGAGAATCATTGCATACTTTTACTAAGACTCCAAATAAACATAATGAATATTGACTAAAACTCCTAAGGACAGAGCCTCATGATTCAGGAGATGGTACAAGTAAATTGAAAGGAAAGAACCCAAAGACACAAGGTGAAGATGATCTCGAGCAAGTATTTGTGGCAAGAACCTTATTCTTGATCAAGATCATGCATGAAGGAAAGAGAATTGAAGCCTACCACTTAGTTGACATGAAAGATTTGTTTTGATTAATCTTTTCACCTTCAAAAGGAGTAGGTGCTCCTTTGATAAGGATCTAGAATCTCATATCCTAAAAGATACTAGATGTCTCAATCTATGAAGAATCTATCAAGAATGAGTTCTAGCTCATAACGCCGAATTCAAAAGGATAGTATAAGTACCGAGGTCAACATTTGTTTGTAAATGGCATACCTAGGATTTGTATGATCACCCATAAAAGACACTCAAACAACAACTTGAGATTCTTGATTTACATAGCCTCAAAGTGAAGCATCAAATGCTACTACTAGGAGTAACTAGAATCTAAGTTCATAAGCATGATCCTTCTAAAACTAGGTATAATTATTACAAGAGCCCATTTGAAAAGAAGGCTACAACCTCATCAACTTGCCAAATGCTTGAGGGATCCTTATGAAGTTCATGGAGATCCTTGTGACTATTTCATTGATTTCAAGAAAATTCTTTGAGTAGACTAGGTGGATGATTTCTTTACACTACAAGGCCATTTGTCTCACCCTCAAAGATCTTCTCTAATGTGGTTTCAATTGCTTTTCATGGAATTGGTAACTTAGCATGAGGGAAATTCTTTAAAAAAGGAGTTAGACTTTTTTGTTGGGCAGAGTGTATTGTCTTTGGTTAAACAACATCGTGGAAATGTTGTTGTAGCAAAAGACAACACACTTTGCCTAGAAAAACGTTTGTAGATATGGTCCTTGGTATGAGCAATAGTACTCCCAGGATGGTCATCAGTATGCGCAATGGTACACCTAGCAGACGCTGCTATAGGCATCGGTATGAGCATTCGTATAAGTGTCGAAAATACCGATGCTCATACTGATGCTTATATCGGTGCCTATACCATCGTTTTGGTTTTGATGCCTATACCAGTACTTACAATGAGGTCAGAGCAAAAATGTACCCATTCAATTTCCTCGATAAAAGCCTCAGTATACGACATATATTTTGTAGTGTGTGTATATATGTGTGTGTTTGTATGCATGTGCATGTGTGTGTTTATGTGTGTATGTGTCTATGTGTGTATGTGTGTCTATATGTGTGTGTGTATGTATGTTTATGTGTGTATGTGTGTGTGTCTATGTATGTATGTGTGTGTCTATGTGTCTATATATGTGTCTATGTGTTTATATGTGTGTGTGCATGCATGTGTATGTGTGTGTCTATGTGTGTATGTGTGTGTCTATGTGTGTATGTGTTGTCTATGTGTGTATATATGTATGTATGTGTATATATGTGTGTATATGCATATGTATGTGTGTGTGTGTAAATGTGTGTGTGTACATGTGTGTGTGTACATGTGTATGTGCCTATGTGTGTATGTGTGTGTATGTGAAGTGTGTGTCTCTATGTGTGTATATGTGTGTGTCTATGTATATATGTGTGTGTCTATGTGTGTATATATGTGTTTATGTGTATATATATGTGTGTGTGCATGTGTATGTGTGTGTGTGTCTATGTGTGTATATGTGTATGTATGTGTATATATGTGCATCTGTGTATGCATGTGTATGTGTGTGTGTGTATGTGTGTGTCTATGTATGTATGTACGTGTGTATGTGTATATATGTGTGTGTGCATGCATGTGCATGTGTGTGTTTGTGTGTGTATGTGTCTATGTGTGTATGTGTATGTGTGTGTGTATGTGTGTTCTATCTATGTGTGTATGTGTGTGTGTATGTATGTGTGTGTGTGCCTATGTGTGTATGTGTGTGTATGTGTATATATATGTGTGTATGCATGTGTATGTGTGTGTGTAAATGTGTGTGTATGTGTGTTTGTGTGTACCTCGTCTCTTCTCTCCCTCTATAGCCTGCTTGTGTGTTGATGTGTGCACTTTTGTTGCCTCTCCCTCTCTCTCTCTCATGTCAATCCTACCACAAATGTGCCGGGAGAAATCAAGTTTTTCTTTTATGAATCCAGAGCATCGCTTATGCGACGCTTTAGCATCGCAAGCAATGTGCCAACATCGCTAGTAGCATCATTAAGTAGCAACGATCATATTAGTGTTGCATAAGTGATACTACCCATTGCTTATACGACACTATATTTTCTTTCTTAAATAATTATGTCAGTCATTGCTTAGCAAGTATATTTCAACTCCATTTGTTAGGCTCAAAAACCCTGCATAAATTTGCAATGGTTGTTCCCATTGGAGCTAAAAACTTTCAAGAAACCTATAAGAAGACTCAAAAGGTGAATGTACAGTACAAAAGGAGACACAACTTCAAGTGTCTTTAGCTCCAATATTGATCTTTGAACCAATATTTCCACCTATATAGTCCAAACTATCCCAAAACTATAAAATCAGCTTCTAATTTTCCCCCATTTTGTACCTAGTTAAACACTCAAAAAATTCGTGCACAAAGCCCAAGAAGACACTTTGAAGGATCCAAAATAATCTTAACTTTACATATCTTCACTTGTAGAGCCACGAGGCAAGGAATAGTGGTATGAAAATCTATTGTTAAGTGGTCCTTGGGGGGAACACTACTGGAATGGCTGACCTCCTAGGGAGTGTTAGTACCTTGTCTTCCTTGATACTTGAATTGCTTCCTTATGCACCACCAACAACACCATTGATGACTTGGATGACTCGGATGACAAGGTATGCCAAGGTCTGCCTGTTTCATCGTCTGAATTGTAAGCCTTGGAGGAAGTACCAAAAACACTAAGGTGTGATGGCAATGCACCACCGTGATTTCTCCTTTGCAAGAGCTCCACAGATGTCCTCATGGTAGAAAACCAAGCTTTGGATGACCAACACGATGCTTTGCACAAACTTACTAAATACTTGGACCTATGCATTAAACAAAGAGCATGATCTCAAATTTCCTAAGTTCTACAAATGCGGTCAAACCTTGAGTGTGTGGTTGACCATGTCACTATATACTCTTTGCCTGAGCCATCTCTATCCCTCTTTTCTCTTCTCTCTCTCTCTCTCTCCCTCTATGTCTCTCTATCCCTCTCTCTATCCCTCTTTTCTCCTCTCTCTCTGTATGTGCGCTTATATGCAGTCGACACTCTTATCTCGCGCTGTGGTTCTATTATGACAACAAAACCTGTGATGGTATATATTAATTTTGCCAGACGAGGAGATGGATGGCTTCTCATTACCGTGTAGCACTTGTCCACGATCACATTCACATATAACGTACTTATTTTGTATCCAAATGACAACTTCTAAGAGCATGCTTTTTCTCTCTCTACAGAACTTTTTCTAACTTATTTTGTTTCCAAACGCCAGCAGCCCACGATATTATCATGTAAGCACGCCCTTATTTTGTTTTTAAACGCCAGTAGCCCACGATATTATCATATAACTCCAAGTAGTCAATTGAGAAACGACGTTGTCTTGGTCTCAGTGTTGTATTTTGACGTACAACATCGTACCTGTATTTGATACTTTTAATGTATTTCTTAAGGTCTACTAAAATTTTTGACTCCATTTTATGGTACAAAATGGCCAAAACGAGCAATACGGCCCTCATAAATCATCACTGATTTGGTCTCATTATTATTCACAGCTGAGCTCTCTCTCTCATTACTATGTTAACATGTATTTGACACACCTCTCTCTCTCTCATTACTACGTTAGCATGAACTTTAGATGTTTATAGAGATTTAGATGTTGCAATAGACTGAATATTCCAAGAACAATACTTTTGGAACCATAGTTTCTAACATGTTTGTGATGAGCGACGTTTAGGACCTCACTTCAACCGATCAATCAAATAGTAGAAAGAACAAATCTGCAACATCATCAGCTTCCAATGAAAAATCCGGCTGAAATTAGCATTGCGTAATCTATTACTATGGGTATCATTAGGGCGAAAAACGGCCCAAAAAGGGCCGTGTAAGGATTTCAATTAGTTGTGCTTAATCGGGATTAAAGTTGTCAAATCCTTTAAGAAATTCCGTGTAAGTTCATTTAAAACGTATCTTATGCAAATTTTGAAGAGAGAGAAACTCGTATCATATAATCATGAAAAGTTTGTGTGATATCTTACGCCTCGAAGTTTGTGTGATATCTTACGCCTCAAAAGTTGAATTTTCCTCTTGTTCACGGACCTATATAATGTGTGCTGATCACGTTTTGCGCTCTTTTTCTCTACTTTTCATAGCAAGCCTATTTCTCCCTTTCACGTCATTTTAGACACTTGCTGGTCATTTTTCATAGCAGACCATGGAGAACGTTAACCCAAATACTCTCCCTGAGCTTTCAAACATTCGAAATCATTGTAAAAAGTTCCATATCAACATTGCAGTTAGTCAGGAGTATGCGACGACAAGAAACGTATTTCGAAGGGCTCTTCATCCTCTTGAAGTAGACGGATTGCGAAAGGAAGGCAAGAAACATATCGACATATGGACAGATGGATTTGTTTATCCAATTGATCCACAAACTGGAAGGTACCCCCCTTTTCATAATCTTCATGATCTGATTAGATTTGTGGGAGATGGTGAGGATGGTTTACGAGGCTATTGTTCAAGGCTCTGGGATATTTCAAGGAATTATGTACAATACATAAACTATTTACAAAACACACTACACCAGAAGAATTTACATATGAGGGAGCTAGAAAACAAATTATCCACTTTATCTTCTCAGTTAGAGTCTTTTAAAAAAATGAAAGAAACTCCTATAGGTTTGAGAATGCGGTCAAAACGAGTAAAACCTTTTTTAGATTTGACTGAAAAATCTGGCCAGAAAAAGAAAAGAATGAAAATTGTTAGAGATCATGTGACAAATGTGCTAGGTTTCAATATGTCGAGCAGTTTTGAGCGCATACATTTCTGTAATGAAATTTTGAGTCAAAATGATGTTTTAAAACTATTGAAACTAAATGAAAATACATGCTTGAAACGCTTTGTTTTTCAAAAACTCATGACAGAAATGAATCTTTTACTAGAACCATCTCAAATTCAAAATATTTGTGATAGTGTCGGAGTGAGTAGGAAAGGTTATAGAGCAATTTCAAAAGTTTGGTGTGAATTTTTAAAATTTAACAAAGTTAGAAGTTTTGGATTGCCTAGACCCCATCATGTAGGAAAGTTTCGGCTCTGCTTGAATAAGAAGATCACATCAGTATTTGGTGAATATAAACATATTCACGGTAACATGCCTTACGAAGTAGGAAAACAAAAGTTACATTTCACTTACAATGCATTTAACAACATATGGATAGATGTTATAAAACTTCAAACATACATGGTTCAGTTCTATAATATAAAAGAGCATGAATGTTCTGGTCTATTGAAATTTGTAATCAAACTTGATGAAGCTGAGCTTAAAAAACATCAAAAGATGGAGAGAATAAGCATTGCACTGATGAACAAAGCTTTGGACTATAGCCTTGGGAAATTGGATACTCCATCTCTCAAAGTACAATCAGAAATGGAGTTATGGTGGGTTGGCTGTGCTCAAGTTCCATCTGAGAGCCATAAAACACTTAAATGGTTATTCTCACAGACAAACATTCCAAATGTTATCCAAGGGCATCATGCAGGAGAATTGTTGAATGTCAAAGACTACGGAAACTTTCAAGTTGAGTGGCATTTGAGTGGAGACCTAAAGACACTCAAATGCATGTTTGGTATAAGTGGGGGAGCAAATTCTAAATACCCTTGCTTGTACTGCATGCAAAGCCCAGGCACAAATGGATGGATTACTAGAGCTGAGGGTGAAGAGGCTCCTTCTAGACAAAATGTTATTCTTCATAACTACTCATCTTCTTCAATGATTTGGGATCCCATACTTCCAATAGCATTGACAAATGTACACATATGTACACTACATGCAGAGTTAAGAATCATTGACAAGTTGGTCCGTCTTCACTTGGATTATGCATATTCTATCAAGCCTATAACTCTTGCAGATGAATGCATAAAAAAATGTGAATGTCTTCTTTCAGAAATGGGGTTTCATGGTGGTGATGTTCATCTAAGAAAAGATCCAAAGCTTTCACAAAATACAGGTGATGTTTTACAGGATGTCTCAATGGGAGGTGCAAAAGCAAGGAGATTCTTCAGCAACCATGATGGCAAACAACTTAATGCCATGTGGAATTCATGGAAAACATTTTGTGAGGTCACGACTAATGTAAAAAGCAAACCAGAAATAGCAAAAAAGAGAATGGAGGTGTGGGTCAAACTAGATAATCTTTTAAAGATCATGAGGCAGCAGGTAACATCAAAAAGTTATGTGACAGATTTCAGAAAGGCGACCACAGAGCTTATAGAAACCATCATAGAGGCATGGGGTGCCAAAGACATAACATACTACTTGGTGAGCTCCAAAGATATTTTATTCAATTTATTTATTTTTAATTGAAATAAAGATCTAATGAAATTCTTCTGCTTTCCAGCATATTCTTCTTGTGCATGGTGCATTCTTTGCAGAAAAAGAACCACTTGCCATGTGGAACACCCAAGGCATGGAAAAATCTCATTATCAAGCAAGGACAAGCTTCTTTAGGTGTACAAGGAAAGGAGGAGGAGTAACAAAGAGCAATGCCTTCAGAGAGCTTTTTGATTGGTTCTTTAGAAGACAATTACAAAGGACCTCTCCTCTTTTCAAAGCAACATTTGTCACTAACAATGTGCATTTCTGAGCTTGGGCTCATGCACGTTCACTTCCCTATATTGACACTCAGAGGAATATTGGACACGTGCCGGTTCCTAAGAGATTACCATGCTGATTGACATAGACCATTCACCAGTGCTATTGTTCCATACTGATTCAGGAAATACTGAGAATTGAATTGCTTTATATTCCTTGGCAAGCAACATCGTGTAACTACACCAAGCTGAGTTTCACATATTCTCTTTAGCTCACCATATGCAGGAGTCTTCTCCTCCAGAACTACCTTGTGCAGATATCTCCTTGGATGCTCTGGTACATGAAGTAGTTAAGCATCACTCAAGTTGCAGACCTTCAAGCTCTTTAGAAGACAATTACAAAGGACCTCATGCCAAATATAATCAGAAGGATATGGCTATCTCCAGACAAATCATGTATCAATATCACAAACTGAAAAAGACCACATTTCAAATAGAGCTTTAATATTTGCACTGTCTTTTATTTCTTTGAGAAATAAAAGATGTCATGTATGTACATTTCATGATGTATTATGCTTTGAAAAGAAATATGTCTACTACCATCAGATGACTTTGACCAGAGAATCAATAACAATTACACCAAAAAAATTTGCAATGTCTTATATCACATTGGGCAATTTCTGTATATGTACATTTGTTGAGTATAGAATTTGAAAAAATCAAGTCATTCCTTGAGCCTTTTGAAAGAGCTTGGCTCTGGCAAATCACCTCTATATCTCAGGAACTCTTTTCTCCTGTATCCAGCAATGCTTTTTAAATCTGACACCCCTGCAGCCATTGCATAGCTTGAATAACAAAGAAAGTACCCTGCCCTTGAAGCATTGAGTCCAGGGGCATATCCAAAAATTCTGAATGCAGTTGCTCTTTCAAGCAGTAAAACTCTGAAAGCATTAAAGGGTATTGGAGTAAAACCCATGTATTTTGATAGAGTCCTCAAGCAGAATAATCCAAAGTCTGGCTCCTCACTATAGTGCTTGTGAATAACACAAAAAGTGGCTGGGTCCAACTTTGGAAGATAGTGGATAATAGAATGAATATCCACCTTTGCTTTTCCTTTCTCTTCTAAGGCTTTTCTTGTTCCCTTGCCCCTGCCAAGGTAATTGTCTTCATCCAATAAAGTTAAATGTGATAAAAATGAAAAACATGGTTAGATGAAGTGCAGGCACACTTAAGGAAACATGTGAAGTAACTTGAAACTATTAGAAAGAAAAGCAAGAGACACGACTGATGCAAGCGATAAGGGTCTTCAGAGAAATTCAGATTGTCGTTATCGCTTGCATCGGTCGTCATCAATGTCTATTTGCAAACTGCCTAGAAACATCTAATGTTTGATAAATGAGGGGAATTCCCACAAGCAAGACATGTATAATCATTGCTGCATGCAACTCCTAGACACGACCGATACAAGCGATAAGGCCCAGCGGAAAATATCCGATGGGCCTAATCGCTTGCATCGGTCGTGATCCATTTCTGACACTTGGAATGGAGAACTTGGACAAATCTGATACAAGAAAGAGATTTTGCATTGGTCCCATCTCATATCCTTAACCTAAAGATCTTGAGAACATAGTTAACTGTATACCTTGATGTCATCTTCCTAAAGTCCAAACACGACCGATGCAAGCGATGAGGCCCAACGGAAAATATCCGATGGGCCTAATCGCTTGCATCGGTCGTGATCCATTTCTGACACTTCGAATGGAGAACTTGGACAAATCTGATACAAGAAAGAGATTTTGCATTGGTCCCATCGCATATCCTTAACCTAAAGTTCTTGAGAACATAGTTAACTGTATACCCTGACGTCATCTTCCTAAAGTCCAAACATGACCGATGCAAGCGATGAGGCCCAGCGGAAAATATCCGATGGGCATAATCGCTTGCATCGGTCGTGATCCATTTCTGACACTTCGAATGGAGAACTTTGACAAATCTGATACAAGAAAGAGATTTTGCATTGTTCCCATCTCAAATCCTTAACCTAAAGTTCTTGAGAATATAGTTAACTGCATACCTTGACGTCATCTTCCTAAATTCCAAACACGACCGATGCAAGCGATGAGGACCGACGGAAAATATCTGATGGGCCTTGTCGCTTGCATCGGTCGTGATCGACTTCTGACACTTCTAATGGAGAACTTGGACAAACTGACACAAGATAGAGATTTTGCATCAAGCCCATCTCATCTCCTTTTCCTTTAAATCATGAGAATATATTTTACTACATACTTGACCTCATCTTCCTCTTCAAGTCCGAACACGACCGATGCAAGCGATAAGGCCCAACAGAGATTATCCGTTAGGTTGTATCGCTTGCATCGGTCGTGGTCATTTTCTCACTTAAAAAAATAGAGATCTCGGACAAAAACTTTAATTGATAGAATATATCAAACAACATACCTTGACCTCATCTTCCTCCTCAATGAGCTCTTTTGAGTCAATACAAATTGTTCCTTTGTCCTCAGCGACATCCAAGAATGAATAGCCACGTCCAAACGAGTATATTCCAAGTTGCTTCTGATGCTCATCAAACTCTTCATCAGCAAGTTTTGGCTTCTCTGAGATAGCTTTCTCAAAGCATTTTGAAAGAGCTTGTGATGAATCTTTGAATTCTTCATTAGACAAATCCAAATCAAGACGCAAAAATTCCTCTCTTCTTTCTCCATTCTTATTGATGAATCTCCTTGCAACTTCTTCTGCCTCAGCTATAGCTGCAAGACAGTAGTCCTCCCTTAGATTGAAAAGTTCCTGAATGTAAAATAGAGGTATGAACTCTTTCCCAGAGATAAAGTAAAAAGGTAGATTTGGGAGAAGTAGGGACTTCTCAGACACTTGAACTTCTTCACTTGGCTCCCTTATTGCAGTCTCTGCTTTAAAAGTGGCCACATCAAAATCTTTGACCTGCTCTTCTTCTGCTTGGAGATTGATCTCCTCAACAATCTCCATGACACCTTTCATAGTTTTTGAGCTAGCCTCAAGTGCCAGCTCTAAGCAAGGCTCGTCTTCATCATGAACATTTTCCTCCCTTTCAACTAAGATATGATCAAGCCATATCAAGAAAGCAATGTTTAAAGGGAGCAAGCAGCAGTCCTTTTCATGCTCTGGGCATAAATCAAGCTTCCCTGGCAAAGGGGATATCCTTCTGCATTTTCTTGTGATTTTAGCCCTATCTGTTGGATCCTTCCCAAAGATGTGAGGATGGACATAGGTTTTCTGAGAAATAGAAAGGATCCTCCCATCGACCAACCCCAAGAAAATCTCCCACTCATCCTTAAGAAAACTTTTCGAGTTCTCTAAGAGTTTTTCAAAATCAATTTCGGGGTTGAATATGGTCATTGCATCAGGAAAATAATCTACACTTAAACCCTCTTGAACCATGAAATCAAGAAGTTTCTCTGATGGAGAGACACTAAGGATCTCATTCATTACCTCCATCTAAGCTGCAGCTTCTCTTGTATGTCTATTAGGAGAACACAACCGATGCAAGCGACTAGAGCGAATCAACGTAGGTCAAACGGCGAAAATCGCTTGTATCGGTCGTGTCGGCGACGAAAGAAAAATACACATGTAGGTGAGAAATTCTCTGAAGGTTGAAAATTTGAGTTTGTGAAGAAATAGGTATTTATAGGCGAGGAGGGAACAAACGGTCGAATGAGGTGGACCAATCACAGAGTGCCACGTGCCAACGTGTACGTTGCCCGATGCAACGGATAGATGACGTGGATCAATCAAATCATGCCACGTGGCAAAAGACGTTGGAATTCGCAACGGGTATCTGACGTGGACCAATCGGGGCATGCCACGTGGCACAACGGTCAACTCAGTTTTGGGGCCTATTTAAGCTTCCCTATTCATTTGCTTTTTTTTTTTTTTGTCAACACTTGCCAAGCGTGGAGGTTCCATTGCCACCAAGTTTTTTGGCTACTTCACAATTTCTATAGAGTGCGCTCTCTCCGTAAGGTAATGTGGACACGACCGATGCAAGCGATTAGGGACATCCGAGATTTTTGGATAACCCGAATCGCTTGGATCGGTCGTGTTTTTTAAATAGCATCGTCCTTGATCATACCTTGCAAATTTTGGTTTCTTTTGTGTTGCTTGAGTATAACGCATTGTTACCTTTATTTTAACTTCTATTTATTGAAATATGATGATGAATTCAGGGACGACCGATGCAAGCGATGAGTGACATCCGGGCATTTACGGATGACTCTTATCGCTTGGATCGGTCGTGTCTCTAGTGAGGAGGGAAGAAACGGTCGAATGAGGTGGACCAATCATAGAGTGCCACGTGGTAAAGTGTACGTTCCCCGATGCAACGGATAGATGACGTGGATCAATCAGATCATGCCACGTGGCAAAAGACGTTGGAATTCGCAACGGGTATCTGACGTGGACCAATCGGAGCATGCCACGTGGCACAATGATCAACTCAGTTTTGGGACCTATTTAAGCTTCCCTATTCATTTCCTTCATTTTTTTCTGTCAACACTTGCCAAGCGTCGAGGTTCCATTGCCACCACGTTTTTAGCCTACTTCACAATTTCTATAGAGAGCGCTCTCTACGTAAGGTAATGTGGACACGACCGATGCAAGCGATTAGGGACATCCGAGATTTTTGGATAACCCTAATCGCTTGGATCGGTCATGTTTTTTAATATCATCGAGTCCTTGATCATAGCTTTCAAATTTTGGTTTCCTTTGCTATGATGAAAAGGAACGTCCGAGATATGGAAACCAAGACATTAAAGATGCTGCCTTGCTTACTATAAAGAAAAATTTGAACAGCCAGACAGAAGAGTCAGCTTCTCAAATCCTGGACATGCATGTGGGGATCTTTTTCGAGGAGCAGGACACCAGTGGGGGGTTTCGTGAGATATAGGTGTGGGAGGTCTCCATCAAAAAGGAGGAAGCGGGTTCTGCTAGTAGAGGATTTGAGAAGCTGCCTCTTCTGTCTGGCTGTTAAAATTTTTCTTTATAGTAAGCAAGGCAGCATCTTTAATGTCTTGGTTTCCATATCTCGGACGTTCCTTTTCATCTTGTGCCTCTGATAGTGGAAAGAGTCATTGATTATAGTTTTCCAATTATCTTTATCTTAGTGATAATTGAGTGTTTTGCATTGTCAGATATTATTTATTGATATTTGATGATTAATTTAAAGACGACCGATGCAAGCGATCAGGGACATCCGGGCATTTCCGGATGACTGTTATCGCTTGCATCGGTCGTGCCTCTGATAGTGGAAAGAGTCATTGATCATGGCTTTTAGAGAGTAAGTTTTGACAGTGGAATATTCCACTTTTCCTAATTCCTTGCCTAAAGATTGATTTTTTGCAGAGTATGGCTAGAACCAAAAAGACAGCAAGGAAGTTGTACCCTGAGGGTCAGGACAAGAATGCCCAAGGGGAAAATGTCCAGGAGCAAAATTCCCAGAAGGTTCAAGCCAAAGTGCCAGACCAGCCTTCAAAAAAAAGGGTCAACTACCATGTTAAGTCTTTGAGGGAAATAAGAAGAGCCCAAAAGTCTGTGGGATTGTTGATCCCAAGACTTCCATTTATGAGAGTTGTCAAGCAGATCTCATCCAACCTCTGTTCTTTGATGAAGACCTCATCCTTTGTCAATGTGAGGTGGCAAACTCAAGCACTGCTATGCCTGCAAGAAGCTGCAGAGGACTTTGCTATTGATTTCATGAATGATGCCTACTTATGTGCTGCTCATTCTCATAGGGTAACTTTAATGGCGAAGGATTATGTTATTGTTTCAAGAATAAGATATAAGTTTGATAAAGCTCTGGTTCCTATTGATCACCACGACAAAAAATTCTTCGATATTTTAAATATACCTCCAGCTCGAGCACCTAAAACAACAGTTGTCATTGAAGAGGTCAACGCTCAAGTCACTCATGATCATGAGACTAGAGCTGCAGCAAATAGTGAGGAGGAGAGGAAAAAGCAGGGATTATTTACAGAGGAAAGTGCCATCTTAACCCAGATTCAAAAGTTACAGAAAGCAAATAAAGAGCTCCTCAAGAAAGGAGATGGGCAGGTTATAGTTAATGTTGCAATGCCATGGCAAAGTGAATTGTTTCTTGACATTAGACCTGAAGATAACAAAATGTTGAGGGAGCTTCATCTTGAAATATCAGATAGTGTGGTCAACATTTCACTCAGGTATATCTAGAGGCCTTAAAATGCTTTTGTTTTGCATAATTTTCTAGTTCCTCAACTGCATTTTTATTTCTTGATTTGTAGGGTTCTTCTTCAACAATGTGAGGAAAAGGTTCAAAGAAAAGTATTTATTTTAGATCCTCTGGTGACACAATGTTTTTTACATAAACATGGAGATGCCAAGTCCTTTCTACGGGGTTTTACAGAAGAAGTAGAATGTGTAATTTACCCATACATTGAAAAGTAAGTATTCATCTTCATTTTGGAAACATATTTGTTTCATTTAAGAAAGTATATTTACATGCAACTCATTGACAGGGGCCATTGGAGTTTGATTATTGTGGACTTCAATGCATATCAAGCTCTTTTCCTAAATTCTCTTCCATCACAGCATGGGAATTGCAAAGTGTAAGTTACTATACATTTTGTTGTTCTCTATTTTAAAGCCATGCCCCGTTTTGATTTTCACTTTACAATGCAGTGCTGCAAAGCTTCTCAAGATGCATATTGATCAGAATTTTCCAGGAATAGCTAAAATGAATGAACAAAAGCAATTTGGATACAGCCAAATTCATGTGCCATTGCAGAGAGACTCAACATCATGTGGCTGGAGAGTGATTGCAAATGCTGTAAGATTCTTGGAAAGAAGGTTCTACAGTCCTGGATTGAATTTATCAGACTACCCAGATGCATGGATCATCTTGATCAGAGAGAGAGCAATAAATAGTATCATGAAACATGCAATCTGCCCACATGATCCAGACTCACCTCCACCCCCTCCACCTGATAAAAAACAGTCTGAAGATAAAAAGAAAGGGCTTCCTCTTCACTCACCACTAAAGCATATGAACAACATAAAGAGTCAAGCTGAAAGCTCCAAAAAGGGACAGAAGCAACAGAGAAAGCAAGGCTCTAAAAAGGATAGAAAGGGTTAAATCAATTTTTGAGTCGTAGATTGAAATCAATTGTAAAGCCAACCGAGGTTGGAATATTTATTTTTTAACAAATTGTATGTAGTTATGCCAATCTTCATCTGGAAGATGGTCACAGTTGTATTGAACCTCTTGAGAGTTTGACAAAAGTTCACTGGATGGTCCAATTAAATTTATTTATGTCACAATTATGAATGCATTGTGGGTTTTTTACTTCATTCTTGTTGGAAAGTGTTTAAATTCGAGAAGTTACAGAAGGACATAAAGAATTAAGAGGACACGACCGATACAAGCGATACGGGGAATCAGAGAATCTTGGATTGCCCCTATCGCTTGCATCGGTCGTATTATCCATTTCATCGCTGCTGCTAGTTTTTATACTCGTGAGTCAAATCTTTACGCAAGGTCACTTCTTGAAGTCTCCCGCGGTAGTTTGCTAACACGACCGATGTAAGCGAAAAGGGCCATCCGACAATTTCAGATTGCACTAGTCGCTTGCATCGGTCGTCTTCACTTATCTCGTCTTCTCTGCTTTATGCCTTGAGACATGCTCTTCTAATATTGAAATACCAAACCTTGGATTGGAATTTGCACCAAGTTCTCCACTCTCTCTTATATTACTTGGTAGTTTGCATTTGTACCATGATAATTTCTCTCACGGTAGTTTGCTAACACGACCGATGTAAGCGATAAGGGCCATCCGACAATTTCAGATTGCCCTAGTCGCTTGCATCGGTCGTCTTCACTTATCTCGCCTCCTCTGCTTTATGCCTTAAGACATGCTCTTCTAATATTGAAATACCAAACCTTGGATTGGAATTTGCACCAAGTTCTCCACACTCTCTTATATTACTTGGTAGTTTGCGTTTGTACCATGATAATTTCTCTCGCGGTAGTTTGCTAACACGACCGATGTAAGCGATAAGGGCCATCCGACAAATTCAGATTGCACTAGTCGCTTGCATCGGTCGTCTTCACTTATCTCGTCTCCTCTGCTTTATGCCTTAAGACATGCTCTTCTTATATTGAAATACCAAACCTTGGATTGGAATTTGCACCAAGTTCTCCACACTCTCTTATATTACTTGTTATGTGTACCATGATAATTTCTCTTGCATTACTTGAGGACAAAAAAAGTTGGATAGAATCAAATTATTTAGCTGAGACTAGTGTGCACCTTTGATAGACTATAATTATTAAATTGAAATTAGATATTCAATTCTAGATCTCTTCTTCATCTAGAATTAACTTATGCAAGTTCCTGTATAATTATTTCTTAGTCATCAATTCACTCCTGCAAAAAAAAATCAATGGAAATATGAAATTAAGGACCTAAAAAACATCTAAGACATTTAAAATTAATAATTTAACACACATTGTTTGTAACCATCCTGCCAAGAAAATTCAATGGAAGTATCAATAGAAGCTTCTATTAGATGAAGATACATTATGTAAGAATGTCAGGGTTAACTTGTTACAATCTTAAAGGTTGGAACTTAATCACCCTTGGTGGCAGGCAGCTTATGCAAGATAATGATTTCTCTGATCTAATGTTAACTATTGCATCATCAATTGAGAATCTACACTGAGATGATACCTCATCAAGGTATTCTAGAAGCTCCCTTACATTTCTGAGATTCCAATTTGCAGTGACAATTATTTTCCTTGATTGAAAATCTGGATGAATCAATACTTCTATTTCAAATTCTGGACAGCTCTCCTCTGAGTCCAAGGCTATCCAAAGTCCAAGCTTTTTTTTCCACCTTCTATAGTCATATCCTAGAACCAGAGATTGTCGACATATCTGATATGAGATTGAAAGAGAATTGGGACTAACTTTACATAAAATAATGTCACCTAGCTTTTGAACTTCTTTGCTATCCCATTCCCTACCTAAAACATCATCAATCTCTGAAATAGGGACTCTCCTATTCAACCACATTGTTTTTGTTTTCTGTAATAACATGTTTTTAAAGCATGCTACAAAGACATGAATAGGCAAAAACCATTGAATCTTTATCCTTCTCGAAATTCGGCCTGCTGACATTGCCTTCTGGATGTCAAATTTAATTTTGCAGAGAAAACTTGAAACTGTTGAATGATCAGGAGCATCCCAATCTAATGAAGAGATGCAAGGACTAGGTACGTGTACAAGAATTCCATAAGAACTCCTCCCTGACGGCACTTGATAATCTGCATAATGGACAAATAACTCTATGCTATTGAAGAATTGAACAGATTTCTCTGCATACATGAGTTCTGCATATTCCTTATGAAGAACTCTGAATGTTCCTGTTAAACATTCAACAGGTTGCCATTCCACAATATTGGAAGGAAAGATATCTGCAGTACAAAAACATATGTTTCATTATACAAAATCAACTGGAATGATAGAAGAGCATTGTCAAACTTCACTTACAGTACGAAGGGAATTGCAGATGATTTTCTAGAACAAGATCCTTAGCGGTGTACACATGCTGTACTCGTGCAAACCAACCGCATCTCTTCAATTTGAAACTGAGAATACGTCCCTTCCAATGGTTTCTTGTGTTGTCTCTTTTGGCACGCTTGACTTTATGGACACCTCTACAGCTAGGAAGCATAGTAACCCAGTCATTTACTTTCACAGAAAGAGGTTTCCACAAAGAATCCTCTCTTCTGTTGTAAACCTCACATGAAGTTACGCGATTGGAAGGACGACGAGAAGAAGAAGCCATTTGAACTTAGGAGAAGAAGAATGTTCAAAGCGAGAAACCGACGTTCACAAATTTTGGCAGTATTTATAGAAAAAAAGGCTTTGTACACGTGGAAACTTTTGATTTGATGTTAACCCTGTCGTTGAATGATCATGACATTTTGTGAACCCAAAAATATTTCGTATCTTCAAAAATCAATTCCTTCTTGGAAATTCGAGAATATGCTTTGTGTAGTGTGCAAAAGTATCTTTTTTTGCATCAAACCGAAAAATTGTACACTGAATACGAGACTCTTCATCACTTTAGCGGCGCTTTGAAAGAAAATTGTATTAAAAAAAGAAATTCTCCATACGGTTAAAAGAGACAGCAATGTTATATTCTTGTACACGTGGAAAGACGCTATTTGTCAATTTCCTTAATCTCTCATTAGCAAACAGCCCCTTTTCGGCCGTTTTTCGCCCTAATGTCAATATAGTTACAAGAGCAGCTTGCAATACAACGGTGTATATAATCATCTATACATGCATGAGCTTGTAAACTCGTACAGTGCAAGAGAGAACTCAATCCAAAAAGAACAGATAGATCAAATATTAGAAAGAACAAACCTGCGACATCACCATTTTCCAATAAAAAATCAGACCGAAAGGACAAGTGGCCACCGAACACTTCTTTGTTTATGTTCTTTAATAGAACATATGTGGCGTGGTCACCCATAGACTGTAAGTTCGAGTGTATTTGTAATACCTAAGAAGTTTGTCTTCGTGCTTCCCCACGTACTGTGTTTCTCTTGTGTATTCTAGTGCAACCTCTGTGCAGAGTATTGTGTGTGGCCCTATGAGCTCAGTTTTCTACTCTGAGGATATCGTCGTGCAGCTCTCGAGAAGGAGAGCGCACTGAGGTGCATCCCGTCAAATTCCTTCACTAATATCAGAGCAGTTACATGCAAAAAGCTTTGTTTCTTTTGTGCGAGCAAAGCAAGCACCACGCCCACCCCCATATGGTATCAAAGCAGTTCGATGCAAGAAGCTTTGTTCCTTTTGTGCGAGCGAAGCAAGCATCCCCCCCTGCTTTCTCCAAGGCTTACGACTAAGGTGGTGACCAAGGCATACATGTTGGCATACCTTGTCATCCGAGTGACGAAAGTCACTATTGGCACCATTGGCTGCACATGAGGGAGGACCTCAATGATCAACGAAAATAGACGTTCCCAGTACTTCCTGGGAGATCACAGAGTCCTGTTCCCCCCGAGCTTGCTTAACCATGGCAATCTCTTGCCACTAAGCTACACTCTGATGGTGTCTGAAAAAGGGGAAAGACTAAGGTTAACATTACCTTGAACATGTTTTGGTCCCTCAAAGCTTCTGTTGGCTGTATACGAGAAGAAGCAAGTACGAGCATACAAGCAGATCTAGCACTAAGGCAACCCTTTATTTTTTTCAAAACCCTTACACCATTTAAAAGTGATTCTCATCACTAAAAACCCCTGTAAATACCATTTTCACCTTTTTGTAGTTCCATTTTGTGCAAGCCGAGGAGTCCTCGAGCTTGAGGAGCCTTAGAAGTAGTTGCCTACCAATTTTCGTATTTTTTAGATCTCGTTTGAGCCCTCAAATAAGCCCTGGAACCTAATTTTTAACTAGGCCGGACACTAGGTCTGGACAGGGCCAAAGCTAGTCAAAAACTATAAATAGAGCTAGAGAGCTCATTTTTGGGCTAGCTTCTTGTAGTTTTGAGCTTGTATGAGAACTTTGTTGCAATAGAAGTGATTCCATTGTCTTACTCTCTTGGTTCTTACCGTGTGTGCACATGTGCGTGTATGTGTGTGCATGCTTGTGTGCTTCTCACCCACGCACTTGTGCTTCCACTTGCTTGTGGTCTTCATACCATCCTCACTTCTTCCCGGATTGACATTAAAGGAGGTGCTACTCATCACTGAGCTACACCAAATTTTGGCGCCGTTGCCGGGGATCGAGCTTTGAGGACGAGCGTGTGATGGTAAGACATAGAGAGGACGCGTTCGAATGGTAAGCAGTTGGTAAATTTCTGATTTTTCTCCATCTCCATCTTCATCTTCACCTCCTTCTCCATCTCCACCTCCACCTCCTTCTCCACTACATATTCCCTCTTCCTTATCATTCCCTCATTTGTTGTGTGCGAGTTTGAGAGAGAGCGAGTGTGTGTGTGCTTGTCTTTGTGTGTTTTTTGAATGTTTCTTGCAGGTGGCAGCTCCATCATCATCTCCAGCAAGCTCAGCAGGTACAGAATTTGTATGCACAGTCCCCGAGGCGTTGAGCTTGAGCTATCGCGACACTCCGAAAATTTCACCCAATCACGATTCTGAGTGCACCACGACACTGCACAGGCCTAGAGCTCCCAGGATCACTAGATAGAACAGAAAAATTCACCATATCCCGAGCTATCGCGACACCTCGAGGTATCGCGACACCTCACGACCTATCGCGACACCTCACGACCTATCGCGACACCTCACGACCTATCGCGACACCTCACGACCTATCGCGACACCTCACGACCTATCGCGACACCTCACGACCTATCGCGACACCTCACGAGCTATCGCGACACCTCACGACCTATCGCGACACCTCACGAGCTATCGCGACACCTCACGACCTATCGCGACACCTCACGAGCTATCGCGACACTTCGACCTATCGCGACACCTCACGAGCTATCACGACACTTCGACCTATCGCGACACCTCGACCTATCGCGACACTCACGAGCTATCACGACACTCACGAGCTATCGCGACACTCACGAGCTATCGCGACACTTCCCACCTATCGCGACACTTCCCACCTATCGCGACACTTCCCACCTATCGCGACACTTCCCACCTATCGCGACACTTCGACCTATCGCGACACCTCGACCCGACCTATCGCGATACACGGCCTTTAACGCATGAAAATTTAGGGTTAATTTTGAGTGAATTGAAGGGTAGTTGAGCTTAATTTTAGGCACCTTGGTATAACTTTAGAACCTTGGAAGTGGGCAAAAGACCTAGAAACCAGAGAGGGATCTCCTGAACCCTGAGAGCCTGTTTTGACCCTTTAGTGCCTGAATGGTCATAACTTGACCATACGAACTCCGATTGATGAGATTTTGGTCTCGTTGGAAAGCTCGTTGAGAATCATACGTGAAGTTTTAGAACATGCATTTTTAAGTTGACCTTTAGGTGGAACTAAGTGGTCCTCAGATTCAGGGGGTATAGTGAGTTACTCCAGGGGGACTAAAATTATTGATGTGTGTCTTTCAATTACTTGTGGTAATAGAGCTATACTAACGGGTGAGCTTTTGCAGGAACTTTGTGTGCACTCAAGGCAATCCAAAGCAAGCTAGCAAGGGTGAGTACCAAGCTTGGGAGAAGGCTTCCTGGGCTTGTGTAGTAGTCTGGTCAACCAGCTAATTGAGGTTGGAAGATCTCTCAACCCTCCTTTGTCAATTCCTAGCCTAGGCTAAGTACGACTTAGGTGTGGTAATTAATTAAGGCAACGTTAGGCACGAATCAAGTCCAAGAGTATTAATCAACCAAGTACAAGAGGTAAGTAGGTCTTAAGTGCGAAAACTCTAAGGGACAAAAGGTAAACTGGAGTCGATCACTTATCAAGTGCGAAAATTCACTTACCTGACGACGCGATTTCAGACAAGACCATAAACATAATATTCAACTCAAAAGAACAAAGTGATTGGTGCAAAATTGACCTACAACGAGGGTGTGCTTGGGTCCCAGGGGGTAGATAAATCGGGCATATGAACCTTAGATCAGGCAGACACTTAGGCCGAGACAGACAAAGCCTCAGATCTTCTGAAGCTAGTGTCAATCACACTGCCAGGTCTTGGGCCCAACAGTTGAGTGATTACCCATACACTCCCAGATCAGAAACAAGTGATTCTGAGATGTCCTATCACATGGAGAGACCAGTAGGTAGTTCAGGGTTGGCTTATCTAGAAAAGCCAGAAGGACCATACAAGACTCAGCTGGAATACATCAGGACTAATCGTCTAGGTGCTCGCATCTATGAAGATGGCCTGAGAAGATCGGTGGTCCAGATTAAGAACCCCGAGCAACCCCATGGATTAGACCACCCGGTAGTCAAGTTTGAGAATGGAGCATACCTAGATAAAGAGGGGACTATTTATGTAGTCGCCACTCTTCCTGATAGAACAGACGAGTTGGGAAATGTGATTGCGGAGACCGACATGGGTGATATAGAGCAAGGGAACTTAGAGAGAGAGCCAAGAACTCCCCGTGGTAAATCTGTCTTGACCAGAATCATGACTCCAGAGTGGATTCCACAGGATAATAAAAGCATAGATCTGCTTTTAAACCGAGAAACCGATGAGGCTTTTTGGAGATACAAATCTGCTCAACCCCAGGAAGTGAGTGCCCTCACAATCTATGAGTTTAAAGACCCTGATAGCCCAGGCCAAGTAACCTACCTAGACAATGCATCAGAGAGAATCTTCATGGTCACTGAGCATGGCAGACATGCCTACACATGGAAGGGTGAATTTGTTTTTCCCCAACCAAGGTCTAATGTGTCCTTTGGTCACCAAGGAGCTGGGACCTCCCAAGCTCATGGAGCTCAAAGAGATAGAAGTAGAGACAAACCTGAGGTAAGTTTTGCCAACTCCCTGGGAAGAGAAAGACCGGGAACAGAAAGGAATAGAGTGGAACCTGAGAGACATAGAACCCCATGGAATCAAAGGAATACTGACGATTTTCCTTTGCCAAGGCCGAGAGAACACGCTAGGACCCTGCGACCAACTCAACTGGTGAAGTCCATGAAGAATTATTTCGATGGCACGGGAGACCCTTATGACCATGTGGCAGAATTTCGGCAAGTATTGAAAGCTGAACAAGTAGAGGACCTATTCACACAATATAATGCTTTCGGTCTAACCCTTAGGAACACTGCCCTTACGTGGTTTCAACCACTAAACAAGAGGCATTTTAGAAACATAGACCAGCTCTTAGAGGCATTTATCGTTGAGTTTTCTAAGAGTGGAATCAGGCATAACACCTCCTCACTAATTCATAGCTTCAAACAAACACCTCAAGAGACGGTCAGACTAGCTGGAAGGAGATTTAGGCAGTACCTGGAGAGATGTCCAATGCCGGAGTTACCCACATCAGCCAAACAAGTGGCCTTGTTCTTGGATGGATTGTTGAGCACTAAGCTCAGGTCATATGTGTACCTGAAGGACCCCAGAACGATAGAAGAGTGCGTGCGCATGTGCATAGACATTGAGGACAATCTAGGTGAGGAATTAGAACTATCAAAAATCTATAAGGATTCTGATAGCTCTAGTAACCGGACATCTGGTCAATCCACATCCATCGAGGAACTTGCAGAGAAGGTAGCCCAAAAACTAGGTGTCTCTAACAAGCAAATTCCGAGATTTGCCCCAGTTAAGCGGTGTTACAATTGTGGCGGTGAACATATGGCAAGTGTATGTCCCATTATGGCCCAACCCCAGGCGAATCCTAGTAGCAAGTACTGCACCATAGAGCGCAGGTACACCAACCACACTGCACAAGACTGCCCATATAACAAACAAACTGTTAGGCAAAATTATCCTCAGCCATATCCACAACATGGTAGATACCAGAATCAGTACCCACCACAACAATACAACAGACCACAGCAAACTTATCAGCCACCTTACCAAGGGCAGCAGAGACCTCAACCAGTCCTAGTACAGCAACCCCCTGCTCCCACCAATGTGATCCCAGTGAAATATGCATCTACTGAAGAAAATCCGAATAGAGCCATAGTCCCAGTCACCCCATTGCTATCAGACAGTGATCCAAGTGACCATAGTTTTGACTCCACACATATGGATAGCCCACAGGCTTACTACATGCAATCACCCGAGCATAACGAGTCATACTATTATGAGGACCCAAGTGAAAATAGTGGGGAACCTGAGTATGCTGATGTCATGTACACAAACCCCAACTCTAGACCTCAACCTAGGCAGGTACGAACCCCATTTCCTAGAGGACCATGCTTCAGATGTCAGGGAGATCACCTTATACGTGATTGTCCACTGCCTGTCCCTACACAACCTCAACCAGTAACCATTCAGGGGTTCTGTCAAGACTGCGGGAAAGAACATCTCCTACGAGATTGCCCAAAGAACCCTAATAACATGCCTAAAATCACTCCTATCAATGTTGTTGGGTTAGTTGTAGACCCCACAGGGAGTGTGACTTCCACTGCACCTGTGCAGGTGATCACAAGAGCCCAGGCACTTCAACAACACCAAGGTGTTGGTCAGGAAAAGAGCCCCGAGGTGAGTGAAACAGAGAGCATAACCAAAAAGAGGACTAGAGCCTGGAAGGATAGTCGTGAAAGAATGAAGAGGCAATGGGCAAGAAAGATAAACGAACTTGAAGAAAGCTTGAGAGAAACCAAGGCAAAAATCATAGAGATCACATCTCAACCGCACTCTCCACATTCCCACCGCTACCATCCCCATCACCCTCCATTCCTCCACCCTCTAATACACCCCACGTAACCCACCCACCACCCCGAGTAGGATCAGTATTAGCTGATCCCACTCCTGAAGGCTTGGACATGATGTTCAAGGCCTACCAGGCTCGACTTCAAAACGGGCCAACAGCTGCAAACCTAGACAAGAGTTACCCTAGAGCTGATTTAGAGATTGAACGGATGAAAATGTGCATAAAAATGGTAGAACAAGCTCAAGCTATACTTGAGACTAGTCAAAAGTTCAATCAGACGAACTCTGTCAAATCAGATTTGCATTTCCAAGGCTTACTAGAAAGATTAGAGCAGTTGGTAAACAAATCACAAGTTTCTTTACCTCCACAGGCTCAACCAGTTGTTGAAAGAGGAAGCTCACCACCAATGGGAGCTTATGTTCCTAATTCCACGGATGCTGGAATACCTCCTTCAATTCAACGGTACTCTCAAGAGTTCTTGCGGGAAATACAAGAAGAGAAATGGGCCAAGGAAAAAGGTAATTCCCCTCCTATTCCTGAGATTGATGATCTTCATGATCAATTTCCCCAAGACATTCCGTCTATCTATGGAGATCAAACAGAGCAACAAGAGGATGAGAGATTAGATTTTGAATCCAATTCTTTACAAGAGTTGCCTCATTTCACAGGCCCATGGGAATCTGAATCTCTCCAGATCAGAGCTCCCACAATATTGGTAAGAAATGAAGACTCAGTGATTCCAAGAAACACTGATGTTGTGAAGAACACTAAGGTTCAATGTCATCTCACTGTGGAAGAGCTGCTCAAAGCCAAACCGGAGCTCTGGAATCATGTGAAGGATCAGGTTCCAGAACTTGAATCCAATATACCAAAAGTAGGCTCTAAGCAAAAAGTTCCAGAGATACCTCTCGACAAGATAGGAGACATGAGCGAAGGTGAAGAAGGTAACACTTATCTTCCAATCACCTATCAAGGTTACACAACCAAAGCAATTGTGGATTCGGGTGCTGGTGTTGCTATTGCGACCAGCTCCTTGTAGAAGCGATGGGGCAAACCCACCTTAAGACCAACAAGAATGAAACTTCAAATGGCAGATGGTCATTTTGAAAGACCTCTCGGATTGCTTGAAGGGATAACTCTAACCACTTGTGGTGTAGAGTTTGAACATACATTTGCTATATGTGACTTTGAGAAAAATAAGGTCTACGAGATGATCCTAGGAAGACCCTTCCTACGACAATTGCAAATAGTACAGGATTGGGGAACCAACTCCTTGTACTTACAACACTTAGGGGTCACCACCAAGGTCAATCTGAAGGATTACACCTTCAGAGATGTACCACCCCTACAGTGGAATCCTATCCACAAAGCGAAAGAAGATTCGATCTCCGTGCATTCTGGAAGTTCACCTGATCCATCATGGCTGCATGAAGATACTCACTTGTGGATGTGCAAGGTCGCAGAGGAAGAGGAAAAGTGCCTAAAAGCGAGAGAAGAAGGAGCTCCCCCAGGAGATAGACCAATAAAAGACCCAGCCTATACACCGATGATATTTCCAGATGAGGAATTTGAGCCTCATGGTTGGGCAGAAATCTTAGCTACCATGGACATTGCAGTCAATGAAGAACAATGGACACCCCATTGTGATGAGGAGGGTTATGATATTTCAGTGTTCATGTGTCAGCCCTTGTTGGAAGAGTGTGATCCTAGTGAGTTCATAGAAGAAGAAGAGAATGACGATGATCTAGAATCCATTGTGATGGATACTTACTTTGACTCAGAGGAACACTATTTAGAAGATATAGGAGTGTTAACCCAAAAGGAAGAAGAACCCCTCACAAGTATTAAAACGATAAATTCAAAGGAAGGAAGTGAAGGGGGTCAAAAGAGGAAGAAAAGAAAAGCAGTGGAACAAGAGGAGGAAGAATCATTGTTTGAAGTACCACAAAATTTCAAGAAATATGAAGTGGAAGACCGAAAAATTTTGGTGCGGATGCCTAAGAGAGAGGCCATTGTGGGAGAAGCATATGACAATAAAGAAAAGACCAAAAAATTATAGTGACCATTGAAGGGAACGAAGAACGATGTACGTACATAGGAGATGACCTAAGTGCAAAAGAAGAGGTAGAGCTTGTAGCTCTATTAAAGGGAATATAGGGATGTGTTCGCATGGCACTATAGAGACTTGAAAGGAGTAGATCCAGAGATTTGCTCTCATACGATTCCGATGACCGCTGATGCCAAGCCCACCAAACAAAAGCCCTACACATATAATGACAATTATGCAGCCAAAATAAAAGAGGAAATTGACAGGCTGATTGAAGCTGGATTCATCTATGAGATTGAGCACACTGAATGGGTGTCCCCCATTGTAGTGGTGCCCAAGAAGAATGGGAAATTGCGAGTGTGCATTAACCTTAAAAAAGTTAATGCCGCCACGATCAGAGATAGTTATCCACTTCCAATCACCGAACATCTATTGGAGCGTGTTGCAGGCAAGGAAGTTTACAGCTTCCTTGATGGATTTTCAGGTTACAACCAAGTAGCCATTGCCCCCGAAGACCAACACAAAACAGCCTTTGCCACAGAATGGGGAATCTTTGCATTTCGTGTGATGCCATTTGGGCTCACCAATGCACCGGCAACATTCCAAAGGCTCATGTGTCATGTCTTCAAAGAGTTCTTGCGAAAGAGCTTAGAAGTATATGTGGATGATTTATGCGCTCATTCCCAAGAAAGAAGTTACCACATCCCTGAGCTCAGACAAATCTTCAACAAGTGTAGAGATTATCGAGTGTGTCTGAATCCAGAGAAGTGTGTGTTCATGGTACGACAAGGTAAGATCCTAGGTCACATTGTTTCTAAGAATGGAATTTCAACAGATGAAGACAAAGTAAGAGCAATAGCGGAGTTGCCAAGACCAAGGAATGTTAAAGAGGTACAAGCCTTCATGGGCCATTGTGGATATTACCGTAGGTTTATCCACATGTATGCCATCATAGCTAAACCTCTTTATGGGTTGTTAACAAATTTTGAGTGGAACGAGGAATGCGGGAATTCCTTCAACGAGCTGAAAAGACGTTTGTGCACAGCACCAATATTGACTACTCCGAATTGGAGCAGACCCTTCCATGTCCATGTAGATGCCTCCAATCATGCAATAGGATGTGTGCTAGCACAACCCAGAGGTGAAGGAAACCTAGATTTGCCGATAGCATATGCTAGTAGGCAATTAAATGCAGCTGAACGAAATTACACCACAACGGAGAGAGAAGGCTTAGGCATGGTATATGCTGTGAAGAAGTTTAGACACTATCTATTGGCCAATAAGTTTAAGTTTTTCACCGATCATCAAGCTTTACTATATTTGGTCAATAAACCTTGCAATACAGGCCGCTTAGTAAGATGGTTCCTCTTACTAATGGAATACAACTTTGAAGTTGTTGTCAGGAAAGGTAGAACCCATCTTAGGGCAGACCATCTTTCTCGCATCACTTCAGGAGAGCCACCGCAAGGAGTGTCTGATGAATTGCCCGATGCTTATCTGTTCAATTTAGAAGTTGTTCCTAAATGGGCAAATAAGCTGGTACCAGTCCTAACCTTCGGGCCTGCAAATAAGAATGTGAAAACAAGCAAAGAGGAAATTGTAAAATCACTAAAGTATCAAATATTGGCCGGAAGTATGTACAAGCAAGACACCGAGGGCGTATTAGCTTGTTGTGTCGAGGACAACGAACATACTAGTTGGTTGCAACAAGCCCATGAGGGATTGCTAGGAAATCACTACTCTAAACAACGAACATTGCAGAATCTAAGACACTTAGGAGTGTATTGGCCTAGCATGGACAAAGAAATACAAGAGTGGATCCACAATTGTTCAGTGTGCCAGAAGAGACCCCCAGTGGAACATGCCACTCTTTATCACGTGTCATTAATCCCAGATTGGAGTGCTCCATTGGTCGAGTTCATGAGATCGGGAACCTTACCCAAACAGGCTAGTCATGCAAGAAGACGGAGCATGGAGCAAGAGGCTCAAGACTATGCCTTAGTAGGAGACAACCTATATCGAAGAGGCAAGGATGGTTACCTAAGACTGTGCATTCATGAATCAGACTATTTGAAAATCTTAGAAGCGGCACACAGCGGTACTGCAGGTGGACACTTTGGGCCTGACAGAGTAATTAAGACCATTCTATTTTCAGGACTTTGGTGGCCCACTCTTCATATGGATGCACATACTTATGTGAAGAGTTGTGACACATGCCAACGTGCCCAATATCCGATAAGAAAAGATGAAATGCCTTTAAGGCCAATGATGGGAGGACGTGCATTTTCAAAGTGGGGTATAGACTTTGTAGGTCCCATCAACCCCCCAGCTAGAAACTCCCATGCAGAATACATTATTGTAGCCACAGATTACCTTACAAAGTGGGTGGAAGTAAAAGCCACGACAAAGAATGATGCTCAAACGACGGCTAAGTTCTTATTCGAAAATGTGTTCACTAGATATGGGTTACCAATAGAGTTGGTTAGTGATAGAGGTACGCACTTCTTGAATGAGGTCATTGAAAATCTCCTTCAAGAATTCATGGTGACACATAAGAAGTCTGCACCCTATCACCCACAGGCTAACGGACAAGCTGAGAGCACGAATAAGATCCTATGTAACGTATTGACGAAACTTGTAAATAATAAACGCTCTGATTGGGACAAACAACTTCATCATGCTGTTTGGGCATACCAAGTTGCCTACAAAACGGTACTCAATGCCACCCCATTTCAGATGGTCTTCGGACAGAATGCGGTGCTACCATTAGATTTCCTAATCCCAGCTTTAAGAGTAGCACAAGAGCATGAGTGGAATGGACATGAGTTGTCCTCTAGGATCTTTAATCTAGAACGTTTAGGTGAGACGAGGCTACGAGCAGCAGTAGGCATCTATGCTGCAAAGAAACGGCAAAAGGCATACTTTGATGCCCATGTGAAGGATAAGGGCTTGAAAGCAGGAGATCTAGTTTTAGTCTACACATTAAAACAACACGCAAGAAAGCTAGAAAAGAGAGGCTACGGACCTATGATCATCAATAGGATCTCCACGAGTGGAGCAGTACAACTAGCCACTTTAGAGGGGGATGTCCTCCCAAACTATATTAGCGGATGCAGAGTCAAGCTGTATCAGGAACCCCTCACGGAGGAAATGCTAAGTCGACTCAATACTGCTAAGCAACGTAAAGAGGAGGAAAAACGAATTCGAGAAGAAGCACAGGCAGAGGCCTTAGAGAGTATCAGACGAATGAAGTTGAGGAGACAAGGGAGGGATCAGCCTGTGACTGACACTCAAGAGTCTCCAGGCTATCACATGGCCATGTGTGAGGCTTCAGGTGAACGTACCCATAAGATAGTGGACCGACGACCTTTTGTGACCCTAGAAATAGGACAAAGAGACAGCACAACAAGCGTGAGGGCTTTAATTGATTCAAGAGCAGCCACAAGTGCAGTTCGGCTTTCTTATTGCCAGCAGCTGCAATTGGAGGTAAAACCCCTAGAAGCATATCTGATAGGATTAGGAGGTGTTGAAACCCCTTGTATGGGAGAGGTGGATCTTCCCCTCTACATACAAGAGGTCCTCATGCCAGCAAAAGTGCTAGTGTGTGAAGACGAGGATCTGACCGAACCTCTTGTCTTAGGCCAAGACTGGATCTATGATCACGCAGTCAACCTCAACCTAAGAAGTGGACTTCTTCAGGCTTGGGTAGGCCAAAGCCGTCTCACGATTGAATTAGAAAATCAAGCACTCAAACCAATAGAACAGGCACCAACTCCTGGTCCCTCCAGGAATCCACATGAAGATAACAATGTTGTCCTTGTACAAACTTCTATGGTGCAGAGGATTGTCAATCTCACTGAAGGTACAGGAGCCAATAAAGAGTTCCTAACTGATCCAAGGAAGATTCTTGACGAGCAGACCAAACATCACTTGACACGAAGGAGGCTGCTGATCAAGAGGCAGGAGCGCCAACCCGTGCAACACGGAGCATCTTGTGGCGCGAAGCAGATCTAGATACGCAAGGATGGGAAACCCACAACTCTAATAGCAGACTCTCAAGGAGACAAGAAACGAGCCTCACCATCAAGGAACAAAGTGAAGAAGCCCCCTAGGATAACCCCTAGGCATACCATTTCTATTTGGGTTCCTAAGCGGTCAATGAAGGCCACCCCTAATGCTAGACAGATATGGGTGCCCAAGGCTTGCTTACGAGCCCAAATTACTTCACCTTCAGGCACTAGGATGAAGCAACTTTCACAAGCACTCTTGGCCAACAACTCAGAAAATGAAAAGATACCTACACCTCTCACTGTCCCCACTCCCACCAACCCTAGGAATGTCTGGAAATGGGTACCCAAAAGGTACCAAATACATCACACTCTCATCCAGAAATCTTCACCTGTCTTTAGCTCTAAGAGCTACGACTCCTCTATCAAAGTGTGGAGAATTAAACTGTGTACTAAACCCCCTGACCCAATTTTGTAAATCCGTCCACACCAACACAGGAGCATTCCGAGCCCATTGCATAACCAAAGTATGCATCTAGGATGACACTGACCTTTAATCACCACTCACACCTATCACAAACACTTCACCACTAACCACTGACCTCCGGGATTGTCATGTTAGTATTGTGAAGGGAACACCATTACATCTTGTTTCCTATGCAACACTAATGTGCCTTTCTTCTTCCAGCAGATAAGCAACCTACTCTCATGGCAACAGCGGCAGGCACAAGCTCTCAGGCAGGCTCTGGTGCTCCAATCAATTGGGATGCCATGCCGGTGGAGGCCCCACCAACAGCTCGACCTGAGGAGTTCGCGAATGTGCGGAGAATTCCTATTCCAGATCCACCAAATGGCCTAACTGAAAGAGTAAAGGGGCATTCTCACTGGTTCAATGAGATGCCAGGAGATTTGGGAGACGCGGATCATATCTGGGAGTCCAAGATGGAATGTGGAGGAGTGTGGTGGACCTTCCAGTTCTTCTCACGAGAATTCGAAGCATTGCAAAATGCAGCTCCACTTCAAGATATCTGGCAAAAAGCAGGATTACAAACTTATTTCAGTGCAGCTCTGCCTAAACCCGATTTCCTCAGGTGCTACTACCTAATTGCCACGCTGAAGCCGACAGGAGATAAAGATCATTCATGCACATTCTGGGTGCCCTCCTTGTCAAATCTGGAGGAAATGAGGAAGTTCGAATTGAATGTTACTCTAATCAGGGAAGCACTTCAAATGTATGGCACGCATGTACCTTCTGACCGCGACCCCTTGATACCGGAGTCGATGAAAAGCAATAGAATCAAGAAGCTAAAAGAAATGTGCGCCCTCACCCCCAACATCGCCATACCTTTGCGGATGTGCCTCCAACACTTCGCATTCCCCGCTCAGGACCGTTTCACTCAACCTCACAAGAAAATATGGTATGGGCTATATCTAGCAGAGACTGGAAGCTTGCCCATTAAGATGCCGGTATGGATCTTAGACCAAGTGTATGAAGCAGGCAAGCGGGGAGTGAGGAAGCCCACTTTACATGGCTGTTGTGCGCTGACAAGAATTATCTATAGATGTCTTGCATATGATGTGCCAGTTGCCCGAGCCCTAAAGTATGCACAACTGGAGTTGTTCAAAGGACGGAAGTCAGGGAGCCAGCCTGCAAAACGAATGCGTGGATCGCTCTCCCAGGTAATGATCCCTCAAGAGGCCACGACTGAAGCCTCTCCCAGACCAGAAGCTCAGGTCGCACCTTTTACGATCCATCTTCAAGGAGTTCAAGCTGGGGAGGTGGTACAACCTGCTCCATCCGCCCCTCCACTACTCCCACATGTTGAATGACCCCTGTTCCTAGCATATGTACACTTGTAGCTCATCATGGTTGGAATATAAATCATTTATACATTAAAACTGCATTTTTGAATGGTGACTTACATGAAGAAGTGAATATATTTCAGCGTCATGGTTTTGTATAGAAAGACATGAAAACAAAGTGTGTAAGAGATGAAAAAGGCATTATATGGTTTGAAGCAATTACCACGTGCTTGGTATGAAAAGATACATGCCTACTTGATTGCACATGGTTTTAAGAACAATCCAACTAAGAGCACCTTTTATGTTAAGCATGGAGATTATGTGCTTATGATCATCATTGTATATGTTGATGACATACTACTCACTTGTCCTACTGAGAAACATATTGCTGAATTTAGGGCTGATTTTCATGCCTCTTTTGAGATATGAGATTTGGGGAATTTGCATCATTATTTAGGCATTCAATTTATGCAAGTTTATGGGGGAATAGCTTTGTGTCAAAAAAAATACTAACACATTATTGCATCATTTTGGCATTGAAGATTGCAAACCTATTGCCACTCTTATTGAAACAATTTTATGATTGAGTCTTAGGGAGATGGCTAAGCATCCACAAACGGATGGGAAAACAGAAAGAGTTTACCAAATCATAGAGGATATGCTTTCAGTATATATGAATGGAAGACAAACTAATTGGGCAGTGTACTTACCTAGAGTAGGGTTTGCATTTGATAATAGCAATGACTGTTCCATATAGCATAATCATTTTATGGTTATGTATGGATTCTAGCCGAGCCCCTTATGCAGCAGGATTGAAGCATGAGAAAGTCTCGGCTGTAAAGGACTTCTTGGAAGACATGAATGATATGCCTAGCCTTGCTAAGTACAACATTAGGAGAGCTCACGATAGGGCTAGAGTCTATGTTGACCCTCAAAGGAGAAATCAACTTTGAGATAGGAGATCAAGTCTATCTTAGAGTTCCATCTAAGTATGAAACCATGACGATGGTACCAAGTGTCCAAAACTATCTCCTAGGTATTGTGCACCTTTCCAACACTTAAGAGAAAAGGAAAGATGGTGTACCAAATCCTACTTTGGGAAAGTAACCAGATCCATATAGTATTTCATGTTATCAGATTAAGAAAAGGCTGGATGAATTTGACAATCTCATCCTAGATAGTGAGGTAGTAGATCCTATTTTTGCTCAATCTATTCCATATGAGCCTGAAAGCATATTACACACTTGAGAGAAATGAATGATGAGTAATCTTTATAAAGAGAGGCTAGTAAAATGGGAAGAGAGCTCAGAAGATAGTGCTTCATGGGAGTTAGTTAATACCCTTCATAGGTGGTTTGCAACTTATATGAAGACTATACAAGGGTCTTCTTAAGGGGAAGGATACACGGAAACATTACAGACATATGACCATGTCCATAATGTAGGGGGTTTCACAGGGAGGAACCATTACATTCTTTCTCTTTTTCACTTATGCCTTCAAACATTAGTTTAAGCTCTATTCATGTAGGCCTTAGTTTTAGTTTACCCCCACTTGATCCATAGGCTTTTGTCAAAATGAATACATCTATCTATGAGTAATGATGGTGTTGGTAACTTGATCATTGAAGGTGATGGGAATAATGTACCTCCCTCATCACCTTTGATATATTCTCTTACTTTTCTAGGGTTATCAATTTCACATGCATGTTCAAATTTTGAATTTTACGATTTACCTACTTGTGTGGCTATATCTTCATAGTAGTGAGGTTTTATCTTGCTTAGATCTTCTAATTTGAGAATAAACGTTACCATTGCCAGTATTAGGGATGGGATTAGATACCTTTTCTAATAGTTGATGAGCAACGTGCATCATCGTTAGACACATATCTAGTCTCTCTTTTTCTAGGTTAGCTTTTGGATAGCATTTATTATGGTGTTCAAACAAAGTTCTAGTTGCTATCCTAGCATGATAATAATGAAGAATCATTTCAAGATCTTTGGGCATTAGGGTCTCCAATATCAATCAAGGTCTACTTTTCTTGCTCTTTAGTCTAAATGTCAATTCCAATTGTTGATCATGTAGTTGTAGGTTTGATTGTGAGAAAGTTATCAATGTTGATTTTTCTTCCTCTTTGTGGATTTTTATCTTTAAGCACATATTTCTTTTTGATTATGTCTCTTCTTATCCACATCATTCATTGGGTTTTCATGGGACCTAGTGTGTAATTTCCTTTTATTTTTGGTTTTCTCTCTACATCCATTTGATACTTTGTCAAATTCTTGACTAACAGAATTTATTTTTGGCCAAGCATTGATTGTTCTAACATTGGCTTGCATGAGCTTTTCCGCGGCCAAGGTGTAAGAAAGTAGTTACATAAGAGACCACACGAGCACTAGTTGAGAAGTTAGCAAATATAGTAGAATTTTAGATAATATTTGCTAACAAAAAGTACAAAGATGATGGTATTATCCACCTCTGCACTCTCAAGGTGGAGGTTCAATGGTGAGCTAGACAACTCGCTCTCTCTCTCTCTCTCTCTCTCTCTCTCTCTCTCTCTCTCTTTCTCTCTCTCTCTCTCTCTCTCTCTCTCTCTCTCTCTCTCTCTATATATATATATATATATATATATATATATATATATATATATATATATATATATATATATATATATATATATATATATATATATATATATATATATATATATATATATATATATATATACACACACACAGGTCGAGGTACAATTGCTCAATTCGATATCTCGAGTAGTGTGGAGGTCATGTATATATAGGCTAATGGAGAGATGTGGCCTTCCATAGACAACTATACATGGGTGTTAGAACATGGGCAACCATCACCTGCCTAATCCCCATACATGGCTTAGGCCATTTCAACCCACCTACAAAATATGAATAGTTTCTCACTTTGATAGAGAATATTCCATGAAATATTCCCTTTACGATCGTGCTAGGGATGATGCCCCTGAACCCCCATGATGGGGACCATTGGCCCCTTGAGAAGCTTCCAGCTAGGGGCTTGCTAGCCCCCTTGGACCCCCCAAGTGGGGCTACTCCCCCCTTCTCCAGACCCCACAATTGGGGACCTTGATGACTCCCTTTCCTTACAATACCTTGCATGGTCCAATTTGACATTCAACGTTGATACTATGTAGATTGGTATTATTGATAGTGTGGTGGGTCTTCTATATATTGTGTGTTTGGTGTGGGAGGAGGGTAGGGCTCACATTCATAAGGCCTCTTTCTACCAATCTACTGACAACATGGTATCTATTATACAAACACTCTACTATAGACTGGTTTGTCATTAAGTGCTCAAGGTGATAGTATTGGAGGTTTCCTTGATTTGGTGGTGGCCTACGCAATAACCCATATGATTTCTTGGGCATCAATTGGTTGAATGATAGCCACCACAATTAATATAATGTTTATCTTTGGATGGTCTCTCATGTCCCCTTAGAGGAATGTGGGAGATTCAAGGATTGCCAAATATTCAGCTAGATTATCTTCAAGGGCAATGCATTCCTCAATGCATTCATCCATAGTGGATAGTCATCAAATATAGATGAACTTGCATGCTTCATTGCTTGTCAATCCATCCATGAACAATAAGAACATCTTTTCATTGGAGGGTAACTCATGAGGTGGATATCTTGCAATATATTTCGTGAATCATGATGTTACTAATCTCATAAATTCTAAACTTGATTGATTGAATTTTTGGATCAATAAGGAGGTCTCATGTCTAACTTCATTTTTACAGAATTTCCCTCACTCTAAGTTACCAATTCCATGCAAAGGAATCAAAACCACATCAGAGAAAATCTTTGAGTGTGAGCCAAATGGCCTTGTAGTGTAAAGAAATCATCCACCTCGTCTACCCAAAACATTTTCTTGAAATCAATGAAATAGTCACAAGGATCCCCATGAACTTCATAGGAATCCCTCAAGCATTTGGCAAGTTGATGAGCTTGTGGCCTTCTTTTCAAATGGGCTCTTCTAATAATTATATCTAGTTTTAGAAGGATCATGCTTATGACCCTAGATTCTAGTTACTCCTTAGTGAGTAGCATTTGATGCTTCACTTTGAGCCTATGTAAATCAAGAATCTCAAGTTGTTGTTTGAGTGTCTTTTATGGGTGAGCATACAAACCCTAGGTATGCCATTTACAAACATAAGCTGACCTCGGTACTTATACTATCCTTTCAAACTTGGTGTTATGAGCTAGAACTCATTCTTGATAGATTCTTCATAGATTGAAACATCTAGTATCTTTTAGGATATGAGATCCTAGATCCTTATGAAAGGAGCACCTACTCCTTTGAAGGTGAAAAGATTCTCTAGGATTTTTAGTCAATATTTATTATGTTTATTTGGAGTCTTAGTAAAAGTATGCAATGATTCTATCTTTTCTATATAAGCATCTCCTACTAGTTTCATTGCTAGGTTAATTATGTTGTAATACATCAAAAATAACATTAATTTCTTCAATCTTCACAGTCAAAGTAGATGGTGCAGGTAGCTCTTTAACATGCCCATCAACGTTCTGTCCTTTACCTTTAGCATTCTTTAATGCATAACAGTCTTTCTTCATATGTCCTTTCTTATGACAATAATGGCATTCAATATCCCTCTTCCTTGATTTACTTCTACTCTTATTCCATTGACCATTATTTTCCTTGTTCTTGCTCCTGCCACGTTGCTGATTCTTTCCTTAATAAGAATCATGAACATCATATGCATCTCCACTATGAGTGCCAACCATATATTTTCTACGAATCTCCTCACTCAAGAGTGCTCCACATATGTCATCATAGACGAGCTTACCACCAGGTGCACTCTTGCTAGTAGCTGTGAAAAATGTATCCCATGATGATGGCAAGGTGCATAACAACAATAATGATTTCATTTCATTATCCATATCCATTTTTTGAGCCTGTAATTGGGAGAATATAGCACCAAACTCATTTCGATGAGCAGCAACACTATCTGTGTCCTTCATGCGAAGGTCATATAATTTGCTCATCAGATACACTTTATTCGATGTCGTCTCTTTTTCATATGTATTGCATAACTTCTTCCAAAGCTCCTCTGCACTTTCACAGTCTAATATTATAAAGTAAACATTATCTGCTAGGTGCAAGTGAATGGTAGACCTTGCCATTTCATCTAACTCATCCCAATCATCTTCATCCATGTCAACAGGCTTCTTTGAAATCCCATTTATTGGCTTCCATTGCCTCCTTTGAATCAACACATCTTTAATCTAATTCTTCCATAGAGCAAAGTTTGTGCCATCAGATTTTCGGATCTCAAAATGGTCTTTGCCTTGCAAGTTATAGCTTCTCCTCGGAACGTTGCCACTAGACCTTGATCCACTAGATGTGCTTGAGACCTCTGATGCGGTAGAGAACTGAATAGAATGATAATGGAGCTAGAAGAGTCCAAACACCAACAAATAAGTGTATCAAAGGGTAAATGGGCCACTGTATAGTTGACTAAACCAAAAATCTGGAAAGTATTGCGAGAGTATCCTCTGCAAAATGAGCGTATGACCAGTGTCAAAATATCATAAAATTGCAAGTACGGATAGATTTACCTGCATAGTGAATCACTGACTCCACTGCATATAATCAATTACCCAATAGAAGCCAACTAGGCTTATCAAGCACCTATGAACAACTATCATACATCTCCTATGGTGAGGCTGGGTAAGTCTTCCACCTGCATCATTGAAGAGTCCCCAACATTTGGGTGTCTCCCAGTTAAGAAAACCTCACCACGAACGTGTTTTGCAAACGTTAAAGGCTTTATGCAAAAACGTAACCGCTATATCAATGACCACATGGACGTACATAAGTAGTATCCACAGAAGCATATATGGTGTGTATTTTCTCAATATATGTAGTAAAATGATACTAAAAGGCTGAATGCATAGCTCAAAAACTAGTCAACAACACCTGCAAGTGTCTGTCAAATCAGATGTTTTAGGCTCAAAAACCTGCATAAATTCGCAATAGCTGCTCCCACCAAAACTGAAAACCTTTCGAGAAACCTGTAGTTTTACGAGTCTGGCAGAAAACATAGCCCCAAAGGTTGATATTTTTTGTCCAAGAAGTACAAAGAACACTCTTCTTGATGTTCTTGGACCTGTGTGAAGAGAACTATGTGCAAAAGTATTCCAAAATGGCTCCAAGAGACACCCAAAAATGCTTCAAAAATAGGCTTTGAAAGCAAAGAATGAAGCTTTGAGGGACCAAACATGTTCAAGGTAATGCCAACCTTAGTCTTTCCCCTTCTTCAGACACCACAAGAGTGTAGCTTAGTGGCAAGAGATTGCCACAATTAAGCGAGCTCTAGGGGGAATAGTACTGGGATGGATGACCTCCTGAGAAGTACCGAGAACCTCTATGTTCCTTGATCATTGAGGTCCTCCCTCGCGTGTAGCCAACAACGCCAATGGTGACTTCGATGACTCAGATGACAAGGTATGCCAAGGTCTATGCCTTGGTCGCCACCTTAGTCGTAAGCCTTGGAGAAAGCCTGGGGGGTGCTCTCTTCGCTCACACAAAAGGAACAAAGATTTTTCTGTCAAACTGCTCTAATATTTTCGATGACTCAGATGACAAGGTATGCCAAGGTCTATGCCTTGGTCGCCACCTTAGTCGTAAGCCTTGGAGAAAGCCTGGGGGTGCTCTCTTCTGTCACACAAAAGGAACAAAGATTTTTCTGTCAAAGAAATTCGTTGTTGATGCACCACACTGCGCTCTCCTTCTCGAGAGCTCCATGACGATATGCTCGGAGTAGAAAACCGAGCTCCTAAGGCCGCACGAAATACTCCACACAGAGGCTTTAGAATACGCAAAAAAACACAGTACACAGAGAGCACCAAGACAGACTTCTTAGGTCTTACAAAATGCGGTCCAACTTACAGTCTGTGACTGACCACGCTACTATATGTTTTATTAAAGAACATATACAAAGAAGTGACCGGTGGCCATTCGACCTTTCACATGGACACTAATGGTAACACTGTATACTCAATTGTAACATTATGCATTGACACCAGTTATAACTTCTCAACTTCATCAATGCCTAAGAATGTTAGAGCTTGTTTTCAAAGACTCATGTATCTAGATAATTCATGTATGCTCCAACCCTACGCAACTTTTGTGCTACATCTAATTAAAGTGATTACAATGTGGTCCATAGATTTTAAATGGGTTTTTATGATCAAATGTAATGATGATTTTGCATAAGTGAGTATAAAGAGAGATTGGTAAAAAAAGGGGTATGCATAGACATATGCAATTGGATATGAAAATACATTTATTCCAATGGATACAATCGCTACAATCATAACGTTTATCCACTGAACTTTCTGAAAACTAAGTACATCAATTAGCAAAATGGATACAATCATAATTTTCTGAAAACTAAGTACATCAATTAGCAAAATAGTCTATTTAATTCGCCACCTCAAGCATTTATGAGGTGATCTACTTGCCACCTCAAGCATTTATGAGGTGATCTACTTGCCACCTCAAGCATGGAACTCTGATCGTTGTCGTCTCGCTGAGCCCTCGGGGTGGTGATTCTGGTGGTGCCGTCGCGACGGTGAGGTTTTTCAAGAGGTGCCATCGCGACGGTGAGGTTAATCTGCCCATCGCGACGGTGTGATTGGGCCATCGCGACTTGGCTTCGCCTTGGGGAGCGGTTCATTTGGGGAGCGGTTCATTCGGTACGTGAAGGCAGAGTCTTTTCCGGGGTCGGGTACAATCGCGTCCAGGGTGGCACGTGTTTTCTTCTAGCGGACTGGCGGCGCGACGGTACCTCTTTGGGACGTGGCTTGTTGCATCCCATCGCGACGCGTCAAATGTGTCTCCATCGCGATCCCTCGTTTTATTGACCATCGCGACGGTCTTGTTTAAAAGAGAAAAGAGCTTCGGGGCCATCGCGATTCTCTCCTCGTCGGTGTGGCTGGAAGCCCATCGCGACGGTGCGGCTCACGCCCACCGTCCGTGAGTCTCGCCTCCGGGAAGGCTTTTTCCGCGCGGGGCTCGACTCCCAAGGCCGTACCGGCGCCGGAGGTCTGTGCCACCTCGGCATCGCCGTGGATCCGTTTCCGCTTCGACTCCCCGCGCTACAGCCCGTCGGGCCTCGCGCCTCGCGACGGTGCCACCTCAGCATCGCCCTCTTCTCTTCTCCTCAGCCGCTGTTATTTATTAAAAAGAGTAAGAATTATTAAATAGTAGGCATTCTCTGCGATCAAGCCCCCTCGATTCCTGCCGCACGCATCCCTGCGATTTCGCCGAAAAAGGAGCCTTAGGGAGCCTTTTTTCGAACACAAACACTGGCTCCCGGAGTTCTCAATGATTTTCTGTGTACTGTTCGGTGACTATTATATCTGTACCTCTGATCGGATTGACTTAGGGAACCTTCTCTCGTTTTAGTCCAAAAAGGAAAAAGAAAAAAAAAAAAGAAGAAAAAAAAAAAAAGAAAAAAAAAAAAGAGAGAAAAAGGAAAAAAAAAAAGAGAGAAAAGAGAAAGAGAAAGAGAAAAAAGAGAAGAAAGGAAAATTGAAGTGGTCGTAAAGGGGAATTGGACTTCCCGTCTTTGTGGGCCCTTTGGTTCTTGGTGTGTTTGGCTTTGGTGTCTAACTGGTCTGCGGTTAGTTTCTCCTCCTTGCTGGAGGGGCCTGCCTTTGGATGGGAAAGTAAAAGTGGTGCAGGTTCCCTTTGGCCATGGATGTGGCTTCTTCCTCTCTCGTGATAAGTAATCGGGCCCCTCCCCCGGGGGAGACCGATTTCCTGGCCGCTCTGCTGGAGGGGGGATCGTGTGCCGCCCCCGGGGCATCCGAAAGTGTGGTATCCCCCGTCGTGTCCCTCAGTAGACCCGCAGTTCTGTCTGCTCAGGAAGAACTCAAGAAAGTTTGCCTCGTCGGCCAAGTATTTGGCCCTAGGCCCCCGCTCGAAATTGTGCGACAATGGCTCCGAAAAGAGTGGTTCCCTCGGGGTCTAATTGTCAGCAAATGTCAGTTCTTACCAGCAAACCACATGCTGCTAGTCTTTGAAAATGAAGATATGGCGTTCCAAGCCCTAAGTGTTGGAACCTGGCAGTTAGGTCGGGCGACCCTGTGCCTATTCAGATGGTCCCCGGACTTTACCCCTGACAAATCGAAATCCCTTCGGTACCCTCTTTGGGTCGAGCTCCCTAACCTCCCATACTTCTTGTACAACTTTGTGTGGGACATTGTTTCTCCTATCGGCAAGCCGTTGGCTTCACGCGAAGACATTGGTGGTCTCATCTATGAAGGTGCAAGACACTCGTTCAATGCTAGGTGGCACCCACAAATCTGCGTCGAGGCCGACCTCAGTTCGCCGCTCCCATCAATGATCAAAGTGGACATGGGCGAAGGTGATGTTTGGGAGCAGAATATCACCTACAAAAACCTCCCCAACGCATGCTTTCGCTGTGGTCAGCAAGGTCACAGGATTAAAGACTGCCCTCTCAGACAAAAAAACAAGCGCTCGCAAGAAGCCTCCAAAACTGCTCATGTCAACAATGGCGATTTGACCCACCCGACCAAGGATGGGGATAACAAGGGCCTCCTCAACCCACAAGCTGATGCGGATGGCTTTACTGAAGTTAGAAGAAGAAGGAAAAGAAGTCCGAGGGCCAACGGTGAGAGAAACAACCTGCCGCTTACCCCCAACAGCAATTTGTATTGCAATCTTGGAAAGGAGATCAACGAGCTTGACTACCCAGGTGGGAATCCACTCGTGGAAGATACATACGACAATGCCCTAGAGATCCCCGAAAACAAAGAAACCCCCCAGGAGGGTTATACTACAAGCAAAGAAGATGGATTCACCACTAGTAATGAAGACAACATGGATAGTGAAAGCTCCATCATTGGATCCACGATCCCGGAGATGGTGCCGAGCACGAGGCCCAGTTCCCCCCAGCAAGGTGTATCCCGCAAAGGAAAACAGCCTATGGAGCTACCCTGGAAAAGCCCCTACAAGAACCGACTTCTAAGTCGGGATCAGATACCAGCGAAAAAGAAAGATGAAGCCAAGAGAAGAAAGGACAAGGCTCCCTCCCGCAAAGAGGGATCAATACAAAAATGATTGTCATTTCGCTTAATGCTAGGGGGCTAACTGACCCCTCAAGAGCGGCCATCATTGGTCAATGGCTCCGCGACACTAGCTTAAAACCAGACATTATATGCATTCAAGAGATTAAAATTGACGGAGATGACCTTCTGAAACGGCTCAGACAGGTTTCCTCGGCCCATGTGTGGATCCCAACAAAGCACCAGCGGGGGTCCGGTGGAACGGCCATCGGTGTTAAACAACCCTGGCTTGAAAAGCTCGAGAACTCCATTGAAGACGTAAATCACCGCTGGATTGCGGTTTCTTTTGGTGCTCCCCTCTGTGTTACTATGGTTTCTCTGTACGCCCCTAACGGGGACTTGGAGAGGCTGAACACTTGGACTTCTCTTGACTCGCTTCCCCACAACGTGCTTATATGTGGAGACTTCAACATGGTGGAGGACCCTATGGACAGATGGATGGGCAAGGGCAAGGTCATCGACAGTCGCGAGAAAGAAACGTGGGACATGACCAAACTCCACTTGGATCTGGTCGAATTCAAAGACTCGAATGGCTTTTCCTGGTCGAATCTCCAAGCGGGCGAGGATCTGAGGAAAGCTAGACTTGATAGATGCTACATCTCTCAGAGCTTTACTCATCTGTGGGGCCACCCTTCCATCACGCAACACACTGACCTCACCATCTCCGATCACTACCCGATCGTTATCACTTTTCAACCTCCCAACAAAACCCACAAGGCTCCGTGGTTCCATGCCAACGCTTCCACCTTCTCTCTCCCCTCTATCCATCAAGAGATTGCCGAGGTGTGGAAGGTGGCATTCGCCTCTGGCTTGGCCCCAGCCAAGTGCTGGAGAAATGCGGTCGACAAGTCTCGCAAGATCATGATCAGGACCAAGAAGATGCTCGAGACGGTGCGGCGGGCTCGTAGGGAAGCGCTTTACCACAGGCTCTGGCGACTCGAGGAGGAAGTGAACAAAGGAAAACACCAAGCCCAGAAAGGTCTCCGGAAAATCAGAGCAGCGTTGAGATACGAGGAAGAAATACAAAGGAAGAACTTGCAAATCTTCTTCAAGGAGTGGTGGGCTGGAAAAGCCGACAAACCCACCAAAGAGATGTGCAGTATCCTTAAAAGGAAACACAACAGAGAGACGATTCCCCTACTGCTAGACCCACATGGCAATGTATGCGACTCGGAAGAAGATAATTTTCGCATCATCGAAGGGCACTTCACGAGACTCCTGGGAACCTCGAACCCCCTCTCCCACCATAGAAGGGACTGCATGGCTGCCATTTCTAGGGTTTCCCCCCAGAGAATCCCACCCAACCTCCACTCCCTGCTCCATGCCCCGATCTCTGAATCAGAAATCATAGAGGTCATTGATGCCCTCCCGCTTGGTAAAAGCCCGGGACCCGACGGACTCACTAACGAGTTTTTTAAGTCCTTCAAGCTGGTGGTTGCCACCCCTCTTCGGTTGGTTTGGCAAGAAGCGCTAAAATTTGGTGCTCTTCCTTCCTGTATAAATAATGGAATTATCAAGCTGATTCACAAGAAGGGGGAAAAAAATAGAATCGAGAACTGGCGGCCAATTACGATGCTCCAAACAGGATACAAGATCGTCGCCAAAGTCATTGCCAACAGACTTGCGTGCCACCTGAGATCTTGGCTTAGTGAGGACCAAAAAGGTTTCATCAAAGGCAGGTCCATCCTGGAAACCATTGTGGATATTTGGGAAGGTATTCAATTTGCAAATGAGTCTAATCAAGATGTGGTCTTCCTCAAGATCGACTTTGACAAAGCCTACGATAGGCTAGAATGGGACTTTCTTCTGCAGTCGCTCCAAGACCTCGGATGTAGTCAGAAATTCACCAAGATGATCGCGACCCTTCTCGGCAACGCAACGACCCAAATCAACGTTAACGGCAAACTTTCGAAGACGATCCATCTTAAAAGATCTATTAGACAAGGGTGCCCTCTTGCCCCCCTTCTCTTTGCCATTGCCACTGAGGGGCTGAGCAGACTTGTGGCTCATCATGTGGAGGCTGGCAATATCAAAGGCCTCCAGCTACCCCACGACCACAGTCAAATCATCATGAGACTATTTGCCGACGACATGAACGCGTTCGTTCACAATGATAATACCAGCCTGGAGACTTTCTGGAGGTGTCTTGATACCTATTGTGAGGCCTCTGGATCCAAAATCAACCACAATAAGACCGCCTTTAGGGCCATTGTGGGACATCAACCTGGCCCTCTCATGGATCATGGCTGTCAAATCATTCCGCAGGGCCAAATCTTTCGGCTGCTTGGAATCCCCTTGGGGTTTGGCGTCTCTATGGAGCAGCGATGGAACTGGGTGCTGGCCAAACTTGAAAACAAGCTCAATTACTGGAGAGGCATGCAAATCAATCTCGCTGGACGGGCGATGGTTATCAACACGTTCCTCCTCTCGTCTACCATCTATTTCCTTTCTTGCTGGAGACCGAATGAACAAGGCCTGTCCAAACTGAATAGCATCTGCAGAAACTTTCTTTGGACGGGCGATCACAACAGAAGGGGGGTGCCCAAAATCAAATGGGCCACCTGCACCAGCCCTAGAGAGAGCGGGGGACTTGGCATCCTGGACATTGGGTGTATGGCTAACAAACTGGCGGCCAAATGGATGATTAAAGCTTGGTGCAATAGGGAGGCCTCGTGGGCCAAGCTGATCTTCAGAAACAAAAATGAGTTGGCCCTCACGGGGTCCCCGAACTGGAAGAACCTTGACATCATGACCCTGCTGTTCTCCCTGATTCCTGTCTTCCCGAAAGGCTCCAATCTCGTTTGCTCTCTTTGGAAGGGCTGGAACAAAGTCAAAAGCCTCACAAGAGTTAGTGAGGACTGGAAGTGGGCGGCCGGAATCAGACAAAACGACTCTATCTGGTTTCCGATACATGGCATCCGGAGTGTGGAGTCGTGGAACATTCATAATGCCAAGAAGTTATGGAACAAAGGATTCAAAAAATGGAAACACCTCTGGAAACATGACACCAACAGCTGGATCAACTACGAGGATATCGACCCTCACATAAACGTCTCCTACGAAGAATGGAACACCTTGCAAAGCAGATGTTTCGCTTGGGATCGTCACAAAACTCGCCTTCTCATGGGACACGATGCTCCGAACGCGCGTGGTCTCAAATGGCACAATGGAAATAGCCTACTCAAAATCCCGAACATCAAAGAAACGACTGACCTCCAGGTCAGCCTCAACAGGAAGTGGTGCCTGTCTTGGACGCGGCTTCGGTGGGACATGAAATTCATGGGTATCTGGCACCCACTTATAGAGATTAAGAAGTCTGTCCTCTTATGGCAAATTCTTCATCGAGGGATTTGGACTAACCATAAGGCAAGCAAAATTTG